>JAHWFO010008480.1:6747679-6859935 GCA_023313115.1 Rhysida immarginata
TGCCAATAGAAACATAGCCTGGAGGGGAAAATCTTCTTTTGAGATAAAAATGATATAAACAACGTTTATATTATTATTATTATTATTATTATTATTATTATTATTATCTCAAAAGAAGATTTTCCCCTCCAGGCTATGTTTCTATTGGCATCGTCATATTTGTGATTTATTTATGAAATATCATAATTTTCCTTTTTAGCATTTATTTAATATAAATTGTTTTTTCTTAGAAAAGTTTTGGTTGTTATTGATGTTTCATACATTGTGATAGTTAATTTATAAAAGATATTGCTTAAAATGTCATTCATCATAAATGATGGACCATAAGTTCTATAACCATGCATTGCACTGTTTAAATAAGAATAATTCTTATTTGTTCTTTTGGATAAATATGGTAAGTAATTACGTTTTCTTAATACCTGTAAAAATTGTAGAAACATCCTTAAATCTTAAAAGCGTGGAAGCAGTAGTGGGCTTTTAAAGATTTGCATATTAAAATGCGTATTAAAATTTTTAAATTAAAAGTCTGAAATTTGTCACTTTATAAGGTTAATCCTAAATATAAGACAGGTCATATAATTTAACATCACTTGCATATGAATTAACAATTTGCATTACTAATAGATGAGAATGTGTAATGAGAATAGTATCTCCTTTAACATGAATGGTAAGTTGAGCCAACTCCATAAAGTTACATGTAAAAAAGCCCTCTTCTGACATCTTAAAAACTTAACATTAAAGCTATTAAAATTATTTTTAAAAACCAGAAAAACAATTATTATAGTTCTGCTAAAAGTTATTTAATTTTTACAGATTTATTTTCTTGTATAAATTAGGAAAGTTTGTAGAAAGCGCCAAATGTATTTTACATATTTCTTCCAAAAGTATAGGACTTCACGACTATAATAAGCTTTAAATGCATTAAAGCTGAAAATAAAACAGAAAGGAAAATATTCATTACTTGTATAGTTTTCCTCATCTTACCTAAATGCAGTGTACTGTATTAGTAATCGCTCCTAAGGTCTGATTTCCTTTTTCCATTCTTCCATTTCCTCGAGGTTCCTCGCCATCACCACCACCATCGCCTTTCTCCCTCCCTTTTTTAATTTTTTTTTTTTTGCGTGGCCCTTTCTTTTGCTCCTACTTTCTATTACTTTTAGATCTACCAACGGGACTTCATTTGCAAGCGGTGGCGAGTGAGTTCGCCATGAATAGTTTTTCGCCTCTCGGTTCGTTCGCTCGTTCAGCGGTCTTTTTCCATGAACTTCCCCAGCACATTTAGGATGGCGACATCAAATTTCATCGAACGTCGCCATTCATGACAAGGGCTCACCGATCCGGGCCAGGTCCATTGTGCACCGTTCTCAATTATCGAACAGAAAGATTTGCAGTCCGAGGGATTTCGGTCACTGGTCCACTGATAATCTTGTCAGATTTGGACAGCTATACCGGCTCAGGTTGTCAAAGGAGCGTATTTCGACTTTCGGTTCCATTTGCTGGTGGCGCCCGGTCGCCCCTGCTGTTAATCTCAATTGTCACGTCCCTTCAAAAGCGAACCGGGCTCGCCCTGAAAGCGAAATATTTTCATTAAAATAAACCCGTTTGCCTAACCGCCTTTAATATCTCGTCGAAATATCTGGAAATGTATTTCGGAACCAATGAAACAAAAAGGTGGGAATATCCGGTGCGAGCAAAGTAAGGCTAATCATGTTAAGAGTACTTTTACGGAAGAGGAAAAAGCAAAGTGGCTAACAAGTCTCCATGTATGTAATAATAATAATAATAATAATAATAATAATAATAATAATAATAGTTGACCTTGCGGAAAATCCTGTATACTGTATTTGGCTCTCGCCAAAGATTTTTTTGTAATTACCGGTTTAATTTAAGAATTCCATTATTAAGATAATTGTTAATTAATTTTTCTTTAGAGAAAAGAAAATTCTTGTTTTTCATTAAACATTTTTATTATTAAATGATTTTCTAATTAATGGGTTCTCTTAAATCTGTGTAATTATGAAAAGCCAATTTTCTTAAGTCAATTTAAGCTGAACCGTGCATGGTTTCAGGGATTTGGGTTTCATGATCTAATTAGAATGTTAAACTTTTCTTTTGAAAATTATCATTTTTAGCTAATGGTTTCCCCCCTTAAAACCAAATTTTAAAGTTAAAGATATACTTTACGTGCAGCTTCAATTGGGTATTATTTCATGTTATAGCATACATGAAATATTCAGCAATGCATTTGCGTTTAGAAAATTCAAAACCTTGCATCTTTACTAAAGCGAAGCATTTAAAATTTCCTTGTTTAAATATTTTTGTTATAGTTTTTTCCTTTCTATCTACATTTTTTTTAATCTTAATATTTTTGTATATGAGCACAATCGCAGCATTTTACTGCTTTATTTACCTTGTTTACTGAGACGAACAAAAAATATGTTCAAGAGTACCAAATTTTGAATATTTCAATATCTAGCTTTCTTTAAAATGTCTATCGTTTCGTGAGTTTTATTTGAATTTTATTGGAAACAAACCTGCCGCATAAGAATCTATGGCGATATTTTTTCTTTCAAAAATGATGGATGGCACCCCGACGCAAATTGATATTGACTCTATAATAGAAAGCTGGATTATTTTTTACTTTTTTTTTATTTTATATTTTTTCATGAGTGTACCTTAGGGAATTTTGAGTTATTCAAGGAAATTTATATGAACAAAAAATACCTTTAATGCATTGTTGGCATTTCTCCAGTTAAAAAAATTCGTTAAGAATGTAAAAAAATAAAAAAAAAACATTTGGAGGAATAAAGCAGCCTGAAGCTTTTAATCAACTGCATAGATATATTTTGAGGAAAGTTAGGCGAATCGTTTTTCATCGTTGAATGTAGACTTAGTATTATTTATTTAATTTCAACCCCAGCTTTGGAATAATGAAGACCATCTAGCTTGAAATTTTAATTTTTTAAATTAAATCTTTGTATGCAATTTTGCAATTAGAATGGGAGCGCATTAAGATTTTATTCTCATATCAGATGCTTTCTTATTCTCTTGCGAAGACAATACTCATAAATAGATGAGCTTTTAATTAACTCTGTTGCTCTCTTTATATTTGCGAAGTTGATTTTTTCTTCAATGCATGTAATAAAAAAAACAGCTTGGCAGCATTAATAAAGCAGATGTTTTTTCGTTGTAGAAATGCTCAATTGAAGAGCACTTTATTGACATCAGTGAAATCTTAGATTTTTTTTTTTGTTCAGCTTCTCATAAAAACTACAACAATGCAAGCCCACTTGAAATCCTCGTGAAAGCGGGGAAGGCGGGTACATTGCTATAAGCATCGTTGAAAATGTTTCTAAGCTCTCACCAAAATCTGCGTCCAAAGGTAGCCTCCATTGTTCTCGGAACAAAGGGAATTGGACTAAACATTGTGTCGGAGAAAAGCTGGAGGCTCTTTTTTTTTTTCCTAATGCAGCTTTAATTTCAAGGGGAATTGGCCTTTCTCAGGGTTCACTTAGTTTTCTGAAAGAGTAAAAACTAAAGGGACAGGAATAAAGAGAGGGTAGGGGTGTGTTAAAGCGATCGATGTATCGTGCCAAGTAGGTGGAAGGACTTCAACCGGCAGATGAGTGTTGTCACCAACTCCCTAGAACAGCTGAGAATCGCACCGTAATGTCATCAACTGTTTTGGGGCAAATTGGAAAAGAAATTCAAGTTTAGAAGAAGGGGTGGAGGGAAAGCAGTAAAAAGTGTTTGAAATAAGGAAGCCTTTTATTTTTTTACCTTCTTAACAAGAAAATGTGTCGGAGTCTAATTAAGTCGAGCGCTTCACGTTTGCCATCACTTCACCAATTTAACTGCGATGGCAGATTGAAGGGTGTTGGAGCTAAAATATCAACCAAATTAACTCCTGGCGAACAGCTTATTTTTTAACAGGCCATGTCGATTATAATGAAATAATTCAAAAATGGCTCTTAAATTTTTATTAAAAACTTTTTTCTAATAAAATTTAAAATAATTTTAGCGTTTATATTGGATACCTGTTCCGTACCTTTTAACATAATTTTAGCTGCTAATTAAATAAAATTAAATAGGCCGAAGGACTCTTAATTAAGAATTAGTGGAATGCTTTATCTTTACGATTTCGAATAAAGTCATAAAAATACTTTCCACAAACACACAAGGTTAAGATGATGAGGCGAGAAAAGGTGAAGATTAGGGATATATCCTGACCAGTTTCAATTATAAAATTTTCATTTTCTAAACAGTTGTTCTTGTAATTCTAGACAAAAATCTTATCCAAGGCCTTTTTGAAGACATGTGTAAACAGAGTTTCGTTTCAAATTTTAGCCAGAGCGCCGGTTCTTTTTATTTAAGATTGTTATTATAGTTCTTTTCACCTTTAAAATAGTCTTAAGATTGCTTTGAGCGATTCGGTATTTCACGTCAACATCCAGTTTTCTTTTCTGGAACATTTAATAGCTTTTCTTCGAGTTTTAAGCACTTAAGTTTGCCTGGTTTCAAAGTTCACGTAACCCACCAAGAACAGGTGAATGTGCAGCGTTGGTTCTACTGGGGAGGAAATGGAATGTTTAGAAATCAATAGAGCCAAGAATTTATTTTTAAGATTTTTGGCTTTATCTGTATTTTTTGCGCAATATGATGTTATAAGATACTAATAAATTCTTTCTTGTGATTGATTCAAATTAAGTATAACCCTAAGATTTCCCGTGGTTCTGCAATTCAAGAAATCGAATTCTATAATTGTTCAATATTTTTTTTTTTTTAAATATGGAGACGTCGTTATTAAAATGGCCCAATTACGCTACGATTATGTCGTTGTGTCGTAAATCTCATGTGAGCGTGAATCGTAAATGATTGTTTTATGTCTTTAGAAAATAGTTATGGTCAATAAACACGAATAGTCTTTCGTTCTAACATAAACATTCTTCATTAGAATAGAATTTTGAAACCATACCACAATAAACACATTTGCGATTCTTTTTAAAATTAATGCCTCTCACCCTTCTAGAAAGCACGCGATTATTCATGCAACAAAAACCAACCCACTAGATTGATATTCTTCTCGAAATAACTCGAAAAAATAATCAATTTCGCCGTTATTTCTTTTTTATTTAACACAAGTACTATTGAACATCGCCTGTTCGTTTCAGGTCTATTTATTACATGTTTTAAGGAGGTGGGGGGAAAGGAATCTGTGCTTTCGACTTATTAGAACAGTAATTGGAACATTTGTTATAGGTTAAGCTTGTGGGAGGAAATAAACTATGGAAACCAATTGCTGCAGTTACTCAGTAAGAAGAATGGGAGTGAAATGAAAAAGAAAAAGAGAGAGGAGAGCACATAAATTTTACATTGGGTGTCAGTTCCAGCATCTGGCAAAATCTTTGTTGGAAATTATTTGGTTCTGAAAGAAATTTCTACTCTGGGAGCCTTTTTTAACATAAATGATCACTTTCTTTTGTGAAGTTGTTTTCCATCTTGTTTCCTAGAGCGAATTAATTTTGCATAGATTCAAATTTCTCGATTCAGGACAAAGGCCAATTTTTTTTTGTCAATCTACAGATTGACACGTAAAAAGGTCCTGAATAGGTTTTGTAAATAATTATAAGTGCGCTGATACTTCTCTATATTTTAAATGTTAATAACTTATCTACTCACCACGTGAAAGAAAAAACAAAAGGTTCGAATAACACTTTCGGCACGAGTCTTCATACAAACCTCTTTACCATCATCTTTAGAAGCATAATAGTAAATTTAACCAGCACAGAACTTATCTAAGAAGGTGGTGGCGAGGTTAAAAATGAGATTCTGAAGAGGTTACTTAAAGTTACTTTCTTCTTCGGCGAGGACGCGTTTAAGTGTAGAGATATCAAGACAGCAGTTTTTGGCTCCCAATCGATTTCACAGACCCTTGCAAGCAAATAAATTTTGCTTTGGAATAGAGGAGATTCAATTATGACTGAACCAGATGTGCTGAAATCGCGATGCACTTTCAATCATGCAGTGGAGGGAGGGAGAGGAGAAGGAAAAAGAAATTTTCCCCGTAAACAGGTGCAGCTATTAAGACACTTGCTGTGCTGGAATAGTGGCAGGGGTGGGGTGAGTAGAAAGGGCAGCTGTGAAGGCACCGCCAAAAGGGGGACTACCTAGCTTGGCTAACTTGCAGTGCAGCAAAGAGTCTTTCCATTCGGTCAGTTCTTCTGTTTTTCCCTCCCTTTTCAGGGGAGTCGCATCATTAGACAAAACGACTTCCACTGGCAAGAGTGACCTAATTTTTCTTCTTTTACTGACCGTTATGTTGATAACAGATCCAGTGAACCATAAAACAAGAGAGTTTTCCAATGATACGGAGCTTTCGCGCTCCATTTGATTCACCACATGTGCCTGAAACTTCATTGGGTCAATTGGCCCCGCTTTTCAGCACCCGAAGCCTCCATTTGTCTCTTCCGCTCTTCTTTTCCCCTTTTCTCTTTTTTTATATATATTTTGCTCCCCTCCGACTATTTATAGCCCGTCGTCCTCTGGTCATATTTGCTGTCCACTTTTTCTTTCATATTTCACTCGCTCATCGAAGATCCGTTTCCAGGAGCCTAGCTCTCAATTCGTTCTTTTATAAGACCATATATCACCACCGGGCTCAATAATCGTATTGGAAGAATAGTTCGCATTCTTTCTCTCTAAGCCATTGTGAAACAAAATGACAAAACTGAGACGCATGAGCCGAAGACAAATGGAAAACACGATAGAAATAATAATTTAAAGAGAGAGGGAGAGAAAGAAATATTCTCATCTCGGAACAGGAAATTTTCAAGCCTAATTCACTGCATATTTTTCCCTCCCGTCCTCTTCCTTTTCTTCTTCCTTCCTTCTTCTTTGGTTATTCAATGGAATACAGACGTCGTGAGACAATACCAACACCAGCGATCGAGGCTTACATACAAATGCCTGTAAGAAAGTTAACAGATGATTCCGATGCAGTCGGTTCTTCACATACATTCACCGGCTTCGGTGGCTTGGCATACTCCTCTATACATGTTCCTGCAAATGTAGACCTGTATATTTAATTTGGAACGATATTCCTCGTCTTTTGAAAGAATGTCCGAAAATAAATTCTTCTCTTTCCTCCAATGCCCTCGAGTGTGCCCGAACTTGGTAAAACGGACACACTTTCCAACCTCACCTGAAATCGATGGCAAAAAAAGTGTATTAAATCAGCGCGAATGCAATTTGGTAGAACTTTATTTGAGGGAGGCTGAAGTAATGCTTCGAACAAATAGTAAGAAGAAAATCATACAGTGATCGAATAGCAATGCGAATTTTTAGAAATCTTACTTTGGCAGTCAAACTACTATATTCTAAAAAAAAATGATATCAAAATGCAAACTAAACTCAAAAAAATTCTGCGAAGAACAATTTTCAGCATGAGGTGCTTAAAATAAAAATATAAAAATGAGTAGCACATTTCCTCTTATATCAATGCCTGAAGCTTATTTCTTGGAAGTAAACAACTTTTAATTAATAATGAATTTCATGTTATCAGATTTTTTTAAGAATCATTATACGTTTGCATTTTCTTTAAATTCAAATAATCGATGCAACAAATCATAAAGTGAAGGCGAGGAACTGCACTATGACTCTTTTTAATGTCTGTATATGAATTTTCCTTTCTTTTCAACTCAAAACTTCAACGACAATGATGTTCTGTCGTTTTCTTCTCATTATGTTTCTTTTTATTTCATTTTATATTTTTTTCTCTTCCTCGAGACTCATTCAGATTTACAGAAATTCTATTTGATGCTTCACTGATGCAGAAACGATTTCTTCCGTTCTCCTGTAAGTCGTCATCACCGGCAGCAGCAGCAGACTGCAACCTTTCCTCCTGTTCAGTCGTTCTTTTTTCTTTTTCTCCCCCTCTTTTCTTCTGTTTCCACAATTTCTCCCTTCTAACCCCTTCCCTCCTTCAACAACCCACCCATCTACTCAGCCGTCCCTATTCCGAAACAACTCGCTCCGAGTCATTTTTGTCTTAATTGCATTTCGTCAACATTACACGCCATTGTCGATGGCGTTTTCTCTTTGAAACGGCGAACGCCATCAAGGCTCGGATCACCATACCATCTGGCGATAATTTGCTAAACATCAACTTTCTATTTCTATTATGGGTTTTTCTTTTCGACTTTTTTCCCCTTCTACTGGAGGTATACAATTTTTTTTAACGGAGAAAAGGTTCGATTTTCGCTTTTTTTTTTTTTTTTTTTTTTTTTCCTCCCTGGTGTTAGAGCACGTTTCTAAGCTGTTCTATCGGTGACACTTGTTCTCACAATTTAGCAAGCAATAGAGTTTAATTTATAGACAGTATTATAAAAAATGCTACATATTTAATTTATTTTATCCATATAATGAATTAATTATTTCCCATTTGGCTAGATTAGGTAGAATGTAACGACAGTTACTATTATGTGAATGAAAGTGTTACTATATTATTTTCTCATATGACATAATTAGTCCCGTCTTAAAAGAATGGAAGAAACCTCAATCATCAACCAACTAAGTTTAAATCAAATTTAATTCTATTAAGACTTTATTAAATCTGCCTTATCAGAATCTGAGGAAGAGCAAAGCACATGTCTGAAAACGTTCCCATTTGGTGGGGTTTTTCTACTGTGTGTTTTTGTAACTAACTGACTAACCAAATTTTTGGCATGTCTGATTTTCTACTACAGTGCCTGGCACGAAAGAAACAGGAAAAAAAATGAAAAAACTCGTTTAACCAATTAGAAATGGACAGGAAACTGAGCATTACTTATTCCTGGCATTCCCTTAGAGAAATCGCAGGTGAAACGAAACCGAAAGAAATCTGGCACTCGATTATTCGACATGTTGAATACGATATTCCGATTGCCTCGCTGTTCTTTTTATTATTGTATCATTACTATATCCTTTAAATAGATAAAATCATTACAAATTATGGTTCTAGCTTGACATTTTATAGTTTTCCTTGAATAAACATATTTTTAGGCGAGGTGGAGTCCACCATATTTAGAAACTGAAGAAAGCAGACATCTACAATCGATAAGAACTTACATTAAGCATGCGCCTCTTTCCCTTTTTCTTTCGTGCCGGGCACTATAGGATATTTTTCTGCAATTTTGGATATTCGATTTATAGCTCATGTCTATAAAAGTTCATCACAAATTCATGACACGGGTCAGTTTTTAGATATTTGACTATAATTACCTATTTGCAGAAATCATGCTTTGAAACTATGATCCACATTGATGTCGCATGTGGTTAGTGAGAAAATGAAATTTTGTTTTTGTTTTTTTTTTGTTTGTTTTTTTTTAAAGACACTTACGTGTGCTGAATACAACTTTGTTTTGGCACCTTTTAATACGCGGGGGAGTCAAGCTAAACTTAGAAAATGAGACCAACAATAAGGAATTTGAATATTGCAATATCACTGGATAGTGCACTCTCTGGTGAGTGCTTTTGACCCTGGCTCTATCTCTCTCGCTGACTTAATAATGAGAACCTAGGGACTTGGAAAATGGCCGTTCGGCTAGAAATTTACTCCAAGAAAGAAGTGTGGCCAGTCATCGTTCCTTACACGTTAAAGTGAGAACACAATAGAATCGATCGACAAATATCTGAGGCTGTATGTGTAAACGTTTAAGTTGAAAAATTCAAGTAGGGTTTGCTTTCCTACAAGATACAGAACTGATCTGAAAGAGGAAGACAGAAAACATTGAAGCCCTGGGCAATCTAATTAGGTAAGAATTGCCGAATTTTAACTGACAAAAAGGCTCAGAAGTTTCTATCAGCCACAGTTTTGTGTCTATAATCATTTATGAGGAGTGGTAATTGTTCACATTATAAACAAAATGTATTGAATGGATATATCCTATTGTAAGAAATTTCATTTTCCCGCTATAAAACTACAGACTAAAGTATTAAATTTTTTATTGAATGTCAATAGGTTTTATATAATTTCGCTTTTCCTGTTTAAAACTCCATTAAATATTGAAATAAATCATTTTTCCCCCTTTAAAGAAAATTTTAGAAAGGTTAAAAAACTTTGTTCTTCTATAATTTTAAAGTCTACGCGAATAAAATTTGAATATCGATAGTTTATATTTAAAACTTCAAAGGGCACTATAATTTCTTGCTATAGCAAAGCATTTCTGATTGCTATCTATGTAGATATGAAATGGAAAAGACAAATTTTACAACCTTTCTCCCTCATAATTTAACCTTTATATTGCGTGACAAAGAACACTTATTCCATTTCATTTTCACCGATGAAAATTTTCCTAGTACATTTAATTATAATAAAGTCTTCCACTTTCAATATGGAATTATCTTGTTTTCAGACACCTTAATTCTCAACAATAAATACAAATTTCTGAAGTTTTTAACTTTATCGAATGTATAGGCGACTCGGAAAGGAGTAACTTTGGGAAAACTCACCTTTAATTTTTTTTATATAGTTCCAAAAGCTAACTTGCCTAATTGAAATCTGCTCGTTTTATGAGGGGCTGTTAAAGTTTAATCGTTTGTTTTATACCGGAGTTTAAACACGCAAAGCGCCGATGCATTTGGAATCTGCTTTTGGAAAAGGCAAACACTTATTTGCTTTTGTCTCTCTTTCTCGTCCCTAAGGGAATTTAATTTATTACACAAAGCCCTGTTGTTGTTGTTGCTGCTGCTGCTGCTGTTGTAATGTATATTATAAGCTATAGTTGTGCAATATTAAACACTTACTTACTTTAACCCTTAAATGGTTCTTGTAAACAAACATTTATAAAATCCCAAACACTTAAAGTTTCTTTAGCTTTTCTAGAGATTAAACAAAGTGCGCGATTAGGAAACACTTGAAAACTCGTAGAAAGTACGGTGCATTTAAATGCTTTAAAAGGAATTCTCTTTTAAGCCAACCTTAATTAAAATTCTTTCAGTCGAAAATAGCTTTGGAGAACTCTGTATTAATTACATAAAGTATCCTACTTAATTAAGAATCCGAGTTTTATATGTGCAGATCGATGGCTGTAGCATGGGGAAAGGCGCGCTATGTTTGCCTTTCTGAAAACCATTTATAAATCTGTATAAATAGTTAGAAATGTTCTCCGTGTTCTAATTTTACTCGATCGCCTGTGCAAACAGGTTGCGCCATTCCTTCAGTTATTGATGAGGCCCCGTGCCGTCTCTCTCTCTCTCTCTCGCTTTCTCTCTCTCCTGAATTTTCCCTCCCCCGCCACAGAACTTGAACGTTACGTAGCCTATTAACGTTGACAAACAAATATTTAACTAGCATTACGATGATTAATAGGGAGATCTCCATAATTTCGGATTACATTTATGGGTTTTAGGAAACTTGTTAGCTCTGAAACAATATTTTGGGGGGGAGAAAAGGAAAGTTTCGAAAGGAGATTAGCTTACCAAACAAGCAATTCCTTTAACAAGCGACATCGTAAAGATGGGATTATCTCATACCAATACAAGGAAAAAAAAGATTAAAACGTACCTACATATTATAGTTTAGTATTAAAAGCTTCGTGTTAAGTTAGAATAGAAGGTTGTTATTAAATGAACTTTCTGTAATTAAGAAAAACTGCAATGCAAAAATAAATTCAAAACTACTAGGCTTCTTTAATAGAAAAGTGCTGTTGATCATGCAGTTTGTTTTTCTCCATGTTTACCTTTATGTGAAATATCCCTGAAAATGACCTTCGTAATCTAAATGATCTTCTAATACAATTCATTAACTGTTATGTATAAATGAGAGAATCTGTAGCATATATTTCATAACTAATTCAATGAAGGTTCTGATCAGTTTGTTTGTTTTTTTTTTATCTAGAAGAGTTCAAAAATTTGATAAGCTACATATATAAAATGACAAAAATATTTGAGGTAAAGGGGGAATAAATTTGTACATATTACACAATTTACCAGATGCACCACTCTGTTGCATAGGGTGGTTCATCCAACGACATAGAATGCCACCTGGTCAGGTCTATGGGGACAAATGCAGTTGCGTGATCGCCTCTGCTGCCCGAGTATGCGGGTTCGATCCCGGCCGAGGACGACTAGGATTTTTCAGGGGGAAATCCTGAGATCACGCACTTCCTTCGGAAGGGAAGTAAAAGCCGGCTGCACGTTAAAAACCCTTGCGAGGCAAAATTTGTGGCCCATATAACGCCGTCCCGATATGACCATAGTAGTTGAAAGGGACGTTAATACCAACAAACCAACCAACCAACCATGGGGACAAATGCAGCAGAAAAAGTTTTCTGCTATCAGTTGAACATAGAAACCTCAGCGAGAATGGGGGGAAAAAAGTGATGCAACGGACTTTGAACAAGACGTCAGAACTTGGAAGTAGCATATCTGGAACTGCTACATTGCTGAACATTTCACATACCATAATGTCAAGAATGCATTGAGAATGGTGCAACAAACAGAAAACATCTACTCAGCGACGCTTCTGTGGACGGAGAGTGCTTGCTGATGAGAAATAGGTCATAGGAGGATGGCTAAGTTTATACAAGTAACCAGACGGTCCACAATTAGCAGAATCACGCTGGACTTCAACGTCTGCGGAACCCATAATGGAACCACCTTGTTATCACAGACGAACAAGAAATCTCGCTTTCTTTGGGCACAGGATCACCACCACTGGTCCATCAGCGACTGGAAAAGGATCGCTTGTTCGGATGAGCCGAAGTTTCTGTTGCGTGATGTTAATTTGGAGAAGATTGATGTTAATTATATTTATGGATCCTCTTGCGTGGAGAACGCTGTGCAAAGTGGTGGGTGCTTATGTTATGGCGTGGCGGATCTTATCCGGTACACCTTGGATCCTTTGATACTTCTTGATACACACGTATATGCCATAGCATACGTAAATATCATGGCTGACCAAACACATTCGTTCATTGTAATAAAGTAAATAAGCCAGAAAAGACAAGATAATATGCTAATAAAGACAAAGGAACCATTGTTTCACAAGAAAATAACTTAATAACATTAACAAACAATAGTATTATAACAGAACAATAATAATACAATCATCCGTTCATGGTAACTGTACATCCTGAGGCATATGATTTTTTTCCAGCAGAATAACGCGCCGGTGCAGAGAGTCCTATCACTATGGGATTGTTTCAGGAGAATGAGAGCGAGTTTTCCTTGCTGCAGTAGCCCAGGTAGTTCATGGGCCATCGAGGTCTTTGAGATGACATGGAATGAGGTTTGTGACTCATATCTATCCTTCAGTCCAATCCTCAAAAAATGTGTGACAACTTATATCTGTATGATACTCTTTATCTCCACAAAGTTCTCAACCTTGTTGAATCCCATAGCTGTATGTTCCCATTAAATTGGCCAAGCAGTGTATATTGAACCTACAGTGGTTGGAATTTTATAGTGGCAGCTCTTTACGTACAAGAGATATAGAATGGATACATGTTTCAAAGTTTTCCTGTCCTTTGATGTAACCACTAGTTTCAATCTGCGATGTGGAATTCACAGGGTGCCGTTGGCAGCGCTTGTTCTGTTGATAGTTCGAATGGAGTGGTCAACTGGAACACTTTTCAAGCGAATACAACAACATGGTGGTTTCAGCTTATGAATAAAATCAAAAGAATTATTTAAGCTGGAGGATTGTGGTTGCGTTGTAGAGCGCTTCCTAGACCCATCGATCGAACAAATCAGCCGTGGTATTATCCTGCAAAAAGATGGGTGACTTCTGCAGAGAGTGTCACCTCACTTTTTTCTCAAAGCTGGTTATAGATTGTGTTTAAAAAAAAACATTGATACTGCACTTTCAATGTTTATTCTGTCCGCTGCTCCTGTTTCGAAAGCATCGTGACTACACTCTATTAGACCACCAGCTAACTTGAGGCTCTGTTTTTCTCAACCTGACTCTATGATTGAGAATGGCGTCTCTCGAGTAAGTAAATAAGATGTACTATAAGTGACATGGCTTGCTTCCTTTGCGTGGCGTGTCTATAGCAGTGTTTAGAGAGGCATTCTGCATTTCTACTAATGAAGATTATTGTTCCCCTACAGTAATGATGAGAAATTGAAGAACTTTGCATTTAATTGGAATCTGTTCTCCACTTTTTGATATATGGTTCTCGAGGGGGAATTTGTGATCATGGATATTGCTGGCGTTGTTCGTAATACACATCATGATGAAGGCTTTGTGATTTTAGGATGATATTTTTCGAATCTTTCATGAGACACGGTTGTTTACTTGTGCCGTTCTACCATTAAGCTTTCATAAAAGTCCTATTTCCAGCGTTCCAATTAGGCGTTAAAGGAAAAAATCAGGAGCGGACGTAAAATGCACGGGGGGAACTTTGGAGGAAAACATTTAATGCGGAGATAAAATGCAAAAAAAATGTCTGTGATTTATTTTGAGGAACACTAAGACTGGGGAGTCTGCAAGCAAAGTTTAAGAACCAATTTAAGTTCAAAATCGATTTTTTGATGAATTAGACGCAAACCAGTTGAGTAGGGGCACAGAATGTGTAGAAGGAGAATAAATTTGCTAAATTATTTCGGTAGAAAATGGAATGGATAATTTAAGAAGGAGTTTTTAGTAAGAAATTGCATTCGTTATTATTCAGAATAATACGAATATTTGTTTTTCTTAGTTTTAAGATTTTGGTGATACGAACATGTGGATTGTTTTTCTCATTAAATTTTATATATCAGTAATAATGGGGTGTTCAATTATATATGAAGAATTCTTTCAATCTATTGCAAAATAAAAAAAAAAAACATTTCAAACTGTGAATTTAAGAAAGTTGAAAAATGATGTTTTCTTCGAAATGGCTAAACCTATTTCCTCCTCAATTTAGAAATGGAAAAAAATAATTTCAAAAGAATAGAAAAAAAGAAATCGGAAAAAATATATATACTTTATCGAATCACCTTTTTTTTTGAACAGCTGAGTTGATATCGAAAGAAAAAAAAAGTGGTGAAAAAACTTTTCGAAAACTTCCAATTCGACCAGAAAAAAGGGGATTGAGGGAGGAAAAACAAATAAAAAGAATTTTCCTCCACCTTCTATCCTATTGACGGTGTCGTAAGAATAGAAAGAGATTCTCATTTCTTGTTCATTGAGTTATGAGTCTCGGGGGGACCTGACTGTAATGATCTCCTAATGATCGCCATGGACGAAAGAAGGGAAAGTGAGGGGGAGAAACTAACAGATTAAGGAATGGTTTCACAAAATCCTAAGCTCGAGAGGCTTTGGGTGAAGAGTGAAGTAAAAAAAAAAAAGAGAATTCTACCTTTTTGAAGAAAAAGAAAAGAACAAAAGAAGCGAAACCTCAGTGCAGTGGGCAAAAGTATCACGGCAGAGGTCAGATTTCGGTCGTAATACTCTTTGTAACCGCGGCCATCACATGTGACAGGTTATTTCTTCTTTCCCGAGTTTCCAGCGATGCTATGGCTTCAGCCATCGAAAGCCGAAACGTCATCATAATCTTTATTATCATTTTTTTATGTAATATACTTTTTTTTTATTCCGTTCTTTCTCTTCCATCTTTTTTATTCCTACTTTCCTTTTCTCCTCGTGCTGTACGAGGAGTTCGTTTCTTTATCGTTCGTGTCATCGACGTTGCAACAGTCTCCTTCATCTCCTCTGATTTGGGCAGCTTAATATCGCAAATCCTTGAATTTGTGGGTCAATTAGCAACGTCGATTACTGAAAGCAAATTGGATGTCATCGTTAAGATTAAAAGATAGAAATAATCCGGAACTTATTTTTTCCTTCTCCCACTGAGACATTCTTTGGCTAATAATTTTTTTCTTTCAAAAATAGCTTAAAGCTAAGAAGACTTTTTCCTCACATATTAAATAGTATACATAATTACTCCTGTAGGATTCACACATATACCTGCATCAGTGGTTACTTTTGGAATAATGCCCAGCGACGTTAGGCTTTTTACTTTATACCTTTCATATAGGCGTTTATACAGGGTGGATATAAAAATGATCCCCCCCCCCATCCCTTTTTATTTTCGTAACCGAAGCAGATATATCAGTTTTGATGAATCCAATGAATAGAAAGTTGTGGGTGACCTATACCATGATGCACTTTTCATCATCCCAAATATGCAAATTTGGACACATACAAATCCTATCTTAGAAACCGTAACAGATACACGAAAAGTTCCAATTGAAGACTTGTTCAGCATGGAATTCCGAACAAAACAAAAAAATTTCCAAAATCCGATGAACAGATCATCAATAATCACAGGTTGAATTTATTAGTTACCTCCGTATGCACTTCACAAAGACGTTTGAATGTTCAACATGCAAATCAAGAAATTACCAAAATTACCATAATAACATTCACTTTCATGAGGAAAAGCAAATAAAAGGCATGTGTTAGCATACAGAAGACAGAACAATTCCAGGATGGCATGCTACACTGTTCCTGAAATGGTCAACATGATCTGCTTTGGATTGTGATTGCTGGTGATCCGTTCATCGGATTTTGGAAATTTTTTTTGTCGTCGGAGGTCCCCATAAGCCAAGCTCACTACTGTCAACGTGAAACTCCATATTGCCTGATGCAAGAAGAAAATTAAGTGGCCACCGCAATGCTGGAATGAGATGATGTGGAACGACAGGTCACGCTAGATTCTTTTCCAGTCATATAGGCGAATCTGTATTTCGCATGAAGCGGGAGAGCGACATCTACTAAAGTATGTTGTCCCAGAAGTGAAATTTGGAGATAGTATTTTAACGTACCTACTGTAGTGGTTTACTCTTGTTTCTTAAGGTTTGGGCTTGATTGCGGTTAACGGACTTGATTGCCTAACGCTATCTGGACATCTTGAACAATTATACCATTTCTACACTTTAGGAGCATTTCGTGTATGACCGTTTTCTATAAATAAGGAAGATATAGTAATGTTCCACAAATACCGAGCTGTTTCGAGATTACAAGGCCACTGTTATGACGTCACTGCTATGCAAAGAAGATAGTTGGAAGAAACACTTATAATAATCAATGTTAAAGTAATGGAAACTTATAGCTTATTGTTTTGATGTCATCGATTGTAGCCATGCCCCAGGCTACCGCCGGGTGCGCTGTTTGAAAACAATTCCTCTTACATGTATTTTGATGTTTAATAAAAACATTTTATATGTAAATTTCCAAAAGTGTATATTATATTTTTATTATGGCGTGAAAAGTGTATTACTCATTTTTTTTATTAAATACGTTAAATCGGCTTCGATGGCTCAGCGGTTGCGTGATCGCCTCTGATGCCCGAGTACGCGGGTTCGATCCCGGCCAAGGACGACGAGGATTTTTCAGGGGGAAATCCTGAGATCATGCACTTCCTTCGGAGGGGAAGTAAAGCCATTGGTCCCGTGTAGTCGTTTGCCGGCTGCACGTTAAAGAACCCTTGCGAGGCAAAATTTGCGGTCCCTATAACGCCGTCCTGAAATGACCATAGCAGTTGAAAAGGACGTTAATACCAAACAAAACAAACCAAACCAACCAAACCAAACCAAACCAAATACATTAATTTAGTCTAGCATCGATTGTAGCGAACCTGGCGATAGCCAGGGGCACAATCACGTGACCACTTTCCATTTTTCTCCATAGGACGTCATCATTTGTCGAATCTGTATAATCGTCAATTTGTGGTAGCGGCTGTTTCTGCTTGTTTGAACGTACAAGTATTGAATTAGCCAACCTATATCCCGACCTCAACCAAATAATACGAGAACCTATAATTCCGACCCAACCAAATAATACAAGAACCTATAACCCCGAACCTCTGGTAGAAATCAGAACGTCGAGGAAAGGGCACATGAAAAGATGTGAGGGAGGAGAGCGTAAACTACATACCGGTATCTTGATATCGAATATTGGCAGATAATATGCTACGACGACTGCAGACTATGATTTCGTAAAGGCCTACACCAGTATTTGTAAACACAATTAGGCATATAGTAAATAAATAATGTATTCATCGCCACAGGTGATCAATATGATCAATATAAAGATAAATGTTCAGTATGTATTTGTTTGTTCATGTTTGTCTTATAGAACCCGTAACTTAAAACGTTTACATTGGTAATAAATAAACGAACACTCTTTAAACACAACGAGTGTGGTTAAAGAGTGTTCCTTTATTTATTACTATTACAACTATACACATAATATTTTTTTCTTGGTTTTAAAACATCATTATCTTGTTTTTCTACCGATCTTTTTGTCAACGTTGACATTGTCCTATAATTAAAAATACAACAGTGTATCGCATAATATAAAAAAGACCTTTAACAAAGGTCAGACCAATAAATTCCTGTTACCATAAATATCAAACAATTGCTTTATAATACACTCTATTTTCCTCCGTAACGTTTGAATTTCTTTTAAACAGTAATTCATCTTGACACGAAAAGCCCAAACGAGACTGTGTGTTTAGTACCTGTGCCGGAATATGCACGATATTAGCTTAAATTTTCCAGAATATTCAATGAGATTTTTCGATTTCTCGGTAAAAATTTGCAAAGTTTCAAAGCGACACGTTAATAATATTCGCTTTCCGATTTTGAAAGTCTTCAACTTAACTGTCATGTATTAATCTCTGGAAAAGGGGCATTATTCGTTCGCTGATACAATGAAATCATCTGATCCTCTTTGAAACTAGATCGTTTGAATGTCACGTTCGAAACGCTCTAAAGAGTCTCGTGCTCTTACATTTCCACGCGAAAATCATTGAATTAGCAAATCAGATTTCAGGAAGATGCAGTTGATCAATTCCTCGCAATTGATGCTTTCCAATTCAAAATATATTTATTGATTGGTATCGTTTGCCTTCTTACTTCCTTTTCACCCAGTTCCTTATTTTCGAAATGGTTTCTTCTTTTACATTAAACACTCAATCTTTTCAATGTGTATCCACTCTTGTAAGCAGAGCGAAAATGCTTGTGTGGTGTGTTTATTTTTCACTTGCAGCAAAAACTGAAAATCCCTTATCTCTATTGATTTCTGTTGATGTTTGCTATATATAAAAGGAGCGATTACATTTTCCTTGCTTTCCATTACAAGATAAACAAGCATACGACTTTCGACGTGAAGATTTTTTTTTTTTTTTTACTTGTTCATTTCAACGAACTCGTTATAAGGAAATTTTATTATATCAAAAAATGATCTATGTTATGTCATCAATTTTAAGAGATAAAGAACCAAATTAATGATACAAATCGTTTCGCCGTAAATAATTTTTATGTTAAAAATTTCTCTTTGCAGGGAGTTTTATCTGAACGCTAATAAAACCTTCGCCCAAGTTGTAAATTTTTGTTTTATTGATTAATTTTCGCTTTGGTTGTGTTTGTCATTCTTGAATTCGCCCATATTATTCCTGCATTACTTTTCTCCCCTCGATCTTGACACATAGTAAACATGAACTGTTCTTTGTAAAGAAGAAACATTTGAAAAATGGAATTCATTTTTTAATTCACGAGTGTCCTGACAGTGCATTTTCAGAACACGGCTGTTATAGGCCTTATTTGTTTGCTTGGTTTAAAATGCACTCTTGAAGCGAGATCTATACAATTACAGTAGAATATAAAGTAAACACATCAGAGCCATGATTCGACAAAACGTCAGTCTCTATTTTTTCTAATATTGATCCATCAATGCTATTTTAAATACATTTGTCCGTTTTATTTAAACATTCTTAACAAATCCGTCCGAATCTTTTGTTTCGCTTCCGCAGTTGGCGAAACCCAGAACATTTCTGGTTGAAGTTATACTTTTTACTCGTAGTGTAATAGATAATATGTTCTCAGTTGTAAAAACTGTATTTAAGACTGCGGTATTATAAATTGTCTTATAAATGCGTTTCGATCATTGTATCATCTTCTGTTCAAATAAAATCCTACGATGGATTAACAATTTCGATTCTGTATTATACTGATTTTAATAATAGATAATGTCACAATCATTTTATTGCTTATGTCATTTCTTTATTATGAGAAAAGGGCTCTTCTATTGGTGAGAGAAAATGATTTATCCGTAACCATTACATAGCTAACGTTGCCCTTCTTGCATTTAATTTCTTCAAAGAAACGGCAAGATTTAAAAATCTGAAAGTTGAGATAACAATTATTTTTAAATACTTATTTTTATTAAAAAATTTTATTAAATAATAAATAAGTAAAAAAAAATTTTTTTTTACAATAAAGGTTTGGTTTTTATATTTTGTTCAGTTTTTTTTTACGTATTTATTCCACTAAAAAACATGGCAAGAGACGTGAATGACAGGATTTTTTCTAACAAATTTGGAAGTCATTCATAGATTCAGTAGAGCCAACAAGACTTGAGCAAAGAGCAAGGCATACTTTATGGACTCTCCACACATTAAAATGTGCAGTTTAATAAAAAGAAATTTGGAAGAAACTTGGAATATTTCATATCTGGTGATATCTTGGACGAGCAAAAGGAACTCTCAAAGGCTCATCTCTTTGAAAAGGCGTCAGTCAACCAAATCAATAAACTATTTCATAAGCGTAAACAATTAAAAACTTACAATATTGTCTCTTACACGTGGATTGACACCAAAATTGTTCCGGACCACCGACCAATCATGGATGTCATTCTCTATAGAAATCACTTATATTTCATCAATTCGAATTAAACCAGATTTTCTGTTCTGTTTTCATGCTAAGTTTTTTAGTAGCGAAGAAATTTACAGTTGTTTTACGATGCTGGTAAGATAAAAGGAAATTTTAACGTTTGTTCTATAGACAATCCAATCTACATTAAATTACCAGCTTCAGCATATTCGCACTGGATCGTTTAAATTCGATATTACAATGTGCTTGCCATGAAAGACGGAATCGTTGGAGAAAAGATCCCTTCACGAGAGGTGTGGATAATATTTATTTCGATAAAAGAATCTTCCGTGAGGGGTATAAATAATTTATGACACCAATAAAGATTAGAAAGAATAAAAATCAATATTTGCAAAGCATATCACGAAAACAGGACACAAATTGGGCAAAATTGATAGAATATGTTGATGACCATAAAAAGATAGAAATAATCGAAAACAAAGAAATACAAGGTATTTGCAAATAATTATTAGCAGTTTGACAAAATCGAAGCGGGTTTAGCATAATGTGTGTTGAAGGAATCACAGCCTTGACGGTATAAATATGGTGCAGTATGATCTTAAGATAAGTCCGCACTGTTGGTTTGCAATTGTAGTATCAGTCAGTTTTCAAGCATGTCGAGATAGGTTTCTACCTCAAAGAAAACTGGACTAAAAATTTTGAAATGACGGCAATTAAACAAAGCTTACAGATCTACTTGTTTTACATAACCAAACTTCATCACCGCAATGCCAACTAGAAAAATTGCAAGAAGTTCACGAAACTGCCGCGATCATTTGTAAAACCCTCCAAAAGGAGTAAGACAAAGCCAATGCACAACTCACAGCGGAAATATAACTCGTAATGAATGAAATAAATTTAACATACCTTATCAAAAAATGAATTAAACAGAAAACGAATATGACCAAAATGCTTTTTTAAAGAAAACTGGGATAAATGTTAAGGACCAAGATCCGATTTTGAAAACACACATAAAATTTTGATTCGTAAGCTTCAGATTACGAAGATCTGGGGTAATGGCTCTTATATGCCGTTTTTATGATAAATATCAAAGGGTTTACGATTTCCTCACGGTTTTCCTTCCTTTGCAAGGTGTTTCTTTAATCAGTCCAAGTGTTATCTTGGGAAATGGTTTCCTTATTTTTTTCCTGATAATAGAATCATTATTCGCAATTTATAGCCAAATTAATTAAACGAAGGACTTACCAGATAGAGGATTCTCCCAACATAATCCCTGAAGATATCAATACCCTTGTCCCGTCATTTTTCCCAAATTTATATAAAAGATAGATCAAACGCGCTGATTGCTTCTACACCTTCCACGATTTCTCAATCTCTTCATCGACGCAAAAGAAAAGGGCCATTTTTCCCGTCCCAAGACGTTCGCAGTTATATCCCCTTTATAATCATCTTTGATAGATATTCAAGTTATAAAAATACAAAAATCATTATCTTTAATCACTGACCATATAGAATTGACTTTCACAATTCTTATCGCTTTGATATAATAATCTATCATGAAGTGTAGCTCACTCAAAACCTTGCGCTAGATTCGTTTATATTTATTTTCCTATATGATTTCTTCCAATTAAACTGAAAAATTCCAGTAAGTAATAATGACCACTTACAATAGATAGCCATCGATTAAAAAATAAAAGCTAAACTTTTAGAATAAATGTAAACTTAATGTAACCCTTGAAATAGCGGTTACCAGAATGTACGAGTATTTCTAGTTTATGGTGACTTGTTTAACAATTATGATTATGACAGGCTATAACAACGTAAGAAGCATGATATAAAGTCCAGTATTCTTGGCGTAAATGCATGCGAAAATACCTTTAAAACCATCTTTATCTGGTTAAAAAAATATTCATTTAAACTGCTTTGTTTGAACCTAGATCTTTGTCATTTTTAGCTGCTCGACGGTCTTAGTTGAAATGAAATTACTATTTTGCAGAAAGCATTTTCTTTAAAACTGTTTTAGAGTCGCTGGAAAAGCTTTTGAATGTGCTGTGAACTGGAAACGTCCATGAGCAGCGAATTCATGTGAATGTAAATTTTGTTACAACGAAGTCTTTCATCAGAATATAACGGAATGATAAATATTAATAGAACGGACAGTTAAATGCTTTCGATTAAATAGTTCTGAGCTTCGCCCGTTCTTCCCGTTCTCGATTTAAATCCTTCTTTCTCTCTCTCTCTCTCTCTCCCAATATATCTCTGTTGACGACTCCTCTCAGTTTAAGGCAAAAGCTTCATAGTTTCCTTTCAGAGGGAAGTTTAACGTTATAAATGCTCTGATCTGCATTTGTAATTGGATGCCATTTATTTAGCATTGCATGGAAATTATGAAGCATTCTACGGGACCGTGAGTAAACAAATTGAAATGGGAGAAGCTTTAATAATCCCCGCATTTGCGAAGATAGTGCCAAATCGATGGCAATTCACAAAATAATAATCAGTTAAAGCCAATTTCCTCCTGCCGTTAGGAGCCTGATCCAGGAAGACGGAACTTGGAGGGACCAGCACGTTCCATTAGCGACCAATGGGAAGATGTCCAAGGTGACAAATCGGGGAACTAATGGAGAGTGCGGTCCAGACAAGAGCACAACGCTGCCGAGTTACGGAGGGTTTTCGTACCCCCTCCCCCCTCGCACCGCATAAATGTGCAGCATCGCTTCTCGGACCGAGAAATGGACCCGCCAAATGAGTGACAACTCTTCGATGCAGTCAAGCTGAGTCGTAAGGAAATTCGTTCGGTAAACATCTCCGATTCACTGAATAGGGCCATTCCTTTCGAGGACCCTTGTCTCCGCTCCCAATCAAATTAATTCGTTCCCTCTCTCCATAACGATTATGTAAATTTACGAGGTGAAAACATTGATTTCTCCGAGGGGTTTTACTGCCTTTTTTTATGGTTCGTTGATAGGTTTAGGAAACTCGAGTTGCACTAATCGACAACTGAGGGCTCGAAATTTCTATGGAAGGGAAGTAGAGTTGTCGTTCTTTTTTCTGAGTTGTTTGCCATATCTTAAAGAAACACCTGACATCACCAACGTTAGAAAATGCGTCAGACATTTCGTATGATAGAACTGTATGATAGGACTCTTTTACCTATTCGATTAAGATAGAGGTGAAAAAAGGAATTGTCGTTTAGATAAAATATAATTTAATCCAATAACAAAGAAAAGATAATAATCAAACTGAAGAAATTATCCAAATGTATCCTAATTACAAAGTAGGAAAGGGAAGGAAAATTCCTCGACCTGGAATCGAACCTTTCGTTGGCACCGCTTCTACCAATTGAGATATAAAGCGCAAGGCTGTTACAATATGTCCATTTGGACTTCCATGAAGCCACAAATCAGCTCAACTGGCAGAGCAGGCTTCCGAGTTGCAAATCGGGACTCTTCTTGATCCTTAAACCATTCAATAAACTGATGAACTTCAACTGAAAGAAGTTTTGATGAGTTTCTTCAGTTTGATTACCCTAGTCAACATTTTACAATTTTTTATTGATCATTTTTTTCATCATTAATTTGAACAGCTGAGGTTGGCGTATAATAAAACCCTCACTGAACATCTTATGATTAGTCTTTAATTTTTTTTTGTTTCTTTAAAAAAACATACGTTTATAGGTAGTATTTTAATACGTTATTTTCAAATAGGCCATAAAAATATTTCTAGCACGTACAGATTTCTTGTTTTACAATGAAACATTTTAAAATTATTTAGTGATTGGGGTCTGATAAATTTCCTTTCGGCCCCAAAATATGGATACTTTAATATGCAGCTGCTTCTCCTCACACCCATTACTTCAACATTGCAATCTTGTTGTGCGTAACTTGGAAACGTGGCGTGATAGAAAAAAATCCAAAAGCAGATTCGAATTCTACATACCAATTACTCTTAAAAGCACTATCTGTGATCTTGGAAACAAAAAGCGTGTTGATAGTATTATCATCTTTGAAAGGCATAGTCTCTGATTCTAGTCCAGGTCACGGAATTTTTCTTTCCCTTTTCTATTTTGTAATTAATTCAATAATTTTTATTTCTATGCGTATTTTAAAGGTAAACTCTACATCCAAAACAACTTTGTTTAAAATGAAAGATGAAGGTCTCAATAACTTAGCATGTATAAAAAATTTCAATTCGAACTCAAAATTGATAAAATATACAAAATACTTGCGTTCATTTTTTCCCCTCCCACTGCGATCGACACAAATTGCAGAGAAGTGCGAAAGAGTTTCGAACTCGTGACGTCACACATTGGCCGCTTTCGGTTAGTTGTCAATTGGGCATCGCAATGGACTATGAATATGAAACAAGACCGATAGTGACGACTGCGGTCTTGATAACAGTGACAGCGATATACAAGAACCGTTAGCAGAATTAAATGCTACTGTAACTTCTGCGATATACAGCCGTGTATACAGCCCTATGCATTAAACCGTCAAACGGGATCTTCTGCTTGCCGCGTCGGCGTGTGCACATTAGGGCGGCGTGTGCCTTACACAGAGATAGGCCTACTTCATTCCTTCAGCGTTTAGCACATGCTGTTGCGGTCGTTGTTCTTGAAGAACGCCAGGCCCGTTTAGAGTTGGAAGAGCATCTAGTTCCACCTTATACGTGATCTAGTTTCAGCGAATTTCTTGTTTCAATTGATAGTGAATTTAAAACGGCGGATGCGTAGACAAAGCAAGACGCTTCTAAACGAGCACACGATGCTGTCTGGAGTTGGATACCAGTTCCCTCGCTGTCAAAAACTAATCCATTGTTTTTTTAATCGATTCTGATTGTGGAAATCTATGAAACGTGAAATTTCTATCTGACTGTCTATTTACACATCCAAACAGAGAACAAATTGAAGGCATACCGACATAAAACAGGTTAGCAAAATCTTACGATATGTAGAATCGTTCTAAGCGACTAGAATCTTGGCGACGAAATTCCCCGAGGTTTTCACGGCAGGAAATGACGCCTTGTTCCGCCGTGTTCTCTGGAGAAGGGATGGAAGATCCCATGCTAATTTTCAATTTTCCGAGGCATTTTTCTTAATAAAATATTAGGAAAAAATCGAAAAATTTTGAATGATATATACTCTATTAACCTGGATTAATGTTATGATGCAAAAAAAAAATAAAGTCGATTTTTTCCGTGGAGTTTACCTTTAAGCTTACCATTCGCTTTATATCAGAATCAGAAAATAAGCAAGGGATTTTCTAAAGATAGTGTTTCTGAGGACATTTAAGAAATATCTTAATCAAGAGAAGAAACTGCTCTAATTAGTTTTCTCTTTTATTAGAAGTAAAGCATTAATGGATTAATTTTATGGATTCATGCTGTTTCTATTTATCTGTTAAATTTATTTGATTTCTGTCTCTCCTTGAAGTCCTCTGTCCCGGAAAGACGGCGAAGGACTCGGCAGAGATTAAATTCCCGCTTGGTTACACAAGATCAGCTCTTTTGTGCAAACATGAAACTCGTCGATCCTTTATATCAAGTGGTTTGGGAAGAGAATTACTAAGGCGGTTAGCTTCCTTCAGATTTTCTTCCTTCTTTCATTCGACAATTTTTCTTTATTCCTCTCATGGACATCTTTGTTTCAGTCTACTTAATTTACTTCGATAATATAAAGAGTAATAGAATTTTTTCTGGGCAAATTTTCTGGAAATTTTTCTTTTTTTAAAAGCAATAACGGAAACAATTTGCAGACGATTTATTTTCTGTCTGAAGGCTTGTAATCTCATTTCACGAGTCGGCAGGGAGACGCAACTGAACCTCCTTCGGAGGAATTACCACACAAAGGCAAAGAAGCGCTTAAGAAGCAAATGATTGTTTTCAAAATAAAGAGGTTATCAGGAACATAATGGGGTTTAAAATTGGAAGGCTACTGAGCGAGGAAATAAATTCGATCGAATGAAACGAGAAATGTGGAGTGGATGATCCACTGAAAAAGAAAAAAAAACCCTGCAATTTGGCCCCTTTATGCTCTCTCTTCACCTCATGGACCTCAATCTCAGCCCTTGGACTGTAAATAATAAAACTGCTTAACAAAATTAGTTTTCGCTTAAAAACCCATTACATCGACTAGTTACTCTCTTTCATATGCCCGTGTTATTTAAATGCTTATTTTCCCTTTTCATCCAATGTTGTCTGCTTCGTTCCCACTCCCACCGCTTCTTTTCAGCCTCTCTTAATCTGTGCCTTCATTCTTATTCGTTTCTTTACAGAATTTTCCATTAACTTTCTTGACAATTTTCGTCGTTGGGACTGAGAGGCTCATAATGAATTAGGGATGGATCATTTCACAGCAGTTTGAGGGTATGAATATTTTCCCTCCATTAGGCTTCCCTTCTCGTCTTAATTGATAGAGGAAAGGGGTGGAGGAGAAGGATTGAGATGGAAATTCGAGGACACTAGCTCATCTTTATTATGATTGATAGCTAAAACGAAGCTGAAGATGGAATTGTTCCACTTTATTAATTTTCTGATGAAATTGTTTTGTTTTTTTTTTCCTCCATGTATAACGCTACTTGTGAATTTAGTCTTAAATTGGAGATTTTTAGGAGGGGGGCAAAAAAGAAATTCCTGACCTCTAAGGTGTAATTAGCTGACAATGAGGGTATCTCTTTTAATTGCCCTTTCCGTGAGTAATTAAAATCGTAGAGTTTGCAGAAGAATTGACGACAGCTGCGGGACAATTGCAAATTTACTAGTCTAATTAAAACCAGAGAAGGGAAAAAATAATTTTTTTTCATGCAAGCAGCTGGGTGTTTTATGCGATGACATAAGAGAGAGAGAAAGAGAGAGAATGCATTTAGCGTGTTTAAAGCAATCCGCCCTGCTAAGATGTAGATACGATTGCAATCTACTATCTACAACATAAACATGCACGGTCTACGTTTTCAAATAAATTTGCGAGATTTCGTGGAAACTTCGTGAGTTTGAGATTTACATTGAGATATTGAATGCATATCTTTTTTTTATTTAGACTTTATGAGTTAATAAATAAACGCCAATGTAATCTTTACAAGGCTTACTCCATCCTTGGCCTAATTCCATTCCGCATTGAATCTCTTAATATTTAATAAGATGTTCTTCATATCCACACATTTCTCTACATAATGTACTTCTTGAAACCTTCACGATAAAAAAGTTTCAGCGTACAAAAAGCTTGCATGCCAACAAATTTAATAAACTTCCCGTTTCTTTTAATTTATACAGGGTGTTTCTGAATGATCTGTCCAAACTTTCAGGATATCTTCTAGGAACCAAAACAAGCAGAAAATGTCATATGAACATGGGATCGGAAACGCTTTTTGCTGGTATTATAACGGTTTAAAGATGTCCTGCAATAGACGAAATTAGCGTTAAAGCGTATAGGTGTTGCAAACTGTGATTTATTTCTACGGTATAACAAGACAATACACTTATGAAAGGAAAATGCTATAGTAAGGCTCGAAATGACCTCCGATTCTTTGAAAGAGTACTTTCAAACCCTTATAATTCTAGAAAGAAGCGTTTTCGACCCCATGTTCTTACATTTTCTGCTTGTTTTGGTCCCTGGAAAATATCCTGAAAGTATACACAGACCATTCAGAAACTCCCTATATTTTTATTTTCTACATATATTGTTAATGTGCATATTATACACTGTCATATCACTGAATTATGACCACCCGCTTAGTAATGGGAGTAGCCACCCTTCGCCGCTGTAACTGCTGCTAGGCGTCGTGGCATGGACGCAAGAAGTGCGCGGTATGTGTCCGATGGTATGGCAGTCCATTCCGCTTGAAGCGCTGTCCACAGGTGGAGGGTCCAGCTGCCGTACATGGCGATCAAGGTGCTCCCACAGATGTTCGATTGGATTGATGTCCGGCGAATTAGCGGGCCAAGGGAGCACTCGAAATCAGTAGAGTGCTCCTCGAACCAATCCAGAAGGAGACGTGCTTTGTGGCAGGGTGCATTGTCCTGCTGGAACACACCATCACATTGGGGGAACATCGTGAGCATGTACGGGTGCACCTGGTCCGCTACGATTGACAGATAGCCACAGGCATTCAAATTGCCCTCTAGACGAATCAGTGGACCTAACTGCTCCCAACAGAAGATCCCCCATACATGCACACTATCCCCACCAGCCTGTTTTCGGCCCACAATAGCCTCCTGCAGTCTATTTTCATGGCGATCATGACGCACTCGCCATCGCCCGTCAATCTTATGGAGCAAAAACCTTAACTGGTCGGAGAAGGCGACCTTAGCCCACTCGTCTGTGGTTCAATGGCGGTGCTCACGTGCAAAGTCTAGGCGTCGTTGACGATGATCCCTGGTCAACATGGGTGCAGCAACCATGCGTCGACTGTTCAGGTCCATCCGTAGCATGGTGCGTTCAACGGTAATGTCGGGCATACGTCTGTTGGCACCACTGTTGAATCTGGTGGTCAGTTGATGGACTGTGGCTCTCCTGTCACCTTTTACGAGTCGTCTTAGGCGCCGCTCACCCCGTTGGTCGATGGCTCGTGACCCTTTACAGTGATGGCGTTGGGACGCGATTTCTGTCCCTGCTGTCCACTCTCTGTACACCTTCACTACAGCGGACCGTGAACAGTTCACAAATCGTGCCGTTCGGAGATAGTGCCACCCTTGCTGCGATAGCCTATTATCATCCCTTTTTGGATGTCCGTCAAGTCCGGACGTTTACCCATCTTGAGGCTCGTGCACCTGCCGTTTGATGCACCAGCTCTAAAGCTTTCTCAGCCTGTTATGCAAATTTTGCAATGTGTAACCGTTCTTGGGGCGAACCATGAGTGTGCCTTGAAGGGGTACTGGTCATAATTCATTGATATGGCAGTGTATAAGGTGATTCCGATGCATATGCAGAAGTTGGCATCAGTCAGTCCACCATGACTCTCAAGCAGACTCATAAGTTCATTTTGCAGAAAAATCTTCTCAACGATTCGTTCAGAGTTTGTTTTTTTTTTCAAAAACAAGAGTTTTGCGAATTTTTACAGTTTCGGTGAACACTTTCCTGCGTGCTGGAAAGAGTACCAATTACGTCGTCGGGTCATTTGGTGTCTCAAAAATCTTGAACAATTTTAGTATCTTTTATAATAGTTGCGCATGCTGCTTACTGTAGGTATGTTAGGTTCAACCAATAAATAATTTAAATCTTGACTGGGCATACTGAATCATTCTTTTATGTGCAAAGCATTGTAAAGACTTTAGACGTTCATTTTGGGGATTTGGATGGACTTACACGTTTTAGACATTCTTAAATTAGACTTTTTACTATTTTCTTCGTTGATGTATGTGTATAAGTTACTACATTATACAATGTATATTTATTGATAGAAAAATGTGAAATTATCTGGTAAAATTTTCAACTTTCGGCACACAAATTTCACAGGGCAACAAAAATAACTTTTTAAATTCATCTTTAACGTTGAATCATCTTTAAAGAGCTGATTCCTATGCTTTTGCATGTGCTGAATTCGTATTCTAAATTATTCAGAATTTGGGGTCTGATATATTTCCTCGTGGCCTAAAAATATGGATCTTTAACATCCCAGCCGCTTCTCTTCACACCCGTTACTTTAACATTGCAATCTCTATGTGCATAACTTGGAAAAGTGACGTGGCAGAAAAAAATCTAAAAGCAGATTCGGATTCAGCACACTAAAAATTACAAGAATAAGGCAAATTCATTCAAGATGATTTTTCACCGTTGGCCTGCGTTTTCAGAAACTGTAGAATGAGATTTTCGGTTACTTTTTTTCTGATAAATATTCTAGATTACCGTTGTTGGGAATAAGAAAACTTTAGTCTTTTTCTTTGACACCGAACGTTTTTGAGATAACGACATTTTCATGTCTCAAACACAATTTCATTAATTTCGTTTGCGTAACCGAAGATGAGGCAAAAAGAGTGGAAGCAACACAATGGATGGGACAACACAGACAAAATTTTGCACAGACTAGAGTATCAATAGCTACGAACTGTGATTAATCCCGTAATCCGTCAAAGTTGTTTAGCTTGTGTATTGCGTTTGTCGGTTAAATTTCCAGTGCATTGCTTAGATGAAATGATGGGTGAATTTACTTGCCCACAAATGATTGGTACCCTATAATAGAGTATTTAGAAAATTGATCCACATAGACCAAATTCTAATCAAATATAGAGAATGCGATTACAAATCATTAAATGTCTAATTTTGGAGGATTTCGTTAATTATGTTGTTAACGAGTCTATTACATTTATCAATTTTCTATAATTGAAACATAAACCTAAATCTGTTAAAAATCTTAAAAATCGAATTCTAAACGTTCCCATTCGTTGGTTCGTGAGGTATTTACAGAAAGTTGCTTAATATGCTCTTTCCATATGGTACACTCAAAAAACAAAGATTGAAAAACTTAGAAAAAGGAATTGACAACATTCTATGTAATAGCAGCAGGTTTTTAAAAGTTATTTTGCGTCAAAAAGGTTCCTTCCAGCCTTTAGTGACGTTTATCGATATCCTGAAAGTATTAATAGATTTCTTAGAAATGACTAAAAAAATTGGCAAACCAAGGAAGAAAATGAAACTTGAAGAGAGGGGGACGGCAAAGAAGCTGACTGAGTGACTGAGTGACTGACTGACGAGTGCGAGAGAGAGAGAGAGAGAGTTTTCATTTGGTGTGTGTTGAAAGCATTAAAATCCGAAAGTAAATTTCTTCGGTGTAATCGAGTAGAAACGATGATAATTTTGATGACGTGGCGAGGAGGAAAAACGTCCAATCCGCAGACCCCCTCCCCAACCTCTTTTCTTCTTCAGCAGAAGGAAATGCGATCGGTGATTGGCCGAGCGAAAATCCCCATCAATTTCTACCCTCTTTCCCTCCATCCACCTCCATGAATTTCCTATCCTTTACTTCATTTCACAACTACCGATAGATATGATGGGCGAAAGAATAAAAAAGAAAGAGAAAGTGAGAAAATTTTTCTTAGGATTAAAATGAAAATATTGATAGTTCTAAGAAGATATAAGTCGAGAGAAAAATACTTGAATGGTTTAATTTCACTTCTAAATGCGGGATCTTCATCATATTTTTGAAGAAAATATTTGAAAAAAACTTATGAAGTTTAGGTTAACTTCACAGTACCAAGAAATTATTACTTTCATCTACTTTTCGATTGTATAAGGGTTTTCAAATTTAATTCACGGTAATTTAGTGTCAGTGGATAATATAAAATCTAGAATGTATTTAAGTCATTCTATAAATAAATTAATTTATTCTAGACATAGTTTTATTATAAACAAATTTTGGTAATAGCTTTGTAAAATAAATTTTAGCTCTAAATTATACTGGCGTCCTCAGTTAAACTGACAAACCCAAAATGAAAACTATCTCAAGAAACAAACATTGAAATTAGATATGGAGAGGTAATAACGCCTTCCAGAACACTGCATAACCAGATGTTCCAAAAGATTAGGGAGCGATGATTAAGTGTTTAATAGGGAGTCTGTTCAGCTGTACAGTTTTCGCAAAGAGCCTTCTTGCTGTTTATAAGGATGTTTACGAGATTATGGGCAATATATTCCACGCCTTCACTAAGGCCCTTCTTAACGCTGATAAGTACTGGGAGGAGGAAGATGTGTTGCTATTTACTTTTCCATAGCATGACAGACATTTTGGAAAAGTTAATGCTAGTTTGGAGATCTGGCTGGCCATTCCATCCACTGAATATACGAAAAATTCATGACCAGAGTGGACGAGCATTATCGTCCATAAATAATGAACTACGGAGCACAGGCTGATTCCACAACCACTATAAGACCAGTTTTCCTAATTCTGGATTCGTGTTCCAGAATGCTATATGGCATGCAAAAGTAAGTTTCAGTTAAGTTTTAGTGAGAGCTTTCAGTGAGCTCTATAAAGAACGTGTAAACTCGATAATCAAGTTTTTTAGCGAGCAAACTGGATGGGTTACACTGTTTGGTTCAAGTATACTATGTAGAATATTCTCAACTTTCTAATCAAACAATTACACGTGTCTCCTGACGAATCAAAATAAATTCCACAAACTCAGCGAGTCAGCGCTCTGATCGAGTTGAATTAAGTATACAAACGGTGACTCCACTCACGATCAATCAAAAGGTAGAACACAACCGAACTTCGCCATCTTGTATGGTAGGCATCATCTAGTATCACAAAAAAATAGTTCCTAGCACCACCATAGAAGATGACAACCTTACTATACGCACCGTTCACTGCACAAAGAAACGGGGATCCAGACACCATCAGAACTATTGGAGTTGGATTCAGGGCTGATGGTGTCTGGATCCCCGTTTCTTTGTGCAGTGAAAAGGACACAGACTGTCGGTCACTTCTTGCATAGAGGCTCGTTAGAAGTTGTATATGCATAGTTTGCCTCGATATTATCGTCATTTCCCGTGGCAGTTGATAGGGCCAGAGAATTGCCTCGTTGTTGACTCCTTACCGTCTCTATGCGTCTTCTGGTTATGTTACGAGTTACCTGGAACTGTCTCCAGAGGTCTGAGACCACTTTCCTCGAAACATTCAGCTAAATTGCAATCTCGGCTTGAGATTAACCTGCTTCCAATCTTTCGATTGCCCTCCGCCTTAAAGAGTCGTTCAAACATTAGTCTAAAGGGATGCGTTGTTTCACTTTCAGGACAAACTCCAGCTATTTTATTAAATACTCAAATGTCGATGGCCTGGAGACTAGATGACGCATATCTTTATTTACATATTTCTATTTGAACTAGACGCGTTTCGATTGTATTTGTAGAATCAAAGGTATCTACGAATGCTCCGTCCCAAGTTTCGGTAAAGTTCGCTGTTTACTTCTTGAGATGGTCTTTATTTTGTGTTTCCAATTTAACTTAGACGCCTGTATATTTCACATGCTACTGTCTTGCAATACTCAAAAATTAATTGGTTGAATAGTCGTATAAAAAATATTAAAATTTATATTCATTTGTTCACTTTGGGATTCTTGCTTTATTCGAGATTCAAAGGACACAATCTGTTGGAATAATTATTAATATATTACAAATTAAAAAATAGGACCTTTATTTTAAAAAATTTATGAAAAAGTCAGTTCTAAATTATTAACGGTTCATTAGTAGATATACCATCACCTTCTAATATCTCGTACATAAAAGGATTCGGCTCTTTACCAGATTTATGTTTACTATTACAAATTTTAACAGGATTTAAATTTAGCTATACATTCTTGGAGTATAAATTCTTCAAAGTGCCATTTTCATAAGATTTTTCTCGTGTCTGACAATGCTAATTTCCATCACAAGCATTCTTCAGATGACATGTCTCTTAAACTTCAAATGATAGACATCTTTTTAAAATTATACGATACCGACCAAAATATTTTTAAAAAAATCTGAGGCCGTGGGCTATTTTTTTTTCTTGTTTAGCTCTCTCATTTTGCGTTTTGTATTAAGTCCATGATTTTTCCACAAGCTCCTGAAATCCTTGCTGCTTCTCTTCCTGAATTGAGAAAGAGGAGGAGGAGGAAGAGAAGAGAAATGAAAAGGGGATCGTAATTAAAGAAATTCCATCTAGCTCTAAAGACGTACTTCTCTTGGCGCAAACAGCCAACCATATCACGTTTTCCTTTGGTTTTCGGCAAGCTTTTCATTAATTACATGCGGAACCCTAACTAGCTTAGCTAAGTTAATTTCTCACTGGGTCTCGCACTCGTTGGCCATCAGCTGCGGGGAAATATTGCAGATTTGACCCCTCGCAGCCAAATGCGCCCTTTTTACGACCACTGTTATTTCAGTTAATCATCTAATTGGGTGTCGAGCGGAAGTCGTGGCTGTCATTACTTGTCTTCCAATCAAGCTGATGCTAGAGGGGGAGGGGAAAGGGGTGAGTGGGTGGATGCTCGCTACCTCTTCTGCGCCTGCGCCGTTGCGTTGCTCGCTTTTCCTTCTTCCATTTCCTACGGGTTGCACACAGTTCTTTAGTGGCGCGCCGTGTGATGAGATCTCTATCCTGGACGTGACATCATACGTCTCGTTACTATGGTGAGAAGTGATAATAGAGGGGCGGCACCTTATTTACTCTTGTCATCGTCGTTTTGGCGTTGATGGCCCCCACATTTTCGTTCTTTCTGACTTCTTTTTAAACTTCCCCTCTTTTCCCTCCAAAGAGTTTCGGAGGAATCATCTTCTCTCTTCCCAGTCTCCCTTTACCAGCTTTTCTTCACAGCCCCCGTGTTTTTATTTTTCGTGGTTCGGTTCCACGCTGATGGAGAGCTCCTTTCCTTGTCAGTCCGCTTCTCATTGCTTCGCAATTCCTATGTCATCCTGTCAAGGTTTTTCGTCCCTCATCAGCCCTTCCCAGCAGTAATGACCCTTAGTAGCAGAATTTTGATTGACAAGCATCATTAATACTGGGGGTTTAGTGTTTACCTTCGTGCCTTCAGTGTGTACTTTATATTTTATTATTTTTAAGTGGATTTTTTTCTTTATTTATAGTTTGCGATGTAGACTCAGTGAATGAATGAATACACATGACAATATGAAGATTTATTCTGTGCAAATTTGGGAAAAATTTTTAGTCCAACAAATTTTCTTTCATTCAGCAGAGCAAAATTAACTGAATTTGGAGCTGATATATTTTTAAAGAAAATTGTAATGCTCTTTTTAAAATCTTTATATTTGCTTAGTTTACCTGTCGATTCTTACTAAGTTCAATAAAAACATTTGATTATGTGTCTTCTGAATTTTTTGGATATTTTTTCCAAAAGTGAAAATATATACGTTGATTAATTTAAAAAATTAAGAAATTTAAAAATTATTTTTATTCAACTTTTGAGACTAAATAATTGAAAAAGATTTTGAATAATAAAAATTATTAAAAATATAGAAATCTAAATTTTCTTTTACACTGGCGGAAAAAAAATCCCAACACCACGAAGGACTTGTGCTAGATGAATGAAACTTGGACAGTATATTCAGCTAAGGCATTTATTCAATTGACTCAAGTTTTAAGATTACAACTTATAGGGGGCGATACCAGCGCCACCCTGTACATGGTGAAAAGCACGGACTTTAGTACCCGCTGTAGTCGCCGCGCTGGTCTATGCAGGCCTGCACACGTGCATGCATACGGTGGTCGAGATGCCGAATGTCATTTTGTGGTATGGCATTCCATGCCTGTTGTACCTGGATAGTCAGATCAGCGATAGTTGTTGCTGGTTGTGGAAGAGCCCTGACACGGCGTCCGACCATGTCCCAGACGTTCTCGATGGGCGACAGATCTGGTGATCGTGCTGGCCATGATAGATGTGGACACTCTGAAGGGCACGTTGGGTTGCAGCGGCAGTGTGGGGTCGAGCGTTATCCTGTTGGAACAGTCCCCCTGGCATACCAGCCATGAATGGCAGCACAATGGGTTCATCCGAATGTAAACATTTGCCGTCATGGTGACTGGTCCTGCTGTCGTAGGAAATCCCTCCCCATACCATAACGCTAGGGGTGGAGCCAGTATGCCGACGACGGATACAGCTCGGTAACAGGACTTCCCCACTCCTCCTCCTGACCCTTGTGCGACCATCACTCTGACCCAGACAGAAACGACTTTCATCCGTGAAGACCACAGACCTCCATTTTGTCCACCAAGTCGCTCTGGCTTGACACCACTGAAGACGTGACGCACGGTGTTGAGGGGTAAGAGGCAAATATGCCACAGGACGCCTGGGGTGGAGGTTCCTGGCCAGGAGACTGTTACGAATTGTGCTTGGAGTGACGTTGGATGCCACAGCAGCAGATGCTGTCCGATTTGCCACAGCCATCCTACAGATGCGCCGGTCAACCCTGTCTGCCACAGCCATCCCACAGTGGCCGGGGGTCGTCCAGATCCTGATCTCCTGGTAATCCTGCCTTCCCTGGACCATTGCTGCCAACAGTTGTACACAGTGGCAACGTCTCGACCCATGCGTTCTGCAATAGCACGGAACGAAAGTCCACCCTCTCGAAGGCCCACTACACGTCCTCGTTCGAATTGGGTTAGCTGTCCATGTTCACTTCGCAGTCGCCTTCGAGGCATGTTTTACGTACTCTATCACACACGTCCACAAGTGTCTGAAGTGACACAGACGCGCGTCTGATCTCCTTTACATCTCTCATTGGAATGTCTCATTTGCATGTACAGGGTGGCGCCCTCTATAAGTTTTAACCTTGAAACTTGAATCAATTGAATAAATACCATAGCTGAATATACTGTCCAAATTTCATTCATCTGACACAGTGTATTTGCATTTCTTAAAAATCTGAAAATTATTCGAACTAGGGTTATGGACGTGCTTGTTCTAATGTATATCTAAATTATATAGGGAATCTCCTTATACGCGGATTGCTGTACGCTAATTCGCCATAATACTCATTTACGAGTGTTATGATTGAGATCTGGAGGCTCTTCTGGACGATTGTATAAAGAAACAAATTGCATAATTGGACAAGTTATACTTTTCAGCTGTCCACATTAATCTGGGTATTTGACATACAGTGCCGGTGGAGTTACGGTAGTTTTGCGTTTTCCTGTTTGCCATCTTTATTACAATCATCTAAATCACATTCTTCTGTACATGATCTTCCATGCAAACTGTACCTTAAATGAAGAAATTTCTCAGTATGAAAAGCACCTTGATGTCGTCTCAAGACTGGATTACCTGCTTAGAGAAACGTGATACGAAACTCGGTACATTTTTTCCAAATTCTTCAAACACCAAATTTACAGAGCATGTAATTCTTGAAAATTTGATTAATTAAGCACGAACAGGTAGAGATATTCAGCCCGATGTAGTACATAAAAAACTAATAGAAAGCAAGATTTTGGATGGAATCCGTTTAACATCATGAACAAGCTACGTTAGAAATAAAATTTTCCTTAAGATGACTTTAGGCAGGTGTTTCTAACTCGGTGCACGTGTATGCAATTAATGTCTTCAATCAATAAACGTTGTCATTTAGAGAAGAACGAGAGCGAGAATGAAAACATTATGGGAAATGAAGCCACGACTATATCTGCTCTTTCCATTTTCTAAATGGATGGCATTATTTAGGAATACAATTTGTTATATTCTGCCATTAGCAAAACATTATTATAATCGGATGATACTTGTTTTGCTATTGGTGCTTTTTTTAATATTGTGAAATTTTTACTGAATTTAGACTTTTTTAAAAATCGGAGAAATGAATTAATTAATTTTAAATATCGGAGAAAATAATAATTAATCTTATTTAACAGTTTAAAGTTAAATATTTCTTTTGGATATGTGTTTCTATATTTTATTCTTTTATTGTTAAATTCCTTGTTTTCTCTTCTGCTATTATAAAAAAGAATGTTTCTTCTGGCCTACATATTCTCATCAACTTCCAAATCTGCCCGAGAGAGGATGCCGCCACTGTAGGAAAGAAATTCTCTCCCCCACCCAATAGGAAAGGCAAGAAACATGGGCTGAAAACGAAGGCGTTTGATTTTGAACAGTATCGTCCATCACCACATTACAGCCAGCATCAAAAGAGAGGGGGGAAAAGAACAGTGTCGTTTAAGCCCTGAGTTATGGATCTTATAAAGTTCAACGCCACCTACGAAGTGAGCATTATAAGGAGGGCGGAGACGAAGAGAATGAGCAGAAGATAAAAGGGAGGAAAAAAGCATCCTTCAAATGCCATAATTCACCGTGGTCACTCGTATCCCTCTTCCCCTACGTCGTCCTCTCTTTTTTTCATTTTTTTTATTGTTTCCCTTTTGAAATAGCGTATAATTCGACAATAGGAGTGGAGGGTGCTTTTTAGTGACCACTCGCACTCCATCCCTCCGCTCTTTGATACAGACAGAATCCTGGCTTAGAAGGTGAGACAAATTTTTGACAGTTGAGGCAGTTATAAACATTTTATAGACCTATTTTCCCCCTCTTTCTTTCTCTGTCCTATTCTTTTGGTTTCATCTATTTTCTCTCCTCCTCCTCCCTATGAGGGAAGGAAGGAAGGAAGGAAAAGCGGGCGGGCGGGCAGGCAGGCGATGGAGGTGGCGGTTTTTCCCCACGGAGTCGAGCGATAGAAACGCGGGGAAATCATGCGAACGCATTCCGAGACTATTATCAAGAGATGGGCATCTTCGTTTTGCGCCCCGTGGGCTTCTGCCGCTTCCATAATTTGCTTCTCGATGCTGGCGATGAGCTGCAAATGCGTTTCCCCCGCTACTCTACCCCCTTTTCCTTTCCCCCCGTAAAGAAATGAGGCGTCGATGGCTTTCTAAACACCAATCTCGTGGCAGCAGAATATGCCGTCATTTACCCATTCACCGACCTCCTCCTCTTGCCGATGTAGTAAATTTTCTTTTTCTTTTTGTTCCCTCCCTCCTTTTTAATCTTAGTTGCGGGATACTTTTGATCTGATTTTGTTTCCGGAGTTTTTTTTTTAATCGACCTTTCATCTCATCTCATTCCTTTTTTTGTACTTTTAAATTTATAAAACAAACTCTTAAACTTTTGCGTCTCTAGTTTTAGGAGGGAAATGCTGTAGGCTTAATTGTACACTTTACTAGTAAATAATCTGACTTTAGATTACTTGAGAACATCGCATTCATGGTCTACATTACTTAGCGTCAGTTTCGTAAGCATTAAGAACACATTTGTGCATTCAGTTTTCGAAGCGATTCAGAACATACATCCTCCTCCTATCTTTTCAGTTCAGATAATTTTTTAGAAACACTAATTGGAACAACAACTAATGAGATGAAGAAATGATACAAGAAATTTTACAAGGCATTCAGCTCAGTTAAACTGAGGCACTCACAAATCTCCCGTCTTCAAAGAATTAAAATTACCAAGCTTCATGCATGACTACATAGAAAATCTGTCTATGCAGTTTATTTACATTTCAAATCGAATGTTTTTGGGATGACTTCTGCAAGCAATTTTTCGAGTTACAGAGGGTTGAGTATGTTACAACTGAACGATTTGAAACTGTTGAAACATTATGAAAAGCCATCTACGATCGTGTTCTCTCTGTTGGCATGGTTACGAACAATCGTCCTGCATCAATTTCCATTCCAGGAGACCATATCTCAAGACATTCTTGTCGATCTTCTTCCACTCCTTTTAATAGGTCCACCATATATCCACGGGTCCATTTTACAAGACCGAAGTCGCAAAACATTTCGCGAAGTGTTGGGAAAGCTTGAAGCTTGTCCCGATGAACCCTTATTTGGGTCATGTCGTCCATACAACGCGGGAATTTCATCGTGAAATAGCGGGTCCAAAATATTTCTTTGAGATAGAAGAAATTCATTTCAATGTTTTATAACTTTAATTTGCCATTAGCAGTATCCATCCACCAATCAGGCGATCGGGCAGATGTGAACCTTTTTCTGATAGGGACTGGTAAGTCTAATTTAGTCGGGATATTTTGAGTACAATGCTAATTTCTGCTTTCTAAAAGTTTGACCTTTTGCTTTTTACATATTTTTATAATGAGGGAATACGAATAGTTGGAGTCGGAAAGAACTATGCATAACCCTCCCAAAATCGATCAATTTGCGATGACATACTCAATGCAAACCCTCTTCCACCAATTAGCCATGATAGTACTGGGCTATATTTTGATCAATACATTCACGGTATCCAGCTATTCTGTGTTCAACCCTCTGTAATTCGATGATTTTTAATGTAAATTTTTGCTGGATTTTGCATATTGGGTGTATTTAATATTTATGTATAGGTGCGCTATTTCATGTGCATTAGGATTCATTCGAAAACTCAATTGAGAGGAAAGAATATAAAGATATGATGTTTTGATGTTTCTTTGTCATTGTTACCTTTTATCAGATTGAAATTATCCAATAGATATTGACAAAAAAAGTTGAAATGTTGAAATGAGGCTTCATCAGAGCTCATATAGATAATTTAATGATATTAATGTCTCATTGTCTATTACTACTTATTAAAGTAAAAATAAATCCAAATCAGCCAACCCGAACATTGAATTAATATCGTAATAGCGTTAAGGCTCCATAAACTACAAGGATTGCATATCTACTGAAAATGGTCATCACATTGCTGAAACACGCAATAAAATGTGTTTAAAATCGCAAGACATTGAGTTAAAGTCAAATTCAAATTTATATATGTATGAAAATATAAATTTTTCATAATCATCCATAATCATAAAATATTCATCACGTGTTTAATAAGTGAGGTGCATTCTTTTCATTTTGCTGTTCTGTGCCGCTAATTCATTTAGTACCCATCAACATAAAGTCCACTGTCAATTTTCAACAAATCATAGACGTCCATTAACTTGAATGCTTTTTAATTTATGAATGTAAAATAGTATAGATAGTATAAGTGAGTATATTTCATTAGAAAAATATTTATTCTTAAAATAAGCATTATAGTCTAATTCGAGTTTACTTTGCAGATTTTTAAATAATTAATGAGCCGGGAATTAATTTCAGTTCTTTAAGGAAAATTCTAAAAAGGCTGAAAATTTTATGAAGATATCGAGGCGCTATCTTCAACGAGTTCACACGTCTGAGACATCCTGGCTAAACTATCAAACCAGAACGCTTTTTCCTTATCACTAAAATTAAGATGCAAATTAAATTTTATGTGAAGCTCTTGAAGCAACAACAATTTTCAGTTTAAAATATTTTAATTTTATTATAAAATTATGCTGCTCGAGATAAACCATAAGGAAAAGATGAAAAAGATGATAAAAGGTTTTGGGTTTTTTTTCTAAGGGTGCTTGGCTCAAATCCCGCTGTGGGTACGAGTGTTTTTATAAAATTTCATTCCTTATCTATTCACAAGCTGCCCTTTTCAACGTGCTCTTACCTTCTCATGCTCACAAATTGGGAGGATGCGATGCATGAAACAAGAAGAGAAAACGTCATTCGAATCTCCTCAGTCTCCCGAGTATTACCCCAAAAGGGCTTTGAATGGACTTCAGTGGCTTATGTTATCACGGGGATCATATGCTCCGTCCTCTCTAAATCAGATACTTTTCCGAATCGCTCTCATCCAAAGTGAATGAGCTTAAAGGATCCCTCATATCCTCGCATGTGATCCGAGAACATTATCTCGAGATTCTCGTACAATGTCGAAAACAAGTTTGTTTTCGTTCAGTGCATTTTGAAAATCATACAAGGACTTTGGCATTATTTGTTAAACTGTAATTAATCATTAAATGTAAATAGAGCTGAGTTTAATTAAAGTAAGTGTATCATTAAAATTGATCATTATTTTGCTTTCTCTGTTCTGATTTTAAAATCGATGGTAGATTTATTTATTTTTGATATGTACACTTTCTGAATTATCTGATAGCATTCATCCAGAGAAAAGCTCAAATAACATGAAAGCTGTTAATTAATATATTGGGTATGTGTTTACTAGTTAATACATTTGAAGCTTTTTTACCTCTACTTCAATTAGGAAACAAAATAAAAGCATTATACTTTAAAATTGTTTTGAAGGTAATATATTTTAACTAAAATATTTAGCTTAATTATCTTGTTTCTTTATTTTGTTTTCTAATTAGTTGAAGTTTAGGTAAAATTACATAGTGGGCATCATTTACGTTCACATTTCAAAAGCCTCTCTAGTAGGATCTTATTAATCAGATGACTTCAAATGAATGCTCTTGAAACAGTGGAATTGATTTGGCGAAGGAAAAAGCATTTAAAATTTTACCATTAGGGAAACAAATGGCGTTTTATTACGGTGAAGAATAGAAAAAAAAGAACACCTACGTGTTACGCAAGAGATGTTCAATATTCTGTCCTTCGTCTATGTTCTAGGAGCAAGTATAATAGATTGTGAACTTTTCATTCGGGATGCTGTGGATATGACGCAGGAGACGTGCATTCATTTTCGCCAGATCGGCCTCGGTGGTTCAGTGGTTGCGTGATCGCCTCTGATGCCCGAGTACGCGGGTTCGATCTCGGCCGAGCACAACGAGGATTTTTCAGGGGGAAATCCTGAGATCACGCACTTCCTTCGGAAGGAAAGTAAAGCCATTGGTCCCATGTAGTCGTTTGCCGGCTGCACGTTAAAGAACCCTTGCGAGGCAAAATTTGCGGCCCCTATAACGCCGTCCTGAAATGACCATAGCAGTTGAAAGGGACATTAATACCAAACAAACCAAACCAAACCATTTTCGCCAGCTCTGCGAAGTGTCCTCTAAACATAATATTCTTTAGATGCCATCACAGCCAATAACACACATATTTCGGTTATCGTCCTGGCCACGAGTTTGGAAAATATGAGGGCTGATCTTCCTTTCGTCTCCAGAGTGAGTCAAAGCAGCAGCTTTATTGTGTACGGGGTAGCGTCATATTTTTATATCATTGACAAAATAGTATTTGGACCTACAGGACCGACTTCCTCGAAAAAGAATGACTAACAACAATACACGCCACTGTGGTTGATGGTGCTCTTTTGCGATTTCACCTTCTAACAGAAAGACGAAGGAGAGCATATTGAATAACGATCTGTGAAGCGGGTATCCAACTTTCCATCTTGACAACTTGGTTGTCTTTAAGACACTTAGTGACAACATGGCTGCACAGGGTCTGCGATGGCTCAATTGCTAGAGGCGTTGAACGTCATACACGTGGTTATTGGTGCGAATCCAGGTTGCAGAATTTTTCCTTCCATGTTTTCAAATAATATCATAGATTACGTTGGAAAAAATGTGGTTCTTTAGTTTGCGTTTAGGTCTGTATTTAAGTAAATCAGAAAAAAGTTAATAATATTATGAAAGGAATCTTAAAGTTTTCTGGTTCACTGGTAGGTTAAAAAAAGCCCCAGTTTCTGAATCTTCAAACTTCTTTTAAGTTAGTTTTCTCTGGATTATATATTTCCAGTTATCTGGTTATCATTTCCAACTCATGATTATTAAATAATATTTCAATATACTGCTTCTGACGCCAAACGCATTTCCTAGCTCAGTCTGCAGGATTCATAATTACTGCATGCGTCTGAATTTCACAACTTTCATTTGAACATTTCCGCTCCGAAAATTTCCCCCCCAACTTCTATTATAGCTAATAAAAGAAAAATGCAAACAGATTTCGGAAGATAAAAATAAGTTTTATGTAAAGAAAATTAAATAGAATAAAACAGAGAGGAAAGAGAGAGAATGATCCTTTACGAGAAAAGGAAGAGTGGCAGCGAACTCTTGGAACAAAGCCCAGATTGTGGGGGGAGGAAGAAGATGCGAAAGGGCAGAGCGCCATTGCCAACGACAGCTGCAACATTAATGGAAAGTTAAACGGAGAAAGACGTATCATTCGTGAGGCGCAGAAATTATGCAAACTATTCTGATAAGGCGAGGCTCCGTTGTCTTTGGGTAGACGCCTTCGCGTTTCGAGAACCAAAGGCCCAGACAATGAAAACCCCTTATAAATCAGGCGGCAGAGAAAAGGGAGCCTTTTGTAGCGTCGAAACGAACGCTTGATTTATTGGGACAGAAATGATATGCTGATTTTTCGCCGCGCTTTCTATGGCGGGCCCCCGATGAAAATCTTCCAAAAGAGGCCTGTTTTCATTTGGGCGGCAAAGGAAAGGAGACCTCGAGAGATGGTCGACGTCGTCGTCGTCGTCTCGGTGGCGGCGGCTGCCTTGGATGGTAACCACTGCAAGAAGGGATGGAACACATTGGACGAGTAATAACACCATTCAACATATGCCAGGCCACTTTCCAAAGCCACTACCCCTTTCCTTCCCATTCTATTGGGAGAAGGAGGAAAGGAAAAAAGAAATGTGGGTTCAAATATTAATACATTCCAACTTTTTTCCCTCAATACATTCTATTTTTGGAGCGTTACTCTAACACCCCTCTTTGCTGGAATCTCTAAGTAGACAAGAAGGGCAGGACGTCTTGCACGAAAAAGTCTTTATTTATTTTATCAGTAGATGTCAAAATAATAAAAAGGGCTGAAATCTTTTTCGATGTTCGTATTACTTCGACCCAATCTGATGTTTATTCAAGAACACAATTTTGTTATAATCTCCATGCATAACTTTTCTTTCGAACAGCGCTTTTTAGTCCATGCATGTTTGTTCATAAAATCCATGTTCTACAGTTAGTGTTCAAAACAGCTAACATAAGTTTTAATAGGACTGTCTGGACTGACTTGTTGTTGGTGATCGTCTGTTAGGAAATTGTTCAGAAAACACATGCTTTGCTTCTTTCGCACTGCAATTAGCACGTCCTTACATGTCTACCATTTCCTGTTCTGATTATTGCATTTTGACCACAAAAATAACTCCAGCCCAATAATAAATCTTCAAACTTCCACGATCCTTTGTTTACCTAATTGCCAGATGGCTTTGACTACAAACCACAACACAGGTCCAACCTGTAAAGGGTATAAGTCCCTGTAAGTAAACAACTAAGTGAAATGGACCACATGTTTATAACATTTATTGCTTGTTTTCAAATCGTCTATCACTCCCTCAAAGGTTTCTCACATGACCGGATATGCAAATGATCAAATACCCCCCCCCCTCCGCACAGTTGATAGCCGGGACCTCCGTGGCACACTCACAATGGCACGTTCAGGACATTTCATAATCCTTTGTGCTCTCATTCATCTTGTGATACATGCGACTTATTTTTCAACAACGTAACGCGCGGCTATCAAACGACAATTGCGCACAATTAAGATGTGATGGGACGTCACCTGTGAAAGACTCAGAATGTCGACACATTAGCGCGCCAATTGGAGGTCATCGGCAAAATATCCCTCAAATCACCATTCGGTAACTTTATGAATCCATAAATCCTCGGCGGGTAACAGGCTAGAGGTGGACTATCCCTATTACTTTAGGTAGCACTTTCATCAAATTGTTCTGAAAGTTTGATCATTTCTTCTGTTCATTTCATATACCAGCTTTCGTGTCGATAGTATGCATCCTTCTTGGTGCTTCGATTTTTTTCTTCAAATAATCAATTTTCGGGATTTAATGATAATTCATTTAAGTTTTATTGAATTTTGTATGCAATCCCTAGCATTTAAATTAGCATTATGGGCTTTTTTTAAAAAATCCCACACTTAAGAAAAATGGGTAAAGATTATCTTCTTAATACTCCAATTTATTGCTCACTTAATTCCAACATTGTTCGTTACTGTTAAATTTTCATTTGAGAGAAAACGACGAATTTCTCCGATTGGGATTTGCTCTCAATTCATGGAAAGCCATCCCAATTCTCCAGTGACTCCCTGAAGAAGTTTTAAGCCTGTCAACGAAATTCGTACACGAGCTATTGTATTAAAATTTGTTCATGTGGAATAATGATTTCGCCTGTCTCTTTATCTTGTTTTAAATTATTCTTTTTAATGTTATAAAACCGTTACTATGATTATTTTCTGATATTTTCAATATAAGAAAATCCCTTTGGCAAGTGTCTCGCATCAATGAAAAACAAACGTTTACTCATATACCTAGCAGTATCAATAAAGCCTTCGTAACATTATTTACTATATAGTTGGCTTCCCCAAAATTCTGGTCCCTTTAACACTGTAGCCGCTACTTTTCACATCCATTTCTTTAACATTGCAGTCTCTGTGTATAATTGGAAACGTAACGTAATAGAAAAAATTTAAAAGCAGATTCGGCACACTAAAAAAACACAAAAATAAGGCAAATTCATTCAAAAAGTTTTTTTCATCGTTGGCCTGTGTTATCATTACATGATTTTAACACAGCATATAAGAAATATGGGATTCTACGAGTATTCTGCTTGGTATTTTTATTACTGGTCCCATCCTTTTACGAGAATTTAAAGAATTGAGAAAAAAAAACTAAACAAAAATGCAGCACAGAGCGTATAACATCAAAGTGGATTTTTTTTTCTTCTGTTCTTTTTTTTTTTGTAGAGGTGCCATTCCTTTGTGACCTAAAGCGCAGAAAGTCGGTAAGAAGCAGTAGATTAAGAAGGAGAGAAGAGCAAGGGATTAAAAACCATGCAACTGAATCAGGTCTAGAGGTCGTAAAGACAATGGCAGTGTCATAAAAGCGTTGAGAGCATTCAACTGCATCCGAAATAAAGCATTCGCCGCCGTTGTCTCAGCCCTCTCCATCTCTCTCTCTCTCTCTCTCTCTCTCTCTCTCTCTCTCTCTCTCTGGCGGTCGAGAAAGCGAGTTGGGATGTCAGCAGCGGTAATTACTGACCGAGTGGACAAGCACCGAGACCTCCTGTATGCAAATGATTGTTTTTATTAAATTTTTCTCTCCCCTTGTAACGATGTCAAAATTGGAGACTGCACTCGGCAACTTTTCTGGAGCGCCCCACAGCGAAGGAAGAAATTTGTTGAAACAAAAGGGTTTTTAAAAGGGGAGGAATAGGAGGTGGGCCCCGGAGAGGAATATGTAATATCGCTCCGAGGTAATGTCCCCCATTGCCTAGCTCCAACAACTCATTTTCAGTTTTAACATGACGTAAAGATAACTTTTCCTTGTCGCAGCTTGTTTCGGCGCAGCCAAATGTCAGATGAAGGTAGTATTCGGGTGGTAATAAGCACCGTCATTCCCATTTCCCTGCCGACTGTAATCAACGGCCAACGCCATTAACCACGCAAAGTCCCCAGACAAGAGACGAGAAGAGGTAACAGTGCAAAAGCGATTGAGACGGAAGGTTCAGCAAATATCGTAAGTGTTGGAAGTTTTGCGGGGTCAAAAGTCTCTCCTTACTTTATCTTTCATCACCAGTGGTTCTAGATAGAAGTGAGAGGTCAAACCTCCTCCCACTCGTCTACCTGCCTTGCGGAGATATTAAATCACAAGCACCGAGGGGCGAACTGGCCAGATGGGAGATGGGATATCAATGCTCTCGCGTACAGCTTCACTTCATCTTTCCTCAGGCTCAAACATTATTAAATAATAGAAAAATTTCATCATTTCCTCAGGGAACCTTTTTTTTTTATTGCACTTGAAGGTGTTGGTTTCAAAGTGGTCTTCATCTTTCCTCTTTGACTTAAAGGATAATATCGTATTTCTCTATGCTTTCAACACCCTTGTTTGTTGTAGAACTTTTTTAATTAAACTCTAGAATACTTTGATAACAAAATACCTAAAGCATTGCTTTTTTATTAGATATTTTTTAAATTTTACCTACGCTTCTTATAAATCTATTTTGTTCTTAGAAACACGGAGCATCGAAATTAATAAAAATCTCCTTAAAATTGCCCGCCTTAAAGCTGACTTCTCTGCTGCACATGTAAGCACATGGGAATGCTTATCTGCATCTCCAGTAACTTAAACTCGAAAACTTCTGAATATTTCATAAAAATTTTTTACTTTATACCTTACACTTTTTTCTTAAGAATAGTGCGCATGTGGTCGATTTTTCCAGCTGTCCATTCTTTCGTCTATGTACGCAATTCCAATAATGGGTAGAGCACCACGTTAATGGGTTGTAGAGAGACCGAATCTTCCCACCATTGGAAAGAATTTAGTTGCAGTTGATAAAACATTTATACGTGTATTAAATTGTTAGATCGGACGACTGCTGCCGTTGCCTGAACCGAAATTTTCTTCTAAGGGTTGCTTTATGGACAGAATCAATAGAATCGACTTTTAATAAACAAAAAAAATCGTGACAACGCAAGAACGTTGGAATTTTTTAAAGGTTATGTCTGCTCAAAACCGGTTGCTCCTTGATCTTAACGTTGTCTTAGAGATGCTTATTAGATAAATATGTATTGAATAATTAAAAGTAACAATAATTTTTTCAGTTGGGAATTATAATCATAATACAAACTTCTTATATATAGGGTATCCGGAAATAAATGGTAAATATTCATACACGTGAGAGAACATGTATAAAGAAGCATTTTTATTCCTATGAACATGGTGTCGCAAGCCAACCCCCACAGAGATACAGGGGGATTAAAATATGTTGCGCTGCCTGATTGTTGGCTTCCCGCGAGCGACTAGGCTATGTGGTGCAGCCCACATCTGTTCAAGAGATGTCAATGTATGCTCGAATGGCTGCCCCTGTCAGGTCGCTCCACAAACCTTTAATACCTTAAATGTTACTGTAGGTCGTGGCACACGTATTGATTTGCATACATGTACACAATCAGGACCATTTCACAAATAAGCTTACTACCTGAACCCTCACAAATGGGATTGTGGATGCAGTTATTAAGAGCCCGTGAGTACTGAGGTCTGTAGGCTCCAATGTGGGCTGCACCACGTTGCCTAGTCGATCGCGGGAAGCCAACAATCAGGCAGCGCAACATACTTTAATCCCCCTGTATCTCTGTGGGGGTTGGCTTGCGACGCCATGTTCATAGGTATAAAAATGCTTCTTTATACATGTTCTCTCGCGTGTATGAATATTTACCATTTATTTCCGGACACCCTGTATAAATAATAATTGCAATAAATCACAATTCAGAAGTCAGCTAAACCTCAGCAGGTGGTGGGCTTTTGCGTTTGATTAGTATGTTAGAAATCATAGTCTCCGTATAGTTTAGGCTGTTTTCCTATAGACATGCAAGCTGCAAATCGGCGAATCCTTTAATAAACGTAGGAGCAAGGATACATAAAGAGTAAAATGCCTAAAACTGTGGATAAATGATTCTAATATGCTAAATATAAACAGAAACCTCATTTCTACAAATGAAATTTTTAATGCAGTGACACGCGATCTCCTTCAAGAGCTTGTTTTACCTAACCTAACTTAATCTACACGAGCTGCTGATTGTGACAGTGCCTTCAAATTGTACATCTGTGGCTCTGTATTAAAAATTTCATTTGTAGAATTGTGGTTTGTTTTTATTTAGCTTGTTAGAAGATAACATTATCTGCTACCAAACACCTGTAGATCAGCGGTGCTCTTGGAAATTTGGATTTTTCGTATTACAACACTGTTCATGATAGAACCATCCAATGCAGAAATGGTGGCAATCTGATATATTCAAATTATTTATTTATCTATTTATATCTACGAATTTTATATTAAAAATTTAATTCCAACTGATAGTTATGAATTTTGATTTATAACTTTATTATTAGCATTTTTCATCTTTGTGTAATTTTATTTAATTTTTTTAATCAATAAATTTTCATTTTTGTAAAGTGTTCTAGAGACGTAAGTAACCTGATATATCTTTTAAAACTTCAAAAATTATCCACAACCACATCTCGGTGGCTGTAACACCATCGCGGTAAAAACATTCTAGTTACAATTGTAAGCAAATAATTACTGTCGCTTACAATTTTTTAAATGCATATCATTGAATTTGTGGAATCTGGAAATCTTCATTGATTCAAAACATGGTTGCAGACAATGAAACTTGTCCTTTTGACATTGCATTGGTTTTTTGGTTTTCCTTTTTTAAAGTCTAATATCTGCTTTTGCTGCTGCTTCTTTTTTTGTGCAAATGTTTTCTAAATTATTTCCTAAAGTACATTTCCAATTCTTCAAAATGCCATGAACAACTTTTTTCTTTAAATATGAAAGCGAAGGAAGAAAATACAGCTTTCAAGCGAATTTCATCTATCGCTTTCTCTGAATAATTTATTTGTTTATGCAATTTTTTTTATTGAGCATTTCAAACCGAAACGTAACTTCGCTTTTAAATTGAAGGAGAAGAAAATTAGATTTAAACTTTCATTAAATTGCAAAAGGTTCATTATAGAATTATTAACCTGACCGGGCAAGAGAGAGAAAGAGAAAGCAAACTGTCGGTGCATGATTAATACTGTACACGAAATTTGTGGGAAAAAGTCTGAAGAAAAATTTACTTTGGGTCGCATTCTTACAGAAGTACTGACATTAAAGTCTGAAAAGAAGCAATCGTATAAGTCTAAAATTGATATGGCGTTTTAGGCTCTCTTATTGTACTTGAAAAGAGAGATTTCCGAGTCGCTATAGCAACCATTGCATCCATGCAATCAAGGCTGACGGCAGATTTTCTTTTCTTTGAAATTACTGTTGGTCGAGTGGGTCTGGCGTCGACAGCCATAAAGAGCACGTGCGATCCCGTCATTTGCATACACAGTGCGCTTAGTCAAAGTTTTGCAGCCTTTCAGAGAATAGAGCAACGAATCGGGCTTCATTATCTCAATGAGTTTTCTGCTTTCGTCGCAAAACGGCGCTGCTATCGGTGCCGCTGCTGTTGCTGCTGCCATTGCCGTTGCTGCCACTGCTGCTTGCTACTGCTGCTGATGCTGCTGCTTTCATTGACCAATAGTTGTGGTCGCTTCTCTGTATTTCCGCTTTTATTCCAGGAAAGATGCAATCGGATCCAATCATTAGACAAGGAAATGGCGGCCACTTTAATCTCATCGAAAAACATCATGTTGGGAGTTTGGCATGCAGAGCGGAGGAGAATTGAGGGGGATGAGAGGAAATAAAAGTACTCGTTCGTTTAAATTTATTCTAGGAAAACCGAAGAAGTCTCTATCTCGCTATCAGACACATTTGTATAAATTAACACAAAAAAAGAATAAAAAATTCGCAAAAAAAATCGATAGAAATCACGATTTTACATTTGCCTGTAAAATGTTAAAAGATGATACCGCAAAAAAAAGAAATTTAATTAAAAGAAAAATTTCAGGATCCAAGAACATTCGGCATTAATTAAATCTGCAGGGCCATATATTACTTTAGGCTCTTTTTCCATCAGTTCTGTCTCTCCCGGTGTTCAATCTGTTCTTTGGGAGACGATGAGGGACTCGAGTCTAATTGCCTGTGAGAATGACTGCTGTCTCTTTCATCGCCCACAAAAGCCAATCGTTTGTCTTCATTCAAATACGAGAATGGATTGTGATAATTGTTACTTCTCTCTCTCTCTCTCTCTCTCTCTCTCGGTCTGACTGATTCTCCTCTTTCATGAATTTCATTGACTGAACGATTTGATGAGTCATATTACAATACGAGTCTTTAATGCATACAAATTAATGGATTTCAAAGCAAACGCGTGATTTTTAAGAATATTGATATTGGGAAAAATAAGGTAGGGGGAAACTAACAAGAGAAATGTTTTTTTAAAATTTTACTTTATTCTTCCTAACTAGATTGAAGTATTAAGAAAATGAATAGAAGGTGATCGTGCCTAATTGCTTCAAAATGCAATTCTACAAACTTTACTTTAATCTAAGCTGTAATTGACGATGAAACTAAGACTAGCTTCGAAAACATTATTATTTAAATTATTTGCTCCGTGTTATTTTAGATGCAATGAAGTAAATAAAGCTAAAAACACTAATCTACCAATAAAATATTTAATGACCCATGACATTCTTATTTCAGCTGTCTTTGTATCATATAGTGTTCTGTTAATTGAACAGATGGAATTAAAAATATTCCATAAATTTAATATCTCCTATACAAGTCCTCATTGAAACCAGGAAACCTCAACTATGAGAAATATCTATGACCATACAGGAATAAACATCTATGAAAATACAAAAGAGCATACAACTTTGTGTTTCACTGTCAAATCTTGATAAACATCTGCTTGTTCTCCTTAACATCATTCAAGATTACTTCTACTACAATGTTCGTAGAAGAGTTCGTATCATCGGAAATTTATTCGCAAATTGTCAGGCTTCAACAACTTACAATATGAGATCAGATTAGAACTTTGTAATTTCTATGTTATAAATTTTATCAATTTTATTCAATTATTTATACATTAATGGAGATATATCGGCTATTAGATATTAAAGGTCCACCTCCTATATTAATTAACATCTCTTCTAATCAAGATTAAAATATCCTACTAAATACAGTTTTTCTGAAGGATAATTTATTGAAGTTTTTATATCAGTTTTAATTTTGTTCACTTCTGTTTTCCAGATAGCCATTTAAAAAAGAGAAAGTCCTATAGGGTGATTCAGTCAATTTCTGACCATTTCACTCGAATGACGTGCATTAGGGATAAACAATTGAAAGAATATGAACGCCAGATCGAATTTCTAAATAGTTGGAGTTTGTATTGTTGCAACGGCGCTGCATGAAAATCGTATTGTTGAAAAATGGCGCCCGCTTTATCAACAGAGCAGAAATGCAAGGTTGTCGAATGGTATTTTGAGACAAAATCACCTGTAACCGTGCAAAGAAAGTTCCGGAAGGAGTATAAGTGCCGAGACGCACCAGGCAGGCAAGCAATCATGGATTTTGTCAAGCAATTTCGTGTCACTGGATGTGTTAAAGGCAAGAAAAAAGGCGGGAGCGAAGCTCGTGTTCGAACGGCCGAAGTTGTCGAAAATGTTCGCACAAGGTTGGTCGATTCCCCTACCAAAAAATCTGATCGCCGCCTATCCATTGAAGAAGGGCTGTCGTATACCACGACGTGGATAATTTTGAGAAAGGATTTACACCTGTTCCCGTATAAGATCCATGTTTATCAGGAGTTAACAGACTCTGGAAGACAGAAGCGACAACAACTTGCGATGGAGTTTGGAGCGGAAATGGAAGCCAATCAGGACATTGTGTACAACCTGTGGGTGTCAGATGAGGCCTTCTTCCGTCTGTCAGGTGCCGTTAATAAATAACGTTCGTTTTTGGGATTTCCAGGACCCTCATGAGATCCATAAGTCACCTCTTCATTCACGAAAGGTTATGGCTTGGTGCGCGATTTCCAAAAGAGGCATCATTGGTCCGTTCTTTTTTGAGGGCACCGTAACGTCACAGGCTTACCTTAACATGTTGAAAACCTTCTTCATCCCCGAGCTGCGTAGGAGGCGTATACCGCTTCGACATCAATGGTTTCAACAGGATGGGGCTAGGCCTCACACCACTAATGAAGTGCTAGACTTTCTCAATCAGAAATTCGGAAATCGTGTCACTTCAAACAGGTTTCCAGATCGATTCAGGGGTGGCTTTCTTTGGCCCCCTACGAGTCCTGAACTAAACCCCTGTGATTTTTATCTCGGGGGGTTCCTTAAAGACAGTGTGTTCACTACAGCACCAAGAACCCTAGACCAGCTGCGACAAAGCATCGTCGACTGCTGCACCCTTGTGGATGCAGAAATCCTGGATAGAGTTATGAACAACTTCACCATTCGGCTGCGAGCAGTTCAAAACGTTCGTGGTGGCCACATTGAGCATATCATCAAGACTTTTCCACGGGAATAAAAACTCCGAACTGTCTAAAATATCATACTGAAATGCTAAGTTTGTAAACATTAATGAGTCAATAAATCATAGTACTGAAATGGTCAGATATTGGCTGAATCACCCTGTATAAGTACGCTCAACATACATGTTCCTATATGTTTCCTCACCAAAACTTTTCATTCTGAATCATTTAATGGAATATTTATATTTCCATTAGAATAAGAATTATTATTATTTTATGTGCACAAGGACGTCCTAATCAGCGTGTATATAATTTTTAAATATAAATCATTGTGATTCTTATAATTACTCTAAGACATGAGCATTAAAAATTATATAAAAGCTTCTGAGGTGGATTCCAACTTTTAGACAAAAGGATAATACAATTTTGTTATGTTTGAATTATTTAAAAAGTAATATCCCTTTTGTCGTTCTAAATTTTTTCAGCGCCAGACGATGCATAAACGAAGAACAAAATGTAAATCTGGAAACTTCCATGTAGATACTTACATAAAAATTAAATTATTAATTCTTTTAAAAATTTTATAATCCTTTCTAGAATAAATGAAATTAAGAACTTCTCTTAATTTAATTTAGTCCTGGAATTTCTCTTTGAAAATTTCTTTGTAACATTCTCTTATTTCTTCTTGGCTTAAAGCTCGTTCAGAGTATTATAGCTTTAGCCAGAAAATACAGAAATTTGCACAAATTAATTAAACGAATTGCATTTGCAGTGGTAATGGCGTGGATATTGAAATTCGTATGTTATTTGGTTGATCCTCGCTTTGAATCACTATTAAGCCAATTAGTTGTAGTAAATCTGGCCATTTAGTCGTTATGATCGATATTATTCGTAGCCAAGATGGAGGTAGATCAGCTGAGCCCTTAATCGATAAAAGTAATAAGATATGAAAGGAAACAAACAGAACGTGAAACTGAATCCAAAATTATTTGACTTCAAAGGATATTCTATTTCCCCTTGAAAATTGAGGCACCATGAAAGCAATGCATTAATGGTTCTTAAAGAGGATGGATGCTTTGAAGGCCTCTTTCTTTTCAATGCTTTTTTTTTATCGAAATAATTAAAATATTCACTGCACTGCAGTTTTCAATGCATTTTCACATTTTTATAACGGATTAATGAACATTGGTTAAAACGACTTTACATATTCACTAGTTCTATACAGTAATTAGCAATGGAAAATTCATTTTGAATAAACATGAAGATCATTTCGTATTTATTAACGTTTCTATTCATCTGCTAAAAATTGTTCCCGTCGAGCATGAGCTCTCCTCGTTCAAATTTCTGTTCTCTTTTTAAAGCAGTACTCGGCTATGAAACCCTAAATACTTAAAACTAATACCTCATTAAACATAAATGTATTGTATAAAAAATGTTTTACATAAATTTTAGTATTTATTTGATTATTCCTCTTCTGAATTTTTATTGAAAGTTGTCTGCTTTGATTAAGGAGCGTTTTCTATTCAACCTTTCATAAGGGTGAAGGAATATCATGTTGGCTTCATACAGGAGTTTTGGTTGGCCTCTCCTTGTACAAAGCCCTCCACAGGTCGAAAGCAACTACTATCCCCCCCCCCCCCTCTCTTTTCCTATTACTCCAGTTGAGAAGACTTACATGTTTATTGGAATGCGAGGAACTTAATCGAAGCGAAGCCTGGTTGACATCAAATCCAGGCCTCTTGTAAATAACTGGCCTTGTCATTACTAAGGGGGAAAGGAGGGATGGGCTTCACAGCAGTGGTGCAAGGAAATAGAGGGGGGACAATATGAAGAAGGGTCGTGAAATAATCAATAGCCTGGTGCGAGAATAAGATGAAGGGAACTCCTGACGTGTGATGTCATTTTTATCCTCACCCTGTGGGTCGCATACAACGACGACGGCGAGTAAAAATTCCGATGAACTTTCTCCCCTCGAATAAATCCAAATAGAAGGCGTCGAAATAAAACTTCAGAGAAATCCCGTATACAGCCTTCCTGTTTCAAATCGGCTGTTTAAAAATGATTCAGTTCTTTTCGGGTCTTATTCCAGCTGCAGGTATAAGCCCTTTAAGCTACACGCTTTAACGAAAAGGTCGATTTCTCTGATTTGGATTTGAACCCCTTTGAAAGCTATGAGAAATCGAAATTACGTATGTCTGACAAAATTAAAAAAAAAGTTTAATTAAAATTTTTTTCCTCTACCAGAAGCGACTTTATCTATTGCTAATATACAGTTTCTGAAGGCCTTTGAAGATTTAAATATTACTATCAGAGACAGTGGAAAATTCCACAAAAAATTATTTTTTAAAATCCATTAGAATGATTGTCGTTAAGCTTGCCAATTATTGAGTAGGCTAAGTGGAAGAGTGGAGCTACTTATTGCTTTTATCATACCTGTCTGTCTGTCCCCTTCATCTTTTCTACACTTTTGATTTAAAATGGTGACCTTAGAATGTGTAATGCCATGTTGTGTTATCTATTGCGTGCACAGTCTATATGATGTTTCGGACAACATATCAGCATACAAGCATGCGTACACAGCTTACTTCAAACCGTTTCGTTATTTCGCACTCATTGCTGCTTCACAATTGTACTAAAATTCGATATGCTGATTCGTATAGTCAAGGTCTACATGACTATGAAGTTTTGGCCAAATTTTCCCAGCGATTACGTGGTCTTTAGAACTATCAACGTTTTCAAACGGCAACATTTGGTATGTTATATGTAATCCGATCAGAAATGACGAGAAACGAAACAGAATCGTTTTTCTACTTTCCCCCTTATTGTGTTCGAGAAAATTAATTTTTTGACAAAAAATAGAGGCTAAAAGTACGGATAAAAGGATAAAAAACAAATGAACTCAGGGCTTTCGATATTTTCCCATACCCTCGTCAGAGGTATTAATTTCTTGTTATTATTATAAAGCATTTTAGGGTCTATACATCGTAAACAATTTCTGGCTATTGAAATCTAGAATAATCAATGTTCCAATTAACGAAATTTTCTATAGAAATTGCAGAATCATGCAAAATATTTATTAAAAATGCAAACAAATGCCAGTCATAAGGCTGGTTTCTTTAATAAATAAAAACTGAATTTAAAAGAAATGGAGCTCTATTTGAGCTCATCCCTATTTCTTTGATCAATATTTACAGACTAAAACCTCTCTTCATCCACATTTAAATATTTAAAAATGCAAATCGGAACCCCGGCAGAGCAATGTTGCGTAAGCTATTGTGTACAGTGCGCTTTTCATTTTCTCTCCGCATCTAGCGCATAGTGTGTTTGTAAACATGGAGGTGATTGGTCGTAGATTCAGGAAGGAGATCCTCGTTCGAGCCGAAGATAGGAAGAGAGGGTGGTAGGGATTTGGAGGGGGGGATGTGGAAATAATGGGGTGGGGTAAATAGGTGGTGGGTAGGGGTTTGTCGCCGCTGCAGGCGTTGTTTGGTAAGTTCCCCTCGCCAAAAGCTCCCCCCCCCCTCCTCCTCCTTCCCCATTCTTACAAGGCGAGATTTAATTTGTCCTCCAGCCCTGTTTCTTGCAATGAAATACGCCAGACGACCACGGCAGTCATTACCAGAGACCACATTGCGCTCCTCCTTCCAATAGCTTCTCTTAATCCCATATTTTCTAATAGTGTCATTAGCTTTGATCCTATCCAATGAAAATGTCTCCCCATTAAGGGTTTGGACGCTTCTTCTACGGTTTTGGCAATCATGTTCTTCCAGGAGAAATTAAATACCAACTTATATACAATTGATGTTTATACAAAAACCGCGGTGCAACATAACGGGAGAGAAAGCGCCGAAATAAAGAGCGTGTGATGTCGCCATCCTCGCAGATTATGGTTTGCTCGATTTAGAAACATATTAAGAGGACTCGGCTTTTCTGCTTATTATGGTTACCTTCTAGGTTTATATGCAGAACGCCTAGGCGTATTGTTTCTGCTGCATAAATAATCATAGCAGAGTTATTTTGAAGTGTATTTTCCTTCTGTAACTCCCTTCTGCGTAATAACTAGCAAAGCGAGAGTATAGCGAGACTAGATTTAATGGAAGTACATCTTAATAAACGCTGGTAAATAAAATCTCATGGAATGTGAAAAATCGTTAAAATTAATATCCTAATAAAGAATGAACGAAAGAATAGACACACTTGTGTTTGAAAACCATCCATATTTCCAAAACTGTCTACTGCTTTCATCACAGGCTGAATTTTTAATCACAACCTGGTCTACAATACAGATTATTACCTTTAATTTTCAGCAATTGTGATTGCTAACTGGAAGGTTTGCGTCTATGTAGGATTTTGGCTACACCTTTTCTTGAAAAGGGTTAAGATTTACGAATAATTAGAAACCTATGTCAATTACCAAACAAATTTCACATAAGAAAATGAGTTAAGTAGCAGTGGATCTCTGTATATACTCTTTGATAAAATAATCACACTCCAAGAAGGAAGTTTGCAATTTACATTAAGGTTTGTACGTTTACTCATGGGTAAAGCCGCCATTTCGGCCTTTCCTAGACCAAGACACCAAAGAGGACTATGTAGTAAGAATCGAGTAATATAAAGTAAGTCGTCAGGGACGCCTAAGTTGCATTCCTTGCAACAAGACAGGCATCCGTTAATATTGGTACGTTGGTATTAACATGTCTAGAGAAGGAATAATTAGTCTTTGAGAATAACTGTATATTTTTTTAACTGGACAGAAAAGATTACACATATGATTAAATCGTATGTATGGCCTGCATATATAATATGATCTAACATGGTAAGGGGTTTATAAAGTTTCTGGATGGTGCTCTTTGGAATATTTTGCAAATATATTCGTCGACATTGGTTGGTAGAAGACGACGCCCCATCACATCTCAATTGTGCCCAAAAAGAGAGAAATCTGGCGATCTTCTTTGCCAACGCACTTTATCGTAAGCACGGAGACATTCTATGAAGATGCATCCCAAGAGTGGTGTCGCAAAATGGTTGAGAATTTCATCAACGTGCCGATATCCTGTGAGGGTGCCATGGAGGACTACCAAGGCTATCGAGCAAAATGACACCCCAGGCTATAATTCCCTGTGGACAGGCTATATGATGTGTGGCAGGAAGAGCAATTCTGAAGAGTGTCCAAACACGTCTGCGAAATTTTGATCATACGCGTATCTGGTCAGAAGCTATTTGCATGTGAAGTTCAGTTACGATTGGTTCATTTTTTCGGTGCGTCAATTTTTATAACAAAGAGTGTGTTTTAGAAAGCTAATTTTAATGTCCTCTTAAAATTAAAGAGCAAAATCAGTTCCAATTTCCAAAACTGATAATGCATAAAAATTATTAGAGATTTTGATTATGTATCTATTTGCGTTACTTCCTATTTTTGGAAGGTCTAAATCATAAGCATACCCAAGAAAAAACAAGCAATATTACTGACTTTACCTTAAATTCTCCAAAAAAACGTGCAGTTATGCGCCAAAACATGATATTCCTGGGCAAAATTACCAAAGGATGAAAAATGAGGTGATAATGTAATATATTTCGAGCTGGGGGGTTCATTTAATTTCGCACTGCTGAAAGTGTTTATATAAAAGGGAAGGCGGTTTTCCTTCTATAAAAGGGGTTGCCAATTAATAATATTAAAATGAAGAAATCCCCATTATTCTCTCTTATCGATTTTTCTATCAAGTAACAATTGGACGTTGATGTTGATGGCGTCTTTTTCTCTCCACAATCCCTTCTCCCTTTTTTCCCTCCCGACTCTCGGTGCAATTGCTTCCCGTTTCTATGGCAACTCACGTGCTGTGCAAGAAAGTAATAGGAAAAAAAATTGGAGGGTAAAGTACGAGGAAGAAGAGGAAAAATCTTCAACACCTGTTGCTAAGATCATATTTTCGATTATTCTTCTTTTTTCCTGCCTATTATTTAAACGGAGGGCATTAGTAATCTTTGCTTGGTTTCCTCGCGCGTCGGAATTCTAAATTTAGCGCATCTGAGATTTTTTTTTCTCCTTCTGTGGTTTCGTCATTAGAATAATGGATATTAAAGAGCCAGTTAAACTCGCCCAGGTTGAACTCTGTTAACATTTGGCTATAATTTAGTAGAAACACGTATCCGTTAATCCTGACTTGATTGAGCCTCGTGCTACGTTCTCGCCCTCGCCCCGAATGTTCATTGGTGCCTCAATTTTCCCTCCATCCATCACGTGTTCAATGCCCACGTGCGGGTGAATCCAATAGGGGTTTCTAATCAAGGAAAAGAGGGGATGAAGGAAGGTGAGAAATGATGAATGGCTATGACATCATCGATTTCAACCACGCCGAAAAAAAAAAGCTTTGTTTTAGCACCGAAAATCCTGGATTATTCTCCACCAACGCAGAAAACGGCTGAAGAGACTCAAGATTGAAATCTATTCTCCCTCAGTATTTTTCGTTTTAAAAGCTCTTTCCTTTTTTTCACCTTATCTAGTCGTTTTTGCTGCCTTCATTCTTAAGTTTATTAAATTAAAGCGAACCCAACTCTTACTTTTCCCCGTTTTTGTAATGACAATCGAAGTGGTTCTTTCCGATTTCATGGAAATAATTTTCATTTTGTTTTTTGAAAGGCAAAGATTTAAATTTTGAAATGGATTTCATATGAATAAATTGAATTATATAAATGAGAATTTTTTTTAAAACGATTGAGTTGGCTTCTTTTCAATTTCACATGCAAATGAGAGAATTTTCTGCAGGGTTAAGTGTATCGGGCAATATTCTTTATAATAATTTTATTTTGAGTTTCATTAAAATTGCAATAATTGAGCAGATTAGTGGAAAAAATGCAGTCCGGCAAATGCATTGTTGTGAGATTCTGAGTTTTATTAGAAGTTCTGTAGTGTGTGCTATTAATTATTCAGTAGTTTACAGGGTGGTCCAAAAAATTTTATTCACTTTGAGAGCTGATATTGGTTTTATTAATGAACAGATTATAATGATATTTTAACAGGTTGGCATAATGCGGAAATATTTCCAATCATAAAATATGCAAATTAGTTTAAATAGTCTTTTGGCCGCTAAAGTGTATAGCTAAGCACAGAAATGTAACTGTCTTGTGTGGCTTCACTGCAAACTACATCATCATTGGAACGATTTTCTTCGAAGAACAGAACGATGGTGTTTTGCTAACAATGACAATCACGGGTGCCCGTTGCCTTCCGATTTTACAGGATCATGTTTATTTCTTACATCAGGCAACGAAGCATATTGGGAAATGTAACATTCCAACATGATGGCGCGCCACCACATATCACCATCCCTGTAAAACGTTTCTGCTTTGTTTTTCCTGAAGACAGATTGATTGGACGAAACGTTCCAATAGCGTGGCCTTCTCGATCCCCAGACCTTAATCCCTGTGACTATTGGTTATGGGGATTTCTTAAAAGCAGACCAACAACTCTGTGACCTGAAAGACTCCATCAGAAGAGAGATAGCTCAAATCTCCCAGCCAATGTTGCAATCTGCCGTTTTCAATGTAGTTAACCGCTTAAATTTGGTGATAGAAGAGAAAGAAAGCCATATCCAGCAAATTATCCAATGAAAACTGTAAATCCCTTCTTCGCATATTTTATGATTGGAAACAATTCCGCATTATGCGAATAAGAACATGTTAAAATATCATTATAATCTGTTCATTAATAAAATTCTTATCAGCTCTTAAAGTAAGTTTTTTTTGGGCCACCCTGTATTATACCACTAGAAGATTACAGTATATGGAATATATTCTACAGCAATAATTCAGTTTATACCAAAAAGATGGGTACCCCTCTATTTCCATTAGCCTTTCAATTTTTATTTTCTTTCTCCATGGTTTAAAGAAATGCCAAGCAACTGAGAACCAAATGTTAGCAACCTATTGGTATAATCTTAACATATAAACAATTAAAAAAAATAAAAAATTTTGAAACATTCTAGAATTTAAAAAAAATGAAATTACGAAAAAATTATTATAGCGACACTGAATATAATTATTAATTAATACTAAAAGATGGCACTAATTGATTCGTGCCGCTAAGGAGCTTACAGACAAATCCTCTTTAATACAGTGTTCTTAATCGGATATTATAAATTATGATGTAAATAGACAATCAACGCGTGAACAAGTCATTAAAAAATCATTTTATAATACGAAATTTTTACAGATATTGCTAATTGTTTTGAAAGATTTAATTGAGAAATCTCATTAACTGTGATAAAGGGACAAGCTTCTTTGCTCCTGAGGATTATATTTGAATCTAAGCCGCGAAGCTTTTATTCAGAATTGGCTTGAACTATATATAGAGATGGTAGAAATTTTAATATTGGAGATATGATGATAGAAAGAGAAGCTATTGATATTTTGAATCAAAATTTTTTTTTTTTAATTTACAAGTTGGTTATAATCAAAGTTTCCTTACTCAACCCACCCTAAACTTTTTATAGTACGGGTACCAAACTCGTTAGATAGTGTCCAGGTTATGGGCCATTGTTCAGCGCTTCCATTAGTACCATACAAGGTCACCAGATGCCATTATCGATCACGAGGTTGCTCGAGGTCTTCTGTGTTGCTAGTACTACGGACTAGTAGCAGTGCAGTTGTTGAAGAGTCAAAACGGGCTTGGACAAGAAAAGCCATAGTGGTCCAAAGCCAAGCAGCGAATGAAGCTACCAAATTCCGTCACGTGATTAGTAAGAAACATGGCATGCATTTTGAAAATAGGTGATCAGCTTTTTGGTAAAGCTCTTTCAGATTGTGCTGGACACTGATGGGCGCCATTTCGAGCACACTTTGCAGTCTTACGGGCGCTACATCCACAAAAACCAGGCAAATTGTATGATTTGCAACGCATTAAAAGTGTTTCAATGGAATCGCTTACCGTTATTTCTCTTCTCTTTGTCCTTGGCAATGTTCACATAACGGTTCTTGTTCGTGCGATCGCTCGTTTTCTACATAGAAACCGGTAAGTAGGGAAAGTTTAATTATAATTACTTTGTACATACAGGCTTATTCAAAAAAAGATGAAGCACGTTTCAATGTTATTTCAAACAAATCATAAAAGACGGAAACGTACAGGAAGGTTCAAAGTTTTCAAATAGAGTTTAAAGCTCGCATAGAAGTTCCATTCAATGCCACATAGGGACGCTGTTACTTGTTTGATATACCATGTTGATGCAATCATTTGTAGCCATTCATTCTTGTAGTCAATCATTTGAGAGCTTTTTGGCGCCATTTTGTAGCCAAGCAGCTCTCATGTAAATAGTTGTCATCAACTCTTATATATTGAAGAACTCTATTTGTAGGAAACTGGCGACGTCACAGAACAAGTTGTCTTGTGTGCTGCATTATGTGAGCAGATTTACGGGTGGCATTCGTACGAGTGTGCGAGCTTTGTTTTTCCTTTGCATGATCAATCATCTTCTAAGATTTTTTTTTTCTTAGTTTTTTTTATCATAAAAATGATAGCAAAGAAACCCAACGAAACATTGAATTATTGGATATTGACCTCGTGATAACCAATGAAAGATAAACCGAAGAAGCTTTCTTTTCAGCAAATCACTGCATCGTAGTTCCATCATTTGCCGCTGGTGCGCAGGTGACCAATATGGCAAACTCGCAATTAGAGAACGCAGTTTGGAATAAAATAATATTTTTTACAGCAAAACGGCGGACCATCACAATAGGATAACTTGATTTGTGGATATCTGAACGAGACACTGCCACAATAAGATAGGACGCATAATCCGCTACACCCCAAGTTCACCAGTCCTGATTGTATGTGTCTTTTGGGGGGGTGTGGGGCAGGCTTAGGACAACCTGTCCATTCCCCCGATTTATTGCTGACCTCAACAATCTGCCAAAACGCATTACCACTGCAATTGCAACCATCATCAGTGACATGCTGCACTGCGTATGGTCAGAAATGGATTACCGTCTGAATATCCTGCCGCGTTACGCAAAAGAAACTCGTAGAATATTTATGAAAAAAATTTGTTTAGTGTGTTTTTCGTTTCGTTTCTCGAATGCCAATATCCTTTGTTTTGTTACCGAGTTGCGTATTTTTGAAAGCTGTCATGAAATTATGAATATCCCTGGGTGAATAAATCTAATTTTCGTTCAAACATATCAGCCATTTACCGTTCTTTAAGGGGTTATTCCTGTATATGCCTACTTAAAATTTAATGCAAAATCCCGTGCACAGGAGAATGAAAGTCATAAAAGTTTTGTAAAAATGAAAAATTTATAACTATGGCCACTTAAATCACTAATTTCAAAGAGTCTTTGAATTAATATTTATAACGAGGCTCAGGTGCATTCGATTTTGTTGCAATTCATCGATGTGAGTTTCCCCTTGACGAGCAACAGATGGCGTCTTTGTCGGCGGCGCCATTTTACACCGATCGCGTGACTAATGAAAACCAAATCTGAGTGTTATCGAACAAAAATGTAAATAATTCAGAAGTCGCTATTGAACGGTGAAGGAAGGGGGTGGGGGGTGCGAAGGAGAGGAAACTGATTATTCCGCTAGTTTTACATACAATCGTAGTGGCGACAAAGACGAGGAGGAAATGCGATCTTCCTCTTTCTGAACAAAAATTTGTTTTCGGGGGGTGGCGGGGAAGGAAAAGGGAAATTTTTGCGACACTTGTCTTTTGCTCTTGAGCTTATTTTGAAGGGAAGCGACAAATAAAAGTGACAAAGCGCATGGTTCCCTATTGCGGACAGGAAAGAATAGGGTTTGTGATCATTTACCGTTGGCTTATAATTGATGACGCACGCTCTTTGCTCTCAGCAGATGGCGCTCATCAAATGAAATATTAATGATTCCATTGCTCGTAATTTAATGAATAATCGTTTCGTCGAGGTGACAATTATGAACATGAGAGAGATAGAGGGAGAGAGAGAGAAGGAGAAGAGAGGGTAATGGGATGAATAGGTGCAATCCTTTTGCATCGGAAATTTGAGATTGACTCTGCATAAAATATAAGCCCGTCAAGTAAATATTTAATTGGTCTCTCTATTGTCCGAGTCGGTTTTTGAAAAATGATAACGTTATCATTAAAAATAAAGCAATAATGAAGGGAAAGAGAAAAAGAATAAACACTGCGGATGATATTTAGGCTGCGCCGAGGGAAATTGAATAAATGAATAAAGGACTTCGGCAATGCAAAAAGTCTCGAGGGTTTCTACATTTTTACAAAGTTACTACAAAGTTTGAATGATCCACTTACTTTTTTGATACGAATATACGAAACATATAAAAAAAAGATAATCTATAGTCTCGTTTTGTAAGCTGGAAATATTTTCAAAGTTCCACGTAAAAACTTTACTGCAGTATCTACCATCTGGGTTATGTTTCTGTAAAAATCTTTCTATTTATAATTGCTTGATAGGTTACAATTAGTGAGCGAGACATTTTAACTACGTCATTACTGCCTGTCAAATCTACAAAATTAATGAAACTAAAGCTGATATCAGCAATTAAAATCTCATCAGATGATTGCCATAACTATACATTACTATTTTGCGGCTTCTACTTAAAAATGTCATTGCTAGACGATTTCTGTTTTTTTGTGAACATTTCCAGCCCAAAATTTCAATCAGAATTTGTAAGATTTTTGACGAGAGGGCAATTAAGGTAAGTCAGTTGCTTAGCCAAGGAGGCGGCACTTTGGTCTACAGAAAAATGTCACAACAATAGATGGATACAAGACGCCTGACATAATTTTAATGTCCCAAGAAAACACTGCCTGCTAACGGAAATTTCCGACAAAGATAAGGATTGTGTTCCTTCGAAGGTGGCCTTATTGATTTGGCCTTGGTTGTCATCTTACCCGTTTAAGCGCTAAGTTTTGTTTAATTAAAAATAACATTGATGTAAATGTATTTATTACTTTAAATGGGGAAATACCCTTAAAGTTCTGTTATACACTCGCTGCATACCCATTATTGTTTTTGTTCAACATGGTTGACAAAAATAACAAGATACTAAAAATTTATTTACTTTTTAAAGTCTTTTAAAATTGTGGAATCTAATATTTTTCTGTATGGAAGGGTTGGATTAAAATGAATGACAGCACTACTGCTACGTCAGTCACATGACTTTTGGCGATTGTGTAGTTGAGAACGAAGGTCAGATGAGCTAGTGCATTAAGTGGTAACGGTTGTACCATGTTCAGTCATATACCATGGAGCATAGGGTAATACTGCACCATGCTGTTCCATTAGGCAGATAGAAGATCTTTAGTAGTCATTTCTTGCAATACCATCTTCATCCAGTTTTAAGGAGAAAGCGACGACACGGTCCCTATCATCCTTCATGACAAGGAGTCACATTATACTGCTATCGATGTGACGGATGTGTACTGTGACATCGTCAACTGATATGAATACGTGTGATTACCATGTCTTCCTCAAAATGAAAGAGCCACTTAGAGGGAACCATTACAACACAAAAACCCTCAATGAGGGTGGTCACTTCGGGACATCAACACAGATCGACGTGCTGATCGTGCACGACGCCGTCCGCAAGTGTGGTAGAAAGTGGTAAACATTGGAGGCATCAGACGGAAAAAGTAATAGATGTATTAAATCTTTCCTCTAATAATGAAACCTTTTCAAAGGCATAGCATTTTTGCCATTACTTTTTATCCATATCTATTGTGCATAATGGGTGTCTTTTTCGATGCGATTTAGTCTTTCATTATATTCATTGGAAAGTATATACCAAGTCTAACAGTTTCAGTGTGTTATTCGAAGGGAGAGAAGCCAATACAAGTACTGTTTTAGGCAGCCCAGACTCTAGCTACGTCACTGAGCAGAGTAGAAGTAAAAACTTTGAATGGAATAAAAATTTGTTACTTTAAAGCTTCAAATTAACTCGTACTACAAATACCTATGCATTTTGACTTTACTTTTATTCGGATGAGATTAATACGCATAATCTGCAAAGAATAGCTGCTTTGTGGCGAAATACCCGCAAATTATTGTACTGATAAACCGGGAAATTGCCAGCAATATTTTTATTTAACCATTAACTTGGTATAAGGAATAAGTATTAAAGTTTCTTGAATTCGAGAGGACTTACGAATTCTGTGTACAAACTTTAGGGGTGACACAACCATATTTTGAAGTTCAAACTCTTGATCATGAGCGGCAATGCATGCCTCACTGCGTCGTGTCATTGAATTTCTAACATCTTTTGTAATTTTACAGATATGCAGTTTTTGGCTATCAAAAACGTTGTGTCCATCAGCATCAAGATTTCTAATTTCTCAGTTTTTCTGTAATACGAGGTCTGTTCAAAATCAGACCTAACTTTTGACATTCTAACATTATTAACTGAATTACAACGTTATAAATGATTGTCTCCTTCAAAGTAGTCCCCCTTGCTTACAATGCACCGCTCCCATAGTTTCTGTTACTGTTAGAATGTTCCCTGGAATTCGTTTTTTTAGGATGGCACATAACTGACTCTGCGAATTCTGTTTAATCTTTAGAAAACTGTCTTTTTAAGGCGATTTTCAACTTTGGAAAGAGGAAAAAGTCTGCTGGGGCCAAGTCTGGAAAGTACGGAGGGAAGGCAAGAACGGCCACTTCATTAGCGGCTAAAAATTGACCAATAAACACATGCGATTGACTTTTTGTGTTGTCGATTGACATGGTGTCGTTGTCGCGAAAAATGTTGGATCCGCTTTTGTGTTTCTATAGCTCAATCCATCTTGACTTAGCAGAATGGTGACTGCATGAGTTTATTTTGGCAGCTGTAGATCGCCAACGGACAAATGTGGATGGTACACCAAACAACGTCGTTGCCAAAAGTTGCCTACTTAAAGGAGCTCGATCGGTGCAGTGGTTTGGTCGCTATGGCAAAAGTCCGGTCTTTTTTTTTTTTTTTTTTTTTTTTTTTTTTTAAACAGACCTCGTACATTAACGAGAGAGACAATATTATGAGGGAGTCTCAGACAGTCGTTGTATGTATGATGTTTGGCAATATTTTATTTATCAAGGATTCATTTGCGACCCCTAATTTATTGGCAAAATATATTCAAAGCAAGGTCTTCTACCACTCCTAAAAGTTCTACACAGAGTTCGTAAACACCCTGTATACATCGAGGGATGCTCAGAAAGAAATGGCCGGCATTTTTTCTCCTTCTCAGCCAACAAAAACACAGTAAAATGAAGCGCATGTATTTATTAACCGATATGATGTGTTAAAAGATATTAGCAATTTAATTACGTCCTTAACATTTACAAAACAGAGTTCATTCTCTTTATTTTGTTTTTCTCGCGCTTATCATCCGCCCATCATTCTCTAATCAAGTGCTCCCACTGATATCTAAAACAACATTGAGATATCATTGACTGCTCCACCGCTCAGCCATGTTGAAGTAGTGACCGGCAAAAGTTGAACAGCTATCAACAGTTGTCGCTCGAAAAAATTGCTGGAAGGCAAACTTCGCATGCATCAGCAAGTGCCGCTTTGCCGGTATAGCGCATTGCGGTTTAATGTAAACCAGATATGGCAAACAACGAGCTGTAATTGAATTCTTGGTTTTGGAGAAAGAAACTGTGGTAAACATTCACAAATGTTTGTGCTATTTATGGAAACTGTGCAGTCGATACGAGCACTATTGGTCGCTGGACTCAGAAAGATAAAGACAGTACAGCTGCATGATCGGCCATTCTGGTACAAACAAGGCATGTCTCGCGCAAGTTGATTAGCATTATGTGGATAACGCAGTATGTTAAAGTAAAAAGTCATTTACATTGTAAGTCATTTTCAGAGATTTAAAATGGGTAGTTTCCAAAGAAAAAAAAAAGGTGGCGAGATTTTATTTTTTAAACAACTTTCGTAGGTTTGTCAAAAAAAAAATTATGAAACGTCTGTTTATATGAATCGTTCTTATTTTGATGAACAATATAATTGTATGTCATAGCTATATTTTTATAACTAAAGTACTCAATACAGTGGAGAGAAACGAATTCTTTAAAGCTGCTTTGTAATACAGCTCATCAAGTCGCACTAAGAATGAAATAATAAATAAATAAAAATTCAATTTCCACAGAGCACGCCTGAAGTTACAATTACTATCATTAAAACTTCCTAGAAAATAGCGCTTAGTGACAAATCTGGTTGGGGTTCGTTTAATTAGAAGCGCTTGGCAGAGTTCATTCTTCGATGGAAATGACAAAGGCCTTTCTCTCAACTAATAATAACAACAGCAACACTCAAGGAGGAGGAGGGGGAAAAAAAGGAAAAGAAAAAAAGAAAAAGAGTCGTTTGCCTCTGCCGGAAGACAAGAGTCAGTATGGTAACGGTGCAAGTAATGAGCGTTATAGGAGCCTTAGCAATGATGTGTTCTATTTGTGCGTGATTGTATGTCTCTGTGTGTGGGCTGTTTCCAGAGTCGGATGTTATTACCTATGATAACCGAGCTGGCCACGTTGAACTCGTCCGCCCCTCCGCGACACGCACCACGAGCCGTTCGTCGCCTTTGCTCACCTTACCTATTGTCGATGGTTAATCTGCAGAAAATTGAATGAATTAAAACCCCATCGACTCTTTTGTTTTGTTAAAGATAAAAGATTTTTCAATAGCATTGACCAAAAAGGATTTTCCATCTTTAATCTTTTAATTTTTTCTCACCTTTAATGTATATGCCAGACGTATTGTAGAAGCAGAAATTTTTCATAATGCTTTTGATCCAAGATCAAAAAGACTCAAAACTTTTCTACTTCGGTTGGGGAAAATAGCTGTGAAAGTAAATAGGAGACACAATTTCTCTTCGAACTTCATTAATTAACTCAAGGAGATCTAAACGCAAGCCGCTTCGACTACGTACTACGTAATTTTCTAGGAGAAATTAATCACACCGATTTGCTCGGCCGATACTAATAATGAAAGAGGGGTGATGGAGTAGCTGCTTTCGGCAAATTGAAGATAAACATTACTGGATTAATGGGAATGAAACGTAGGAAAATCCAAGAATACATCTTCTCATGCTCAGTCTGTGAGTTTTACTCTCTAGAAAAATTGATTTTGAATTATGCAACCAAAAGTAAGAAGGAAACAAGTATAAAATAAATTTGAGTGTCTCAAACTTGTTTATTGCAGTGCTGAATATATTGTACCCTACAATCTTTCTGAAAAGAAATTATTATATTTCGTTATTCCTACTTTGTAATTATTAGCGTATATTGTATATTAATAATAACTATAACATGAAACTAGCTTAAAATAACAATGATTTTAATAATGCATATTTATACCTCTTATTGAAGGTTCCTATTATGATCGATAACATAATATTTTCTTCTACCGTATAACTAGGATAGATCGAAATCTAAGAAGATTAAAAAATTAATTTTAGAGAACTCTGAATTCAGATGACTTAAATATGACTAAAGTTTTGATTAAATAAATTTTGTCAACGAAATTAACACAATTACAATTTATTTGATTTTGTTTTACAGAACTATTTTGCAATTTGAACCTTTTTTTTAATTTTCTTTCCTTTTTTGCATTTGGCAAATCACTGGAATGTTCCAGTTAATGTAAAGGATTTAGGTACCCTTTTGGGATCGCTTTAATATTTTGAAAATATCTTTTTAAAAGCACTGAAAAATGTAAAACGAAATTTTTAACAAGTATGGCTGGTGTGATTAGACGGGACCTTGTTCCGAATGTAGATGGTAAATGTAAAGAAAAATGTACTGGGTGTAAGTCTGTTTTGAGGTGGTTTGAGTATATAGAACGGATGAACAGCTCTTAAAACAAAAGTGAAAACTCTATTCCACAAAGAACGGCCTTGGTGGCTCAGTGGTTGCGTGTTCACCTCTGATGCCCGAGGACGACGAGGATTTTTTCAAGGGGGAAAATCCTGAGATCACGCACTTCCTTCGGAAGGGAAGTAAAGCCATTGGTCCCGTGCAGTCGTTTGCCGGCTGCACGTTAAAGAACCCTTGCGAGGCAAAATTAGCGGCCCCTATAACGCCGTCCTGAAATGACCATGGCAGTTGAAAAGGACGTTAATACCAAACAAACCAAACCTATTCCACAAAGACTAAACCCTCTTTTACCTTTGACAATACATACATAATGCGCACCCGTTGCCTTCGTTTATTTCCTATAGCATTCGTGTTTTGTGGATTTTTAGTGGTTTACATGTCTTTATTGAAACTGCATTAATCTGAATCCATTATGAGTCTGAGAAATGTAGAAGAAGAAGGCCAAGGAAAATATGGCAGTTTCAAGTAGAAGAATAACTGAAGTCGTAAGGCTATGAAAGTTTGAAGAAAAGACAAAGCTATTTAAAGATAAGATTGACGTTCATGAAATAAAGATAAGTGTATGGCGTCATTTCACCCTAACGGTGATTTTCTCAAATGCTTTATCCTCCCAGAAAGATTAGAGGATAAATGCTGTTGCCCCGCTGTTGTTGTTGTTGTTGTTGTTGTTAAAAACTGTATTTACATACATACATCTTGACTTGTACATATGTATACCAAGGCACAAATAGCCTTCAAAGCTGAACGAACATTGCAGCATTTTGCTTTACACGTGCCTAGTCAACAACGAATCCAACACAAAAAAATGTGTTTGTGATATTTACTGTGCTTTCTTCAAATTAAAGACGACTAGATCATAAGCTACTGTGTAAAGATCGGTGGATTCAAATTCATGCAAACTACGATACCATTAGAAAAATAAACGCTGTTTGCTTTAAATTGAATTTCAAACACGTCCCGTTATTGTTTCCTTATAATTAAAGGGGTCGTTTTACCAATTTTTATTTGTTTATTTATTTATTATTATTTTAGGTTTTTTTTTAACTTTTTTTTTTATTTATTTTTTTTTTTAATTTTAAATTCATGAAAATAGGGGAAAAGTTTAAATTAACCAATAATTCGAATAAATGAGATTCGAATTAAATGTTATTTATTCTTCAAATATTTACTCCGTTTTCAAAATAACAAATTCATATTTTCAGTTTTGTTAATGTTTTCCTTTGGGTTTTTTCCCCTTCATTTCCTAAAACTGTTTGTAGTTATGTTTTTTTTTTCTCTTTAATATACTGTATATTTATGTTGAATTAATTTTTATATCTAATATATACATATAAGCATCATTTCCGTTGCATTTTAAATTTCAAAATTTTAGTCTTAAACTGAAACCGAACAAAGAAAGATTCACTAAGAAAGAGAAAGCAAATTATGATTTACAAAAAAATAAGTAATTACCATAATAGTAATTATTGCTGTCTGTTGTAGTAATACTGTATATGATCCACTTTAATCCTAACTTCATTTAATGATGGCTGTTTTAATTAAATTACGTAATTTCTCATAACTATAAAAATTAAATTGCACGTTTGCCACATTGGATACCATGAATTTCTGGTTCAGGTGCAGAAAATTTATTTTCTGAAACTTTAAGATGGAGCGCGAATATTAAGAATAATTTTCTAAAGTTGTTTTATATATATTTTAAAGCTGAGAACTCGCCAAATGTGTTCCTTTCCTTTTATTGCAAGGCATAAATCTCAAGATAAATCGAAATGACGTTCAACTTGTCTTAAAGAAAGGGTTGTTCGCCACCGTCCACGTTTTGTCGTCCTTCGCTTAAGGGTTTTGTTTGCCGTTTACTTTTGTTTATTTTTTATTACTACTTTTTTATATACGTATACCTAGTTGTCATCTTTATTTTTCTCCCCCTACTTTTAGTTTGTTTCACTTGAAAGCAAGTGAGAGTAATCTCCCCCTGCCGCGCATATCCTTTCGTGCCCCGGTGTACTCTAATCCTTGCCCGACAGGCAGCAAGCTCTCTAATCTCACTTGCCACAGAAAACACAATTGCTGTTTGTCAATCCGGGTTGCAAGCCCTACAACGTGCTTTACTTGTATTCCATGCAATCATAAACGAGTGCCTCATGTGACGCATTACGAGTGTGAGTCCATTGAGACAACCCCCACCATCACCGCTCGCCGCACCATCGCCACCACCTCCACCCGACGTCGTACCCCAACGGCTTTTGCCTAGTTTATAATTCCACGCTCATTCCGCAAATTGAAGCCGGTTCATCTTCAACGCAGTTCAAATTAAGTGGACTGAATTTGGTTCCGCTTCCTCCCCATTCCTCTTTTCTCTTTTCTCTTTTCCCTTTTTCACGTAAGAAAAAAAAAAGTAAACTATTCAAATTCACTGAATTCTAAATAGCCTCCGACAAAAGCATTCCAACTACTTTCGACAATTCTTCTTTGTTTATTTGATCTTCTTCCCCCGTTCCGCTTAAAATTCTTTTTCATCTTCTTCGGCAATTCTTTCTTTATCCAAAACGCTCGTTGAATTCTGTCTTTTACATTCTTATTTAAATTCGACTCCCTATACTGCGCTTTTTAAAAGCTAATTATTTAATTCAGTGATCATTCTACTTTACCCACGCATTTGTTTGCTGCCACTTTTGTTGTTTTCTTAAGTTTTATTCTTAATGACAGCTTAAAATGCCACTATTTGTTGTTTGTCTACAAGATAGTTCATTCTTAAAGCAAGTGCAATTAACCGTTTATACAAAGTTGAATACAAAGTCCCTAGGCAGTATTCAACTTTAAGTTTATCTTGAAATAGATGAAAGAGCATAGTAAAATAGACCTGTGGAGATCTTTCAACAATAGGTTCCATTCAGGTTTCTCCCATTTATAATTTATATTCAGTAACTTTATATTTTTCTACCGAATAGATGAACTAAAATAATTCAACTCTAAAAAAACTTCTCCAGAGTTCAATTAGTTCACATGATCATCAAAGTCCACTGTCATTTTTGTTTTTACCATTTTGCGACTTTTATTCGTAATGGATAAATTGTTCAAGTATTCATCAAGAATAAGTACAAATTAATTTTAATTCTCATAAATAGTTGCAGTTTTTTCAAACGGGCAAGTAATGCGAGTGGTTTCCCCCAAAAAAATAAAAACGGACTGGCTTCGAAGAGCTCTTCCATATTACGAGGGGCGATTGACAAATAAGATCTCCATGGCTGTAACTTTTTTATTTGTTAACCGATTTTCAAAATTCTTTTTGTATCTTATACTCACATTTGTCCTCTATGTAATGCACTATTCACTTTTTGACATAGTCCCCATCCCTTTCCACGCATTGCGCCAGCGCGTGACTAGTTGGGTGAACCCGTCGGAGAGGAATTCCGGAGTTGTTGTCGACATCAGGATTGAATGGCAGCGTTTACCTCGCCGTCAGAACCAACTCATGTCCCTTAAGGGGCTCTTTGGGAAGTGGTGAAAGTCACAATATGCAAAGTCTTTCATTTTTGAACTGCAATTTTTCATCTTTGAACTGCAGGCGCTGCAACGCCTCTGGTGTGTGGTGACTCGTGTGCGGGCGGACGTTATCGTACTCCAGAAGAGGGTCCAAAGCTGCCATTCAATCCTGGTGTCGACAACACTTCCGGAATTCCTCTCCGACGGGTTCACCCAACTAGCCACGCGTTGGCGCAATGCGTGGAAAGGAATGGGGGCTATGTCGAAAAGTGAATAGTGCATTACATAGAGGACAAATGTGAGTATAAGATACAAAAAGAATTTGACATGGCCATAAAAAAAAACTACTGGACCAAAAGCTATAATACTTGGTAATATTATACAAGAGGGCATGGGAAATTCATACCCACAAAAAAAAAGTAGTTCAAAAGATCACCACCAGCATGGAATGGCGCTCTATACAATATTCGTATACGAAATTAGACACGAAGACGCAGGTTAACAAGTCTTTAATCGTTACTAAAATTAGTTACATGTTGATTGTGGCCTCCACCTTTTATTGAAAACAAGTTACACCGGATTACTGCGTTCTCAACTGTAGCTCGTAGCATACCAGGAGGAATGTTGCGCACCTGTCGGCGTATCGCATCTTTCAGTTTCGCTGCACGCCCCTTGTGAGGTTTCCATTTTTACTTCCTCTAAGGCTACTGAAACAGCCTCCACGGTTACCTCAGAGACGGGTTTCCTTCCTCGGCCAGGTGCTACCGATAACAAACCTGTGGCTTCAAACTTTGTCATCATCTTCAAACTCTGCGGTGTCATTGGCCCCCGACGTAATGTATTCGTCGAACGGTACGATAATGTTGCAAAGCCTGCCGTACATTGCTGTTGCATTCATAATAACATTTAACCAGAAACGCACGATCTTGTATGGTAACAGGCATTGTCGACTAGTAACAAATGAGGCGTACTGACAACGAGGCTCCCTTTCTTATTTCTGAAAACCAAATGACTTATAAAGCGCATGTGCATAAACCACATTGTTAACCTGTGTCTTCGTGTCTAATTTCGTATACGAATATTGCATAGAGCGCCATTCCATGCTGGTGGTGACCTTTTGAACTAATTTTTTTTTTGGTGGGTATGAACTTCCCATGCCCTCTTGTATAATATTACCAAGTATTATAGCTTTTGATCCAGTAGTTGTTTTTTTTATGGCCATGTCAAAATGGAACTTTAATTATAAAGACCTTGTATATATGTTCCATATTGTCGTTTCTTTCAAGCGAATCTGTTTGAGGTTTTGTTTCCGTCTTTAAGGAGGAAGCATTGAGTAATACACAAGTTTTTGAGTATTTCCCGCGGTTCAAAAAAGGATAAATGAGCGTTAAAGACCATCATTCTGGGCGTGCTTCTACAAGTCTACCAATGAGAATGTCGAATAAATTCGACAAAAAATCAACAGGAATTCTCTGTACACAATTTGATGAGATCTCAGAAGCTACAGGTGCGAGTTGGAGCTCTTGGAGTTGGATTTTGACGGTGGATTTGATCATGAGACGCGAAGTTTCCCAGCAGACACTGCATTCTCTGCGACCGGTATTTGACCACTCAAGAATGGACTCTAGTTCCCCACCTTACTTATCGGATCTAGCTCCGTATGATTTCTTCTTATTCCCGATTATGAAAAAAATCATGGAAAGGAAAGAGATTTGACACCATGAAGGAGGTGAAAACAAATATCCCTTCAAAGGAGGCACTCAACAGCATCCCGGTTCAGCACTTCCAAAGATGCTTCACGCAGTGGAAAAATCGATTAGACAAATGTATTACTTCTAATGGAGAATATATTGAATGAGATTAAGTGTTTTTTATATAAAATGTAAATAAATCTTAATTTTAAAAGAAAATGAGCTTTTTTTTCTCTCATACTGTGCTTAGCCGTTAAATGCGTTGGAACTATCGAAAAAGGAAATGACCAATTTGGATTTTTCTATGTGGGCGTCGAAGATGATTTCACGTGGTGCTGGCTTGCATGATTTCCGGATCAGAGTTGTAATCATGATTCATTGCCAGGGAGATAATGGATTCCAAAAGTTGCCTTCCACAAACTTCTGTTGTAGTTTCAGAAAGCATCGACTCTCATCTGGTTTTGTTTGGGAAATACTAACCGTGGAATCCACCGGATACACAAGCGACGCATGATGATCATGTAGAATAGCGAATATACTGCCTGTAACGATGCTCCCAAATCGAACAAGATTATCCGCATGGTTATTCAACTATCTTAATGGACAATCGATATAGTTGAATGGATATCTCTATGACTGCAGGTCCACCTTGTTTTGCTGTTGATTTCTGGCGTTATTGAATGACAGAAGATCATCAGAATGCCATATAACGGACAGAACGTCATCCTCATACGCTTGTTAAAGCATTAAAAAAGGTTTCCGTCACAGATTTTTCAAATAGAAGACAAAATTTGATAGCGGCCTATTGTTCCTCTCTTATGTTCATGTTTCCGGAAGATGAAGCGCAATTTCGAAGTAGTAGATTTTTATGATTACACACAAGAGACTGAAATTTTCAAAAATGCCACTCTTAGCGATATTGTACATGTTGTCCCCTGGAGATAAAATCAATTTCGGTCTTTATTGAACAGCCTACATAACTTATAAGGTTTAAAAAATAATATTGCTTCCATAGCAATACAAATTCAATTGCTTGGATGAATACTACCAATTGAACTTGTTCCTCTTGTATAGAATTGTGTATAAAAAATAAAGTCAATATGAAAGAACGTCAGCATTATGCACCTTAAGAAATTATTATGAACATTTTAATATAGCTAACAAGACCTTTCCTCTATCTTGAAAGAATTTAAATTATTTTCTTTGTTGTTTTTATCTATATTGTCATCTTATTTTTGTTGTTATTATTGCTTTATGAAAGCTTGCAGGCAAATAAGATTAATCATATGAAAAACAATAGCGGAAGAGACCCGCGGGCCTTTGATCTAAATAACATTTGCTTACAGTTGTAAACGCAGTGGATTTTCATCAAAAAGCAAACATTCATGTTTGCGATCCAAACATTTTTTAGCAAAAACAACGGATTTTTCAAAACCCCTGCGTTCCTTTAGAAGCTATTTTAATTACTCCCTTCATGACCTTAAGCGGCATTTGGAGCCCTCTCGTGTTTTCATCCATTCTCGGGTTCGTCTACGGTCGAATCACTATTTTGTCTTTGGGGGGTTCTGTTGATCGACCGGAAGAATCTCAGTCCGATTTCCATTTTCCCTCCTCCTCTTCTTCCCTCCCGGTTGCTATTCCTTTAACTCGCAGCCTCTTCTTTTCACCGCAGAAAAACGGATGATAAGAAACAAATCGGATTTGGGATTCTCGAGGAAAAGAATCGCCCAAAAGAATTTTCCATTTCCCGCATTCAAGTCTGGAGTTTTTGCTTAACGCATTTGCGAGGATTAATCTCGTAAATGGATCAGAATGGTCGGAGGGTTTCTTTGCCATCTTCTCGTGGTTGCACAAAAGTAACATTCCCCTTCCACTCTGGGATAATTCGTCATCGTTATCTCCCCTTAATTGTAATCCCCGCGGAGGATGGAAACGGAAAATCCTTTGGGTCGAATTGTTTAACAAAGAATTTATAAAACATGGAGTGCGTTATGAAAAATAAAAGAGGCCACGGCTACTCTTAAGCAAACTATAAATAGAGAAAAGAGGAGGTAGAGGAAAGAACGACAGTGACCCTAAAAAAGATTTCATCGAAGGGGATAGACTTATATTTTGAGATTTTTAGAATATAAACCTGCGTATTCCTATCATAAATTTGTTAGAGATTCAACTAGTTACGTTTATATATGTAGAAATATGACTACAGGGTGCCCTAAAAGTCTGGAATCTACAGAACTTTTATAGAACATGTTCGAAGAATACTGCTTGAGATGAAAATATCTCGTCTCCTTCAAACATATATGGGTCCATTAACAGAATTCAATGCGCCTTCCAGGATCGTCCTCGTTTAACTTTTGCTGTAGCTGCAGTTTGGAGGAACCACTTAGGCTATTTCGAGATGCGGTAAACATGACTCTTGGACAGGCCTGCTTGCTTGGAAAAAGAAGTGGAAAAAAAAGAATCTACTGATACCCGAATTTGAGACCATTTCGTACATGTTTTATGAAAGTCCCTGTGATTAAAGTTTTTTTTTTTAAGAAATTATCTTTTACAATAGTGTAACCCGTTAAGGTCTATTGTTTTGTGTCTTTTAGTGTACATGGCGGACTTCAGTGTAAAACATTGAGTATACGCTAACGATCCTGTCTTAAAATGAAAAAAAAGAACTCGTTATATTTGATCTCACTTAGCAACCTGGATAAATATGGAGAGGAGTGCTTCTACATCCATCATACACACTATCCATAGTCCTGACAAGAGCCTATATACTTTAACTTATTCCCAAAAATAATGAAGTCAATCTAGAGGAAACGAATCTGTACCATTCAGGATATTTCTGATGAGGTGAGCCGAGTAATAATATGCATCATCAATGAAAATTACCCTAATGCCCTTCTCCAAGTGTTGATGAATAAAAATGGAGGTTACTCTGAAAGACTGTAAAATAAGTTCTTTATTAAGAAGAAAACCCATAATGTGCAAAATTTTGAAATTCTCATAAAATGGTATTATTGTGTCCTCACATTATGTTGACACTGACCTTAGCTAGAATACGCTCATTTGGCAGCACATAGAGAGGCACCCGCCTTGGGGGAAGCGTAACCCAGTAAGGAGATGGAAGGTTTTTACAAGCATCTGTAACCATCCTGAAATTGGTTTAGGGTCTCTGACGGAAGATCTATTTGTCTGATGCAGATTTTCTGTTGTTTAAATCTGGGGAGTCTGGTAATGCTTGAAGTCTTCATTGTGCTCATCAAACCACTCATTGAAAATTCTTGCGCTATGGCATGTCACTTTTTCTTGCTGAATGATGCCTTCACTCTCAGGGAATACAATCAACTTGTTGATCTGCAACCCATCACCATTTCCCCCTCCCCCCAAAAAGAAGGAAAGATGGTATAGGTCGGGAACGATCGAGAGGTAACTATTTACATTCATAATACAAGAGAAGTCAAAAAGTTCTGGAAATGTAATATAGCACTGTTTTGATAGGTAAAGTATATCACTCCCTCTGCCATTTGTCGCGCTGCTTCCTCTGAACTGCTTTGCGCAAGACTTGCAAGTGAAACTGACCAGTAACGAACTGTCCAGATGGCACCAAAATGCCGATATTAAAAAGTGCAATCAATTTTTCCTTTGAACAGAACAGCAATGTACACAGCAATCTGTCCAGGTCTACAAGGGAATTCCGGGAAGTATTTGAATGCTGGATAATGCCATCTCAAATGAGCGCTACTTTAAAAATGTCGAAGGCATTTCTTACAGACATATCAACTCAATCGTATTGTTCTTAGACAAAATAGAAAAAAGTCCCTTTATCTATTTGTACAATCTTTATTTTTTTTAATCATAGGGTATTGTTAAATCGCGTAGCTTATATCCTAACAATGAAACAATTACCCAGCTTCCTTGTATATCAAATTCTTTGAGTTGGCATAGATTTATTGACATGTGGAACCGCGTTGAACCAAATTGTGAGAATCGACGCATCACGATCCGACAACTGTCCCTAAAGCTTTCAGTCAATTGGAAATGGGATTGCCACTTGGATTATAATCACTAAATTCCTCTTAGTCCCAATCTAGTTCCCTTTAAGTTTCATCTTTCTTTGGTCCGCTTAAAGATAAACCGTGCGGGACAAGGTGTTGAGATGACGAAATTTGCCATGATTCATGGATACGTGAATAGAACGAGGAAAGGCATACATGCACATGTTCCGCTTTCGCATAAACTGTACAATTTGGTGGAGAGTATGTGGAAAATAGTATGTGTAAAGGAACCATTTATATTGTGAGCAATTATCATATTTTGAATAAACGTACTTTGCGAGAAAAATAATGCAACCGTTGTATTATCTGCCAAATACTATTTTCTATGTATCATTTGTTCTTATATAAGATTATTACAGTGAATTTAATTTGATACTGTGATATAATAGATTCAATAGCTACTAAACTAAAATTAAAACTCAGTGCTCTAATGAATTTCAGTATGTTTTGTGAATTTTTTTATTTGCTGTTCTTTGTATCGCTGGGTAAATGCAAAGTGTCCTTGATCTCTTTTGGAGTTCCGTCATCAGAATCATTTTTTATAGTTGGGCGGTAACCACTATAATAGAAAGGGGATGGGGTCACGCAGATTAAAGATGGTAGGTAATCGGTAAACCTAAAATTAAACAAGAACAAGAGAGAAAAGGTTGACATTAACAGATACAGATAACATGTAATAAGTGTTTTTGTGAGAGTGTGTGTAGGAAAGCATGAACAGTTGCGTATGTTTTGTCTGGGTGTGTACGCGTGCATTTGTATATGTGAGTGGTTATGTCACAAGTTGAAAATGTAGTAATCAGGATTTGCGTAATTAACACGAGCATAATTGCACTTGAAAACGTTGAGAGAGTCAAAACAGCGAAGCACCGTTTTGAATTATTTATTCTTACTCTAACGTTGGAACGTTGAAGCATGTTTACGAACGTGACATTTACATTCAAGTAATATCGGAAGTAGTTTTAGAATTTTTGAACTTTTTCCCCCCCCCTCCTCTTTAAATGTCATCTACAGAAAACGTGTGAATTTTAATTCAAGCTCTTCATTTTGAAGGGATTTAGCATGTTAACGTGTAATTGCCCGCAGGAAAAAAATTTTACAATTCCCCATTTCCGAGTGAAAACCGGGAGAAGGAAGTAAAAGGCGAATGTCTTAAGAAGTGAAATAAAGAGCCTTAATTATAGTGATAAAATTAAAATATCACTTGGCTTTCCGGGTTTTCTTTATGGCTCCTTGGCCTGTTGAGTTTTCAAGGCAATCCTAAAATACAGAACGGACACTTAAGTTACCATTTCCTTATAAGATAGGTAGATATTGTTTGTTTTTTGCGTCTTAGGCATAATATCCTTACAGGAGTTTACTGATACCCTAAAAGCACCCCGATCAAAATAAGAAGTCGGCTTTCCTGCGAAAGAATATCCTACGAATTTTTTGACCTCGTTGTGTTATGGTTATCAATAAAATTATATAAAGTCTTAAGTTGCCACTTTTTTATGGAATTCAATTATTCACACACAAATTGGAGATCCTCGTCATTTATTTTTTTTTTTACCGCAAGCTTCCAGCTGAACTCTCCGATAAGTGTGTGTGCGAAACGGAACCTAACCGTGAATTTGCCCTTGGTTTAACATTCACTTTCTGACTAGAAATAATTGTATTAATTTCGATCCCTTCTCCGAAATGTTAAGTCGGAAAAACACGATGAAATATTGATTTTGTTGTTTAACAAGGTTACCCAACATGCTCTTCTTCCGTTTGAAATGCTTTTGACCTGCGTATTCGATAAAATTAAAAACAAGGTTTTAAAAAGTGAGAGCAAGATTCGCGGCCTATCCCGTTTCGTATCAATAACAACTTTGGCTCTTAGACATGAACAAGGCTGATAGATTGCATGTGAAAGGTTTGAATATATAAACGAAAAACTTGAAACTTTTTAATCAGAAGTAGTTCTAAATAGTATCAAGTTGATGTTAAGTTAGGGATGAAAATATAGATCAAAAATGTATTAAATACGTTATGCTTAAGTAGTGTTATGTGGCTTTTGGTAAAGCAGGAGCAATTTTAATTTAAGACATGCTTTCCTCTTTTTTCCGCTTCAAAGTTGATGGGATTTCCACTTTTTACTCTTAACCTATTAAGAATTTTACTTGGAAAGGAAAAAGTTGAATCCCGTCTGTGCATAATCTTGTTAATTCATAAAGATATCATAATAATCTTATTATTTCACGTTCATCTAAAAAAAATTTTTTTTAATATTCCCCGTAACATCTGAGCTTCAAGAAATATTAATGAGAAATATTTCATACGCATTCGAAGTTCCTTATTAAATCACTCGTTTCAAAAACTTTTACTTTACCTTGAGTAACCATACTGTTTTGCAGCAGAGTTCTTGGTTGTAGTAGTTCAAAATTAAAAAAAAAATTAAAAACAAGATAAAAAGCGCATCTAATCATACATAAGCAGATTTTGATTGGATGCGACTCAATATTGAAGACCATGAAATAGCTATCATTCGAAATCGTATTCAAAAAACGAAATGCTTTGCTCATCACGGAAGTTAAAAATGCACTAAGCCGGAAGCCTAGATAGTATTAATAACAAACCTACATGTTGATAGGCGGCGATGCGATCGAAGTTGAGGAAATATTGAGCTGGGTTTGGTGGTGTGACTGGCCGTTGATGAAGATTCCTCTTTCGGCGCATGTTTCTGTCAGGGCGATTGGTGCTGCGGAGGCTGCTGGACAACCGAGCGCTTGATAGTGGGTTCATTAATAGGGCCATTACTAGCGGTCCAGAAGTAATGTGATTAATGCTGACGAATTCTCATGGTTGGTTGACGTCTGTCACTCGTTGTTACTCACCGGGGACCCCTTTTCTCTTTCCCCTCTTCCGACTTCTGCATATTAGCGGAAAAGGAAAGAAAAGGGAAAGTGCGTTTCTATTCATTGGGGTAAGGGAGAGAAACAAAGGAGAAGCACCCTTTTTCGTACGCTTCACTGGAAATGAAAGTCAAAGTTGTCCGTGAGTCAGGGAGAACATAAATAAAAAGTTGAAAAAATAGTGATGTTATGGTGGTTCAATTTAAGCAACAGGCTTGGTTTTTTAAAAGCTGAACCAAAAAACGGGGAAAATTAAAAATTTATTTTACATTTCTTCTTAAGTAAAATAATATCCATCCACTGAGAACTGGTTATAGGGTCGCGATTTCCTTTTGGAGTCGCTGATCGCTTGTACTAACCAACGACAAAATTGGAGTAGAAACATAAAGACCAGATGAACTCGATCAAGAACTCAATCGACTAACAGCGAAATTTTCTTTGTATTAGCTATTGATTTGACGTTAAATTTTAAGGTTATCAAATCTTAATCAAACTTTTGGAATACTTCAGATATATTACAATTTTTACTAGAGTCATTAAGTTCGTGGACTGTTGTTTTTGTCCCACCATATGACAATATCTTTACACACGCTTACACATATGCACATCCACCCTAGAAATAGTCGCAGTTTTCCGCTATGCACGTCTCCCAACGAAGGTATAACTCCTGGAACTAGAGTATCCTGAAAAGGACTAACGTTTTTTAAAATAGAATAGCAGACAAATGTTGAGAACTCTCAAAAAGACAAATGGTGAATGCATCAAGAATAAAAAGGAAATCCTTGAAACTTTACTTGAAACTCACTTTCCAAATGCAGTTATTGATACTGTCAGACCCTAACTTCATTGATATGGATAACTAATGGAAATCACGTTTTTAGTATTTTTGACAATTATTCTTGCAGGCGATCAATGTATGAGGTCAGAAATTTGTTTTGGTATGTTTTTTGGTTTTGCTGGCTGTTTTTCCCTATCGGAAGGATGCTTTCAGCAGGACAATGCTCCGTATCAAAAGGTTCGTATCATCATGGAATCGTTTCAGGAGCACGATAGTGAATTCAACTTATTCCTCTGGCCACCACAATCCCCGGATTTAAATCCAATCAAGCATATTTGGGATGAGCTGGGACGAGTTATTCCAGGCATGGATCCACTACCATCCAATAAGCATCAACTAGGAGCAGCTTTTGCGTCCGCATGGACAAACATCACGGAACAATGCTTTCAGCGCCTAATTGAATCCATGCCACGGCGAATTCGTGCTGTTATAGCTGCTAGGGGTGGCGCAACACAGTAGATATAAACCACTCATAAACTGCATGTTGTGGATTAAAATTTACAATGTTTATCTACTTAGAGCAAGAACTTTTAAGACTGCAATTATCTTCTATTTGAATGAATTGATCTAAGCATTCGCAATGTTGTCTACCTGGCGTTTGCCTAAAGTGCATAAAATTGAGCATCGCTGTTTTTTAATATTTCAAATTAACGAGCTCAAGACTTTTAGCAGCTTCATTATCTTATAACGGTTGAAGCTATTCAACCTTCTTCGTATAGTTGAAGCAAAATTAAAAACACTTCCATGTGAAAGTTCACCGTTTGCGCAATAATTCCGTGTAATTGTTAATGAGTCAACCTGTCAGGCCGTGACATAATTTATGACTGTTGATGGAGGTGATAGCAGTATTTTAAGAACAACCGCCCAGGGATAAAGAAAGAAATGGTGAATCGTTCATCTGTCTTCGCTACTGCTGCTGTTGCTTGGGTGTTAAAAAGGAGGAAAAGTTTTCAAATGAGTAAAACTTTTCTTTATGGATGTCGTGGGAGGGAGACCACAGAATACATGATGCTTCTGCCATTAAAAAAATCTTTGTAAAAAAAAATTCCTCTTTACCTCCCACCCCATCACGACCACCACCGCTACCTCGGCATTATCGCCCCCTATTGGCAAAAACCACAGCTTAACGCTTTATCCTCGAAACAGCAACTATATATTTTTCTGTTTTTTTTTTGTTGTTTTTTTTTTAAAAGAAAGGCTTCGTTGATTTTTTTTTCTTTTTGCAAAATAAGGTAACCTGTTTGAAACCACTGGGAGAAAAGAACTTACAGGTTTGGAAGATGCTTAAAAACTGGAACACATCAAGATAGAATGCAAAGAAAGATGTTTCTGTGAGAAAAAAAGCATCAAAGAATTTTTTTTGTCCTAATCAAAACTTAACGCAAACTTTAACTACTAAATTTTAAGAAAATGCTAATTTCGATTTTTAGTTGAACGAAATACATAAAGAAGATAATATTATCCATATTTTGGGGATTATTTATGCACATTTAAAGTCTATAATGAATATATCACATTAAGCAGTTCATAATTTTCACATGATTAAATAAATTTATCAAACACAAACCTTTCTTAATCAATCCTGTAAGTGGGTTTTTTTACAATTCTCTTATACAGTGCAGGAAAGTTCTACATATCATTAATCTGTGCTATCTTTTATCTTAGTGGTATTGATAAACTAATTTATCCCTTGCGAATGACATTATCACGTAAACAAATATTAATATTTGGTGTATCTGCCTAAATTTGAGAAAGAATAAAATGTTTGATGTCCCAAGATATACCTCAACAAAGTTTTCAACGGGCATGCCTTCTTCCATTAAAGCGTGATAAATATTCTCAATTTTTTTTAATAAGTAGGGAAAGAATGGAGCACTTATTGGTTTTAGAGTGCCCGTCTGTCTGTCTGTCCGTCCGTCCCCTTCATATTTTCCACTTTTTTGACGTAGAAGGTTTGAACTCTAAACTTAGATTACCATAGGCGTGCTCTACGTTACTAATTAGTTTCTTTTTGATTGTCCCACTGGGGTGAGAGTTACGGGGTAGGAGTTAGAGGGGGCTAAGTGATATACGTGGTAAAGGAGTGAACTTCGCTATGCAGATTCCTCTAGGCAAGATCTACAGTACTATGAAGCTTGGGCCAAATTGTTCCAGTGAACCCCAAGACGCTGGATTCTGGGGAGAACGATTTAGGTTCGATTGCTGTGAAGGGTAGATGTTTCGCAGATGCCAATATGGAGCAATAGGTTTAATAAAACGTTCATGTGCGCTTCTACGATAATTATCCTAAAAGTTATGATACTTATAAAAATAGTTTTTTTTTATATTAATTAATTGGATCCAATATGTCCATCCAGGGCCTGTATGGCCAGAGGCCGACGAGTTGCGTCCCTTGATGGACCTGGATTCACGATTGCTGTATGATGGTCACAGCAGCCGGGGGGATAAGACTGGCTATCACGGATGGTCACCCATCCAGTGACGAGCCGTGCCTGATGTAGCTTAACTTAACAGAAGTTGTGTTCAATGAAAGCCCATCAGGCCACGGCCTCCCCCTACCGCTATATTAATAATAATTAGAAAATGGTCTTTGGAGGATTTTTTCACGCCATTACCTCCGATATTAATTAATAAATAGTGAAAAAATAGTAAAGAAAATTCCGCGGCCTGGACTCGAACCAGGGACCTCCGGATATACGCCCCGGCGCTCTAACCACTAAGCTACAGCGGACATGGAAGCTGTCGCTATCAAACGCAATATTAATATTAATCGTTTGTGTTTTTTTAATATTAATAGTTGTTCATCCATGGCGTATTGATTAAGCTACGCAGTCATTTCTTTTGCCTTCCTTTCGGAGGCTTTGAAATAACGACAATGAATTAGAAAAGTGCGATTATGTTTACAAAATGTACATATAACTCTTAAGGTATAACTCTCAAAATGTACATATTCAGGTGGAAAATCGTGCTCTCCACAGGAATCGAACCCAGGTCGTTCTCACCAGAAGCCAGAGATTACCGCTGGGCCGCTCCAAGCTGTTAAAGCAAACTGTAACATTATGAGTATTTCTACAGCGTAGGTATTAGTAATAAACTTTGATTTTATTTTCTCTGCAAATTTTAAGAAATGCATCGAATATCTTTGTATGAGAGCTTAATTGGAAGAAACCTTTTCGTATAAATTTTTTCATCAAATCGGGAGTCACTTTGTCATATGCACACATATACACGGAATCGTACACAAGAATCTCGTGGACAAGTGTAAAAAATAATGCAATAGTGATCCATGGCAATAAATAATTATTATTCCGGAGAGCAGATTATAATATTTCTTTCATTTAAAATGACAGCCAATTGAGGACCATAACCGTTTTAACAACCACCAATTCTAGTAACTGTACCATATATAAAAACAATCCAAATTTAAGAGCAATATATAACAAGAATGATTTTACCGCCAAAGCGGATAAAGGGAGCACATTTTCTTGTTATGGATATATAGAATTAACCAACATTTTAAAACACTTGAGAGTAAATAAATAAATATGAAAACTAAATTGTAAATTACTATTTAAATAGGCTAACGTATAGAGAGAATTTAAAAGAATAAACTTGAAGAATGAAAGGTAAATGGAGAGTGAAGTTATTCCTCATACACTTAAAAAAATAAAAGTTCTTTAATTTGTAAGAATTCTCACATAATGTTAAACGAAGTGAGCCTCAATTGCTGAAGCGTTTTGTGTAAGCATCTATTAGATTTTCATATTAAATTACTAAAATCTTATTGAAGCAAGCGATTAACTACTATTAAATTAATTAGTAATGAGTTTTAGATACCATTAAGCCTAAGAGTACTATACTCTTGATTCAAATAAGCTATGGATAACAGAAGATCTAATAACGCGTAAGGAGTTGGTTGATATATTACACGCCATATCCTAGCATTAAAAGTTCTATAAATTCTGTATTGTACCATTAGGGCACGTGCTACAAAACCAATTGCCACTATCATTTTTTACTCGTTATATTCACTCATGGCACGTTGTTACGATTGTTTGATATATTACATGCCATATGTTAACATTTAAAGTTCCAATGGTGCCATATGGTATCATATGGCACCTTTAAGGCACGTGCTACCAAGCCAATACAATTATCATTATTTACACGTGATATTCACTCATGGCACATTGTAACGATTGTTTGATATATTACATGCCATATCTTAGCATTGAAAGTTCCAATGGTACCATATGGTTTCATAGGGCACTATTAGGGCACTTGCTAGTAAACCAATAACAATTATCATTATTTTCTCATGATATTCACTCATTACATGTTGTTACGAGTCGTTTGATATATTACATGCCATGGTTTAGAATTGAAAGTTCAAATGGTACCATATCATGCCATAGGGCACCATTAGTGTACGTGCTACTAAACTGTTAACCATTATCATTATTTTCTCGTGATAGTCACTCATGGCACTTTGTTACGAGTCGTTTGATATATTACATGCCATATCTTAGCATTGAAAGTTCCAAGGTTACCATATGGTATCATAGGGCACCATTAGGGCACGTGCTACTAAACCAATAACTATGAACATTATTTACACGTGATATTCACTCATGTGCACGTTATTACGAGTCGTTTGATATATTACATGCCATATCTTAGCATTGAAAGTTCCAATGGTACCACTTGGTACCATTAAAACACGTACTACTAAACAATTCAGACATCACTATATACCGTTATATTCATTCATGAGACATCCTTGCACGTACACGTGCCATTAGACCGATACTTGCTATCACTAGTTACTCTTTTATATTCGTTTATGATATGTTGTGACAATTTGTTTGATATATTACATGCCATATCTTGTTATAGGAAATGTTTAAGAGGGTATCATAATGGTACCATTAAAGCACGTGATATTAGAGCACGTACTTATTCCTGCTATCTCACGTTCGTACTTCTGCGTACTCTGTCCCATTTTAATGGATTGGTGAAAACAGACTGTGAAAAAGTTAATTCGTTTTCAAGTTATCGTAATAAATGCTAAGCTCCCTAGGAATAAAAAAATTCTCTTGATTTAGGGACCGAACTGCCCTTTTAATAATCGTCAAACAGGTGCATCCTGCACGCACACCATCTCATTAACGTTTAGAGCACGCGCAGAACCGAACCCATGTTCTCAACACGCGTTTTACCAAATGCGAGGATAATTCGTTTCTTCCAGCAATTCAAGACATGATTGAATGAATTGTGAGATTGCAATACATGCAATTCAATACATGCAACGCAATGAATTGTGGGATTGTCTACAGACGGACGGACGGACGGACGGACAGCTGGACAAACTGATCACATAAGCACATTTCTATATATAGAAAATGTGCTAAAAACGATCCAAATTTTTTCTGTTATATCAATATATAAAGTTAACGCATATTTAAGTGGTATAATAGATTTAGAAAATCTCGCTGAATAAACGCTTTCTATTTTACTTACAGCGAAAACAGCTAGCTTAAAAGAAAATTAATCTACAAATGCCATCTGGGGAGTGCTATTTTCGGATAGAATTTGGTAGATATGGTTTATTGCAAATTAATAAATGGAAAAGCCTCTAATTCTATGTTTAAGATTTTTCTAGTTTTAATGAAATTTAGGTTGAAAAAATTCAATTTCAGAAAGGTCCAATATTGAGTGGTCATTAAAAATTCAAGCACAAACGCTGGAAGCAAAAGAATGAAAGCCGAATTAAATTTTGTTGCATTATAGGGATTTTATTAAATATTACGCAATAAGCACATCATCTGGCCTCCAGGATGTAATGATTTCATACATTACTGATACGATGAGGCTAACAAGATTGCTTAGGAAGTCTCTGCATTTGATTAAATTTTGTTTACAAGATTTTCATGTGAAGTTCATAATTGAAATTGCTTTGCCACATAAATGAATTTTAAGTTTTAATTATTTACATGATAAAATTTACATGCTAGCTCTCCTTTCGAAAGGATTCAGAAAGCTTAAGTCGTAGAATGCGGATTTAACTGTAAATCGTGGAAAGCCCTGGAAGCACAGAACGGAAGACTGAGAAAGTGGATGTCTAAATGGAAAAGCAATCGCATGCTTTCGGTTTCTGGCTTTTCCAGTGATTTTCCAAAGTTTCTCTTCTCTCTCTCTCTCTCTCTCTCTCTCTCTCTCTCTCTCTCTCTCTCTATCTTCACTCTCGAAGCCGACGCGAATATCTGAAGCCAAATCGAATAATCGTCCACTCTCTCTTCCTTAATGGATTCCCGTGTCCACTTAACGACCCCCGCAACATGGTTGAACATTGCAGTTTAATGGTTTAAATTTTCCCTTGCTTCTCTCGGCCCGTCCACCTAGACTCGTCAACGGATGCATTTAAGGGAAGTAAAAGCGACGGTGAAGAGTTGTGGCGGCGATTGGGATCAACGCTGGCCGCCGCTGCCATTAGCCCAACGCCGATAATTAAACAGTTTGTAACTTATTTGCCCAGTGGACGGAACGGAGGCATTTTTCAAGCGACTGTCAGTGACGGCAGTAAAGTGTTGGACTCGAAGCCTGATAAGATCGCATCAAATTAGATCGTTTCTCTCAAGCGAAGCTCACTCGAGGGGATTGGTCGAGAAAAGAAGTCGTTTCCTTTGAAAAATCCTTTATAAAAATAGCTGTCGCCTCTTAAAGGAAGCGAACATTTGTCGACTTTTGTTCACACCCCTCCACCCGGCTTTTCCACGCGTTTCTGTCTTCATCGATAATATGGCGAAGAGAGAACGCCGAAAACGAGAATTTCTGAAGTAGACGTCGCGAGATTAAGTTTCATCAGATAATGTCGTCGACGAGTTTTCGGTTACTTTTTCCCCGTTTTCCTTCTAAGTGTGCAGTGTTTGTTGAAGCATATTTTTCTTTCTTTGAAATACGAAAAATGCTTTTCCCTTCCCCTTGAGCTTGTCTTGAAATGTAAATAGAGTGTTTACATAAATTTATTTTCGCCTAAATTTGAATTAATATTTGCTTCTGGCTTGTTTGTTTGTGCCAGAATATCATCTCTGCGCTCGCTTTAAAACATAAGTTTACTGGACTTCTCATTTAGTTTTTGTTTGAATTTCTACGAACTTCGGAGAAAGAAAGTTTGTTTTATTTTTGAGAATTTATATTTAAGCAAATTTTTGTCTTTTTTTTCAGTTTCAAGGTAAAATCACTTTCAGATAAAACCATTTTAATAAAAAACTACATTAATAAAATGCATGTTTTTGTATAAAATAATTTCGAAATGCCAATGTATACTTGTGGCATATGGAACTAGTAAGATGGAAATTACTTTTTACTTGTTAATATCTTCCATGTCATCCCATTAGATTCAAAGTATATAGTGGGTTTTTTTTTGGAGAACAACACGAATTAATAATAAACCTGCGAATAACAAACAGTGTTGTAAAATGTTAGCTTTTTATTTGAATAAAAAATAATACAGGGATGTGTATCAATAATGTAGTTCTACGCCAAATACAGAAAAATAATGGCAATTATGAAGAAACGAAGTGGGAATTTAAGACGAGCGGTTTTATAAGGGCTCAATTTCACACTCGAAGGGGAAGACTTTTCTCTATTGTCCATTTTTTTGTTAATAAAATTTAAGATAGGATTATGATGATTATTGAAATTCAGTGAGTTAGAAAATTTATAGTGCCCGGCACGAAAGAAAAAAGAAAAACGGACGCATGCGTAATATAAATGCTTATCAATTGTAGATGCCTGCTCTATTCAGAGTTTCTGAAATATGGCGGCCTTCACCTCGCCTTTAAGTCTGTTAGCTCAAGGAAAACCATAAAAAGTCAAGCTAGAACTAGAATTTATGATGATTTTAACTATTTTAAGGATATAGTGATGATACAATAATAAAAGAGAATAGCCAAATAATCGGAGTATCGTATTCAACCTGTCGAATAATCAAGTGCCAGATTTATTTCGGTTTCGTTTCAGTTGTGATTTCACTAAGGGAATGCCAGGAATAAGTAATGGTCCGTTTCCTGTCCGTTTTTGATTGGTTAAACGAGTTTTTTTTATTTAATTTTATTTTTTATTTATTTTTTTTTTTCATTTGCGCTTGCGCCAGTTTCCTTTTTCTTTTCGTAAGAATAATCGTACTACATCTACGAAGTGAATCCGAAACAATGCAAATTCTGTAAAATTAATTTATTACCGTCTTTAAAATTTTCCTTTTAGCTGTCTATTTATATGATTACGTACTTTGGTTATGAGGTTTGTGTAAGCAGTGTCCTCTTTGTTTGTCAAGAAATGAGTTATGTGTAAATAAGTTTATCCATTCTAAAGTAGTTTTTGTTTTAAATTGGTAAAACCGTCATTAACTATAACAATATTCAAGTCACTATTGATCTTTATAATAGCTTTTAAATACTACGTGTAGTCTATTTTTTGCCATTATAACAACTATACCTTTAAAATAGCCTTTTTTTAATCTCAACTTCCCAAAGAACAAGTTCCTCTTTAAAACAATATCTGGATAAAGTTGAAATCCCGTACCTGAAATATCACTCCAAACAAAGCGAAGGGCTTTATTCGAATTGATTTAAAACACTAGAAAGAGTTTGTGCCTTGGCTCAGCACCGTTGATCCCTTTTATATTTGCTTTCGTATCGACTCGGTGTCCTCTGACGCTAGACCCTCTGGCACTTTCTTCTTCCAACGACGGCACAGCTGTAGAAATTATCTTGGGGGATTCATCTCTTATTTATATCGAACGAGTCATATTTGTACTCGTTTGCCCCTTCGGACAGTTGCTCTCAATCGCTAGCACGTCGAGTGTCGATTTTGTTTAAGCCGATAACGAGTTGACCAAAGCCGTTAATTAAACGCAACTAAGTAGAGCTGGACATCGTTTCGCTTGCTCCCCTTGACAGTCAATCGTTCTCCCGGGGTGAAATTGCGCGACTTTTGCACTGGAAATCGAAAGCATTGGTTAAACGAGTAATAGAATTGTATCGTTTTTTTTTATAATAGGTGTATTTTTTAAAAATTCTTAAGATATTTAGATTATAGCATCTAAAAACGTTATATAAGGCTAATCTATCTTTTAAGATTAATGTCGGCATATGCGAATTTTTTTCATATATTTACCCGTTTATCTGAAAATTTAAAGAAGCTTCGGGGTATCTTTAAAACCAGATTTATTTTATTATTTATAAAAAATTGAATCAATTCTAAAATCCTTGGGAGGAGAGAAATATAAATTATTCAGTTTCCTTTTACAAAGGACTTATAGATTTATTTTTCTCTAGATAGTTCATAATATTGATCTATATTTTTAAATATGAAAAAAAAATTTCTGTGTGTAAAAAAAAAAATCAGTAAGAAATTCTTCCATATGGTTTATGGTTTATCAAAATGTGGTGTTAAAAGCAGAAAAAAATTCTGCGTCTACTTTTTCATAATTCCTTCCCCTCTTTCCTTCATAAACAAAAGTCAGAATTCTCTATGGGCTTCTTAAAATAAATTTTCTACATTTGGTTCTGCAAATAACGAAAAGAGACCGTATTCTCTCTCTGAATGAAACTGTAGCTTGGTCTTGAAAAGACCGTATTCCTGTTATGTTACCAGGGGATGTTTAGCTCAATGTCTCTGCTAGAATGCATCTAAAAAAGTTTTCAGCACAGATTTCTTCTTGGCTATATTAAATTTATTTTAAAAAGATTCTAAGATTGAAAAGATGAATATATATCTTAAGTGCACGAATCTCTTAATATTTTTATTGTTTTGTAAAATAATTCGTAGATGGTCTTAGCAATACTGGCAATTATTATTAATATAAGGAAGTGAAAATTGAAAAATTGGCATGCACGTAAATGATTAAAAGTAGCCATAAATGTCAAAAGAGTATGTGGATTATAATTCAACGAAGTTAGTTTTCCCTGTGCCAATTGTCGGCCGAATATATGCAATTGAGTGCAAGGTAGAGGAATTGTTTATATAATAGTGTCTGTATTATTACTTATTAGTAGAGACCAAATGTAATTTAAAACTAATTTAACTGTGGCTAAAACTTTCAAATTTGAAATATCCTTCAGAATTGACGAATTGTTTGTTCCTTAGGTTTAGCAGACAGATTTAAATAAACAGACAAGCAGACACCGTTTACTCATGAGTTTACATTAAAGCATTAGCCTTTGACGACATCAATCGTTAATCTTGTTCGCCTTATTGGCTATTGAGTTTGGATGCCATAAAATTTGATTAGACATTGAAATTTGATTAGAATTTCTCCAAAGCTACTTTTCTGACAATGAATGTCATCTCAATTGATCCTTAATGAAGTAACGTGTCAGTGACTCCTACTCTCGACATGTGCAATGTCTCAACAGGCTTACGTGAAATTAGTCTTCTTCTTCTTTGTTTCACAAAGAAAAAAAAATTCAATTATACCAATTTTCTACTTTGTTTTTGTCCTCCCTGTACTTATTTTCATTTCTATTTCCCGTTTGTGTAATTTGATCGCTCCATTCTATTTCAACCGCCTATGAAGAAGAGGAGGAGAAGGAAGGAAAAAATTTCGCTTTTTCTCTCTCTTTTCCCTCTTTTCAATTTCTCCTTTATTTTTTATGTTCATCTTCTTTTTTTTTCTTTTTTTTTGAGGGGGTCCTTTCCTTCTCTTCTTCCCTTCATCTTCCTGCGTAGATTGAAAGGCGGAATCCAATCGCTGTTTTGTTGCTGGTTGTTTCGATCGATACTCGGTGGGGTCCGCGAGAAGCGCACGAGATCACGGGAACAGAACAGCCAACATTACTCCTGATTATGTTGCGATTCAGTCGCGAAGGCGTTCGAACCACGGGGTCGACTTTCGCTGCTCTCTTGTTTTGTTTGTCAGGATTTAAGAAAGGAAAAGGGAAAATAAAGCCAGAGGAAATTGCCTGATTATTGTATATCAACCGTCTGTTTCATTGGCTTATTAGGTTAATCTTCTTTTCATCGGTATTGGTTAAATTAATTCGGTGTGTAATCGCTTAAGATGCGTATAAATCTTTACTTGCCTTGTATATTATTAAATGCGGCAGATTTGATGTAAGCACAATATAAGAAAGGTCAAATTTGAATGATTGGCTTGGTAATTTTTGAAAATATTCTAAAACTGTTGTTAAAATGGAGAAATAAGAAAGTTACGCTGTATTGCGACTCGAATTGAAAATTTATAATGAACGGCGAGAGTTTGGAATATTTGTTCGTTATATCGAGCGTTCCTGATGCTGAGAAGGCATTTTCACTTCAGTAATGAATATTATACATGTACACTTCAGCTTTTTAATTTGATTACTATTATCAATGCTATGAAACATGTACAAATAAAGTAATACACTTTCATATAATGAAATAACGACAACTTCAGATTATATGGTTAATGAAAAATTTCAGTTAACGTCGTTTGTGGTCGCCATGGTCGACGGAATTGCCATTCGCTATACAAAGACTCACTTAGCATTGTTTGATAGTGAGGGGATCATCCGAACGGTTCTTTATATTGAGAGGCTAATTCATGGGAGGAATAGGCGTTCTGCTTGGACCAACTATTCAGTTCCTTATATCGAGAGGCTTGTTATGTCAAGATTCGTTATGTTATAAATTGGAGAGCTCTTTGTACTGTCCTTTTTGATGAAGTTGATGGAGGCTTTGTAGTACTTAGCGAGAAAGTAAACACACAGTATTCCGACGGTTTCGCCATTTATTCTTGGCTTTTTCAAGGATATACAAATGAAGAGACAGGCAAGATGCCTTATATCCTGACTAAGGTAGAATACATAGTCTGTGATTGGTGGATACAAAATAAAGAGGCAAATGACTAAATTTACAGGACATGACAGGGTCTATTTAGTGATAAGCGTGATGGACCAATCGGAAAAGCAATGGAATTAACGAATAAGGTTAGAACATACAAAAGAAAATTATAACATGCCCAAAAAACAAACAATGAGAAATTAAAACAAAATAAAATAAAGGAAATAAAAGGCGTATAAAATATGTAAACTGTTACCGTAAATCGGCAACGAGCATCACCATGCTTATAAAATGTAGAGTTCTCTGTACAATCCTTGATGAAGCGTGTTTTCTTTCCCGTTATGTTCTGCAAGGCCTCCATCAACTTCATCAAGATTCGTTATACTGAGAACTGACTGTATGTGGTAAATATTATAAAATTTGGTGGATGTCTTGAATGAAAAATGTAATGAAAGAATTACAAATAAAATTCAAGAGAATAAAGTTAGTCTTATTTGAGAAATATATTTTTTATCTTGTTTAAAAAATAATTTACGAGTGAACCTATTATGTTTAAAATAACAGGTATTGCAGCATTCACTACGTTACCTAGAATTGTTTTCAACATATTAATGTATGTTTTTAAAGATATTATACATTTTTATCTTTAAAAAAATAACAGAGTTGACAAAATATTTGTTCTTCTAAAAATTTGATGAAATTCATCTACGTTTTAAAAGCACTAATAAAATTTTAACACAGCCAGCGTTCCCTTCTTTTCCCCTACATTCGCGAATGTAAAAAAAACATGCACACAAACATATTTTTTTCTCCTGTACTTCCTCTCCCTTTCTTATTTTTTTGCCTTTTTTCCAGACTTTCTATTGTCTGTTTTGCTTATGGCTTTTTTTTTTTGGGGGGCGCCGCCCGCCGGCCGCCCCCTATTGAAAGAGGAGTTTTCGTTCTAATCCATGCATGGTCGAGAAGCCGTATCACTTCATCGGGCCGAGAGGAATTTCATCCATCATGGCTACCGAATTCATGCCAATGACAAGCTTCCATTATACTGTCCAACATAAAACGTTTTTAGAGCGCGTCTATTCCTCAGTGGCCTCTCTTGGTTAAAGGTTGCCGAGGCCATTCGATGATAACGCTGCTATTTCGCGGACTTCACGACCGTATAATGAAATAGTTGGTGAGCGCGGCTGTCAAGAGAGCGCCATCTAGAGGGTGAAGGGAATGGGCAAAGAGGATGGTTTCTTTCTCTCTTTTCCCTTCACCCCCACTCCTCTTTTGCACCCTTTATTTCTTCCTCCTCACTTCCCTTAAAAACCTTTATTCTATGGTTAATTTTCTCGTTTTATTCCCTTCAGTCTTATTGCTGAAGATCGGACGGAGATAACGCGCCAGATGATACTCCAACCGCACACGGTGTCCAATTTAACGCGTGATAAATTCCGTTCATCGTTAATAAAGCTATTTTTAAAAACAAATAACTTCGGAATATGCGATGGTTATCTCCGCAGGGCTAATATGTGTCAAACAAAAACATTAAAACTCCATTTAAATGTTCCCGGAGTCAAAACATCAAAAAAGTTAGCGAAAGCCGTAGGGAGCATTGTTTTCTGCTTTTACGTGGTTTTAACCGTTAATATCCGTTGGTCATTGGTCACTTTAAAGCAGAAGCATCCTTTAAATTCGGAGTAATAATTCGTTTTAGTTAAATAACCAAATAGCAGGAATTTGCACTTTCGAATATCAAATTATATAAGGTATAGGACTAGAAAGTTAATTTAATTGCTTGGTTGTTTAAACCGCCTATACTTTATATTTACAAGTCGTATAAAGTTTAATATCTTATGGGCATATTCCTGATGAATCCTCGTTTTATTCCCATTACATTATTTAGACTATAAAATATTACCGATTGAAAGCCCATCACTTCCTGTATTTTAGAGATGTGCCCAAGGGTTTTACGAAGATATATATATACTGTATATATAATTCAAATAGAGCAAATTGAACGAAAGATAAATATTTTTTAATAAGGTCTAGAGATTTCTTTCTTATAAAATATTGACATCCCATGTCTGTGCGAAGAGAAGCAAATATTTTTTTACTCATTTAAAGGCTTAAAATCTCAATGCCCCAAAATTATTCCGCGGAAAAAAATGATTCGGGATACTTCAGAAAAGTAAACTTCAGAAAAAGGTTATTAATAATAAAATATAAATTAAAACTTTTCAATTAAATTTTGTTTTAAAACTTTGTTTTTCTTTGAAAAAAAAATCGCTGTATTATGCCAATATTGGATTTGGCGAATGAGCTAGAAAAGCTGGATGGTACGTTTTGGTATTATACGGTTTGCAAGCCTTCGGATTTTGTTATATTTATTCCTGGAGTACTTGTTTGATTTCACTCTTTAAAATAAAATTCTAAAGCTCGTTGTAAAAATGTTCTTCCTTTGGTAATATTTTCTGAATTGCTTCGATAAAAATCCAAATTTTTTTCCTCTCTGTGTGTCGAAGTCGTTTTTTTTTTTTTTTTTAATTTTTTTTTCTGTACATTTTCACCGTCTATCCTTTACTTTGAACTTCAGTGAAAGGTCGTGGTCTCGGTTTCCTCTAAGACCCGGAGGCTAGGTGCTGACAAACAAAGCGGTCGGCAATCATGGTCAAATATTTGGAGCTTCATTGCATCTCGTCCATTTTGCCCGGAGGCCATCTTTGGGTTGGTCATTTGATAAGCAGCCAAGTCACTCACCCTCAGATTCGTTCCTCTTTTTTCCTCCTTTCTATCTTCTTTTTTTTTTTTAATCTCCATCGTTTTTCATTTCTCTATTCCAACGAAAGAAAGAAAGTCGTAGAGAAGAACGGCTTACTTCGCTGATGTAATTAAAGTTTCCTTTTTTTTGGAGGTCGATCCTCATCTCGTTCCCCCTGACCACTCGCGGAAATATCAAGCGAAGTTCCCTTGCAAACTCTATTCGTCCTTTAGCTACCGAATGACGTGTCGGCTTTTCATTCGTCGGCCTGACAACGTTTCTTTTTAAAATCCTATTAAAATTTAATGGACTGCAAAAAGGGCTTGTTTAGTTCCACAGGAGTCTTAAAATTCAAGCTCATTTGTAAATCACTCGAGTCTCAAATACATACCCACAATGGATTACCATTACAATAGCATCTTTTTGTATACTCCAAAGCATCGACCACGACGATAAAGAACAACGAATATGTTGAACATGTAGCAATTCGGTAACAGTATCTCTGCATCCATAGAAATTGATATCGTTCCTACATCCATGGTCCCGTCTAATTTAGGAATTCACCTGATCCGTCGTCATCGATTGCGGTTTGTCAATTATTTTCTGGTTCTAAACAAGGCTCCAGTGTCATTATTTGCTGCGTCCCACGTGACCTTTCCAGACTAATAAATCTCAAGAATTATTTTCGTGGAAACTGGCCTGTACAATCTCGGAAGATGATTTTGGTTTATTTTAGACGTCTAGCAATTAGGTTTGTGTAGCTACGGTTTCTTTTGTTCTCATCTAATAAGCCCGTGCTGCCTTTTACATTTTGCAATTCTCTGTAGATATAATAGCGTTCGGAATAGCTGGCTAATGCTTAATCAACTCAATTACTTTATACAAATTATCTAAATACTAAAACTCTTGCGTGTATTTATTTATTTATCTGTAATTCTATCTCCTCCTAGAATTTGAGCTAGCGACTTGAAATTTTCAGGGCAGGCTTATCACTAAAGGACCTGCGCTATCGCCAAAAATCAGCCCCCCCTACGACCTCCCCCCCTTCCCCACTTTCTGGGGTTTTCATTTAAAATTATCTGCTTTTGCTTTGTAATTCCCCTCAACAGATGGCGCGGGCGGGCGAAGCCGCGGGTAACAACTAGTTGAGATAATGAGATGGTAAATATATAAATTTCGTATATAATCGAAATTTTGCAATTAATTGTTTACCATCACTTTATATTTTCTACACTTTATATTTGCTTGTCTCCAAACTTGCTCTGTAGAAGTCGTCAGATTAAATTTATTTTATTATAAATTTCTTAAGATATTGCTTTTTAGTTTTATATTTATTTTTTATTTATTTAATAAATTAATTATGAATAATTGACATTGCCGTAAAATTTCACTATTATAAAGGTTAACGTTGAAAAACCATATTGAATGAATTGGCCTTATTCTTGTGGTTGCTATTGTGCTGAATCCGAATCTTTCTTTTAGATTTATTATATCACGTCACGTTTCCAAGTTATGCACATAGAGACTGCAATGTTAAAATAACGGGTATGAAGAGAAGCGGCTGCAGCGTTAAAGTATCCATATTTTTGGGCCACAAGGAAATTTATCAGGCTCCAAACTCTGAATAATTTATGTGTTTCACTGAAAAACAAGAAATCTGTGGCTGATAGAAAAAAAACTGAGGTCAGATACGGATTCAGCACAACCAAAAGCATAAGAATCAGTTCTTAACGTTAAAGATCTCTTTAAAAAGCTTTTTTTTGTTGGCCTGTCATATTTAAACCATATGAATGTTGTAACTGGTTATTAGTAATGTTCAGCACAGTTTTTGAAAGAATCTGGGAGACTTTGTTTAGGGAAAATATTATAGTAATATTTAAACGTGAAATAAAATTAAAAATATTTATTCGAATTAATTAAAAATTTAATTTCTCAATCATAATTAATAGTATAAAATATATTATTAATACATACCAAGAAGTCATATTTCACATTATGAAAAAATTTTTAAAAAAATCCATTTAGTATTCCAGGGCTTATTTTAAAATTTTGTTTTCGTTATAAATATTCATTTTTAATTTGCATGAGTCAGCTGCACCTTTTCAACACTTTAACCATTTTTTTACGCATTCTTGGCAAAAAAAAATTACTTACATCTGCCATGATTTCCTCCCCACTTATAATTAATTAGATTTTTTTCTTTTTGTATTTTATTAATTTGTTGCACGTCATCGATTTCGAAACCTTAGCATGACAGATGGAGCAGTTATATTGAGCTTTATTTAGATATTCAGGATGGGGTAGGGAACGGGGAAAATTTAGTCATCACTTACATACACGATTAGATCATCACACGTCCGAAAGAGCTCACTTCCACCTCCCCTACCTTCAATATGGGAGTTCGGATGGTGTGAGGGGAGTTTTATGGGCAGAAGTTGATATTTACCCCTCCATCAAAGGGGAGAATGTATAGAGAGCAGAGAGAGAGAGAGAGAGAGAGCTAGATATATTACTTTGAGAATGGAATACAAAAAAAAAGAGCGTTATCTCAGTGTCACATGTCTTCCCTTGCCCTCTTCCCTCTGTGACGTCATCTATCAAACTTAACACCTGATTGACAGCATATTCCTGTGTGTATCACGTTATCCAATATTTCACTTCTCTTATTTTTTTCCCCCTCCTCTCTTTCTCTGCAGATTGAAGACCGAAGCGTTTGCGAAAGACGTCAGTCGAAGAAGGAGTTCCTTAGACCTGCCGGTAAGAAAGACCGTTTTATTTAATCTTGTAACTGAGAAACCTCTTGATCAAATTCAATCTAATTTACTACGACCCCAAAATTGCATTAAGTTTATTAAGCGCAAGAGTCTTCCTCCCCTACGCCAATCTCCCAACCAAAAGGACGAAATGTATTCGATACCCTCGCCTTTCCCGCTTTAAAGTGTTACTACCTCAGTCCATGAAATGGGCGATTAAATGTCGAGGACGTTCCGTCCGAGCTGCCTTCGTCCCAGATTCTATCTTATCGTCGAAAAGATTTGTGATGGCTTAGCAGATTTCGGGATGTAATGTAGAGGCCTAGGATATTGAAAAAGCATTTTATTTTACGTCAAAGGTCCGCCTGTTTAAAGAGCATCCTGGGTAGAAATCGATATTTTACTCATTAAGGTGTTAAAAAATCCAATTTTTGCATGGATAATGTTAAACAAATTTTAAGGCTTAAAATCTTTTAATACATTACACGTTTAATGTAGAAAAGTTTTAAAAGATAAAGTCATATGTTGATTTATGGTAATTCTTTGTGGCTTTAATTCCATTGTAATAACATGCTTGTACGAATATAATTTTTGCTGGCGTCTCAGGGATAAAATGATGAATAAAAAAAATACTAAAAAAATGAGTACTTATCATATAGGACCACATAAGATCGAATAAGAATTATTCTAATTTTAGGCAGAATTCTCTACTGCCTAAATCAGAAGCCTTCTACAAACTTGTTATTGATTGTCGCAATACACTGATGCAAAAACAATATGTATTGGTAAAATTGGTTATTTAGATTTAAGCATGTCCAATCTGCTTTAGACGAATTATCTGCTAAGTAGCAAAGGGGAGTTGACAATCAATTTAGGGGTTTGACAAAATTGCAGTGGGGTTTTGCTAGAGCATCATTCTGTTAAAATATGATGTCCATACTGCCGATTTGCCGTATGCGACATGAGCCGTTTTCAACCATGTTCAGAGACATGGTGGCCCAAAACCTACCTAATTAAACTCAAATTTCTCAGCTAGTACTACAACCCCCGGAAAAAAGTATGGAATATTTTTTATTCTCACAGTTGTATCTCACTAAAATTAATAATAACAAAACAACAAAGCTGAATTTCGGAATTTCCTTTTAATTATACTATTACTAAGTGTATTTGCAGTTATAGTTTTTATGATAGCCCATTTGGCTGATTAGTTACAAAGAGATGCTATTTTGAACGAGTACATGTCTGGAAAAAAATATGGAATATTGTCAAACATAGGAAAAAAGTATGGAATAATGGGTCCTAATATTTGTTGGAACTCCTTTTGCCTTAATAACCGCTTGTAATCTTTTCGGCATTGATAGCACCAATCGTTTACATGTGTGGGTGTCAATCTTCTTCCGGCATCTTACGATGGCTGACTTCAATTCTGCCATATTTGTTGGCTTCTCCTTTCCAACATTTTTCTTCAGAATCGCCCAAACATTTTCGATTGGATTGACATCTGGGCTGTTTGCTGGCCACGGTAAATGTTCTATTCCTCTTTCTGCAAACCATTCGTGAACTTTGCGGGACCGATGACAAGATGCATTATCATCTTGATAGATGAAGTCATCGTCGCCGTAATGTTCTTCCGCCGTCTTCAAAGCAAATGTTTCCAAAATACTGATGTAAGCTTCCGCATTTACAGTACTTGTAAGGATGGCAAGATTACCCACACGCCTGAGAGTGATACTTCCCCATACCAAAACACCTTTGGGGAATTTGGTTGAAGATTGGAGACAGTCAGGATGAAACTTTTCTTCCGGTCGTCTGAAAACGGATTTTCCATCGCTGTCTCCAAAACCAAGGCACACTCGCGACTCGTCTATGAACATAACTTTTTTCCAGTCTAAATCTGTCCACTCTTTGAACTGTTTCGCCCATTTCAGTCGATCTCGCTTATTCTTTTCTGTCATGTGTGGCTTGGTGGCCGCCTTGCACCATCTGTAGCCCCTCTCCTTCAATCGAGACAGTACAGTTCGATCTGTGACATTGACACTCGTTTGTTTCCATACATTGTTGATCTCACTGGATGATGAAAAACGTTGCCTCTTGACGATTTTCACCAACTGTCTGTCATCTCGGTTGGATGTTGCACGGGGTCTTCCACATCTTTTCTTGTTAACAGTGCTTCCAGTTTTGGCTAGTTTAGCCAAAACGTTTGACACCGGTCATTGAGAGCATTGGATTGTTTTCGCAATGGATTGTTGAGTGTGACCCTCAGTTTTCAACTTCAGAATTAATATTTTGTCTGCAGTACTGAGTTCACGTGTCTTAGCCATCTTAGCACCAGAAAATAAAGTTAATACTAGAAAATTGTCTTTTATATTTTACTTATATCACTTGATTAACCTATTATGATTTACATATCATTTGCATACTGTTGCACATTGGTTAATCGTAATTATTCCATACTTTTTTCCACTCTATAGGACTATTCCATATTTTTTTCCAGACACGTACTCGTTCGAGATAGCATATTTCTGTAACAATCCAGCGAAATCGGCTAGGATTAGCAATGTAGTTGTAAATATATTAAGCAAACGTATAGCTAAAAGGGAATTGCACAATTTCGCTTCGTTGTTTATTATTAGTAATTTTAGTGAGATGCAAATGTGAAAATGAAAAATATTCCATACTTTTTCCAAGGGTTGTATGTGTAATTGCTTGAAAATTGTGTGATCAAGGCATCTTATTTAATGGTTAGGATATGCGGATCAGTGTATTTAGAGGTACAGACAAGTGCTTGAGAACCAGTTCAATCCTGTCAATCAAGAATCTACGGGTCAGATCTCACACATCAGCCGTTTATGAAAGATGATCATCGCACAACTGCCATTTTCGAACTCTTGCATGAAAATTTCGGACAGGATGTCATAGCACTGGATTATCCCTAAGACCAGGGATTTTAGGCATCTATAAGATGAACCCTAAGACCTTGGGGCGAGCTGCGAACATGTTTCGCGCGTGAATTTTTGGCCATTCCAACAGACGTTCTCACGAAGGTGGTGGCTAATTTTGCAATCCGATTGCGCAGTATCATTGAGATTGATCACAAGCACGTGGAGCACGTTGTTTTATCAATTCCAGTTAATATGCATTGTAATCACTCTAGTAGACTGACCATACTTATTTGTCCCGGTACAATACAACTTTCATCTTGATTGGTAGGTTTTGGAGAGGGTTTTTTTTTCCGTGATGAAAAACGGGTCAGAAATTTAAAATATTTGGATGGTCTGCAATTCAAACATATTTTAAAGTTATGTTTGTTTTACATAACTTCACCATCTCAAATACTATTAGAACGGCTGCAAGAAATTAACGAAACTGCTACAATCATTTGTAATGTAAACATTTTTTTTTTAGAATCTCATCTATGAAAAAATGGCACTCGGGATGTTGTTTATTTTGGATAGGCTATACAATCACATTGTTAATGACTTAATATTTCTTATATTATTTATTGCAAACCACTGTTCTTTTATACAATTCAATAGCTCAACTCCAAAAAAACCGAGCATTTATTATACAGTTAAATCGATAGAGAATTATAATAAGTTGCCAAAAAAGGGAGGGATTTGTAAGTTTTCATCAATCCTTAAATTGCTATATTTTTTAAAAATCTATACACCGAAACTCTCCTCCGATTTAAATGAAAACTTCTTATAAGGGGGGTCCACGTTTAGGCTTTATTTAATAATCTAATCCTCTCTCCCAATTATGCAAATGATCAGAATCCCCTTCTTTTCCACTGTCTCTCTTTCTCTCTCGCTTTCACTTTTTTTGGGAGAAACCCTTTAGCTCGTTAGTTTGGCACGGATTAAGTCCTGGCAGAATTATCCCCGTGGGATGGCAACTTCCTGCCATTGCGCATGAGCAGTTTCCAATTACACACCCTCCCATTTACTCCGCTTTAGACCCTTTTCGTAGCCACGATTTTTATCTCTCCTCTGTCTTGTTAACATTACTAATTGTCTTTTTTCTTCTTCTTTCTCTCTATCTTGCTTACAACTAGCCGCTCTTGTCTCAAAAAAATCTTTTTACGTATTCGTGGTTTAAATGAAAATCTGATTTTTCGCTGAACGCCATCAAAAAGCATTAAGAAATCGAGAAAAGTTCTTACAGTTACTAATACAGACTCCTTTTTCCCACTATGCATTCCTTATCCATTTAATTGTACTTTATGAACGGCTAGTGGCATAAAGTTTTTTTTTTTTTTAATTTTTTGTTGGTTTTTTTTAATTTGCGGAGAAGGGATTCACGAATAGAAACGTGGTTTAATTTGAACAAGAGGATTTGTTTCGAATCAAAAACCTGATATTAGTTTTAATTATAGTTTCCTTAGTGTTTAATTAGTTATTAAAAAGCGTCTAAGTTGTTTCTTAATTGCATCTTTACACTTACGCTGTTGGGGATCTTTCAACCCATTTATAACGTAAGCACTTTGCCTTCATATTTATCCTGCGATTTTAAATCAGAAGTCTGTATTAAAATTCTTATTCTTTAATGTAAGCCCTTTAAATATATTATCTTTTGAGATACTGTAAAAATCAATTACATTTTTACGGTCGTTTCCATCCACGCAAAGGTTATTTATCACTTTAAGTCCAAAATTTCCATTTAAATTTGAAAAATATGTATTTTACTTTCTAGAAATTGAATCTAACGCAAAATCACTGGATTAATATTTAGCTAAATCTAGCTGGAGAATAATGCTTACGTAACTACGTGAGCGTCATATTCTTTCATTATAAGCTTAGAGAAATTTTCTATATACAATATAAGACAAATGTCCTGTTTCTGCTTTAACAGAAAACTTGCGTTTAATATCTAATAAAACAAGAAAATAAAAGAAAACTAAAGAAAAAGAGCTCAATACTGCGTATTGAAGTTTATCATTTGCATTTACATTCTTGATTTTTTTTAATGTCGTATTCAATTTTATTTTCAAAATTTCAGTTTATCGATTATTGAAAGGAAATGTTTACATAAAGAGTATAATAATGTCCTCTTGTCACTCGAGCGATTATGAGTTTGGTTTATGCATCTAGAGTACTTTGTTTTCTTGTTTATTTTAGCGCCTCCCATTCACAATGAATATTCTATTGATGTGATCCTTGTTTTCTGGTTACCCAAATGAAATTGCTTCATTAACACTAATGAGAATTGTTCACGATGTTACCTGTTTTTGAGGAAAACATCTGAACATTGTGGTTTCAGTGAATCGCCAAAGATTCGGAATGGATGCTTAACCTATGAAGCAAAGAACGATATTTGCTTCGCATATTTATCAGTCCAAGCTCTCAGTCGGAGAGTTTATAATTAGAACCTATAAGCATCAATGCTTATAATTGATATTGCTGTTTAAGTTCGTCCATTTAAGGATTATAGAATATCGGTATTTAAATTGCTGCTTAGTGAAGTAAGAAATTTTAACATTTAAAATCACAATAAGCAATGTTTCATTAAACGAATAAAAATTGGCAATAAAATGCAAACAACATGTACCCAAGCAATAGACATGGGTGATTAGAAAAATAAAGAGGATGGATAGTTAACAGTGTATTATGATCTAAGTTACTTAAAAATGGTTTAGTTATCTAATGAAAAGTGTAGTATTTGAAAATTAATTTATATTTGGGAATTTTTCTGGAAAACTTCCCTTTTTATTCATTAATCTGTCTCCTAAAAGAGATTAGTTTGTAGGATTAGAATTTTAAATGAAGACTGTATTGAGCGTTCCTGCTATATGTAATTATGCCGTATAATTACGTAATCCTTACATGAAAATACAAATTGAAGCTTAATTGCTGCAGATTCATGTCTAATCCATCAGCTCGAATATTTGGTACCTCACCGGAATATCGTAAGGGATATCTGATAAGTGGCTAATCTGTTTAAGTGGATAGTAAGTGTACAGTCCCGTTTTTCTATAATTGATTTCAATGCATATAATTGATTTATGATAAAACAATATTGCCTTCTAGGATTATTTCTTTATGATTGCATACCTTAAAAATAACCAGAACTCTCTTGAAGTTGTGTATAAAAGTAGTCCTTGTTACCACCAATTTTATCGATCATTTATAATTCACTTGCATCGATCATTTAACCTTCATATTTGAAAACGTGTTCATAGCAAATTCCTCCAGTTATTGTTATGCGTTTATTACGAGGGGCTTTCAAATTTGACCTGGGCTTTATTTTTTATGAAATCAGGAAACTACAAAAAAAAAACACACACACATACACAGACACCAGTTATTTCTCAAAGAACTCTCCTTGCTTCTCTACACATTTTTTCAGCGTTGTGGGAGCATCTGGATACCGATTCTGTAGAATTCTTCAGGCTGATGTCGAAACCACGTCAGGACAGCCTTTTTCACTTCCTCTGCCCTCCCAAGAATTCTGTCAATGGTCCAAAAAGAGAGTCGCAAGGGGAGAGATCCTGGCTGTATGGAGAATGTGGGAAGAGTCCCATTTGAATTCCGTTAGTGTGTCCATAGTCAGTTTGGCTGTGTGTGGTCTGGCATTGTCTTGCAGAAAACAAACACCACTGGTAAGAAGTCCTGGTCGCTTTTTCCTTAGTGTCGGCTTCAGGGATGTCCTCAAAATGTCACAGTAGTATGGTGCGTTTATGGTTCGACGTTCTTCCAGAAAATCGACATTAATGATACCCTTAACCTCCCAGAATACAGTCGCCATCGCTTTCGTTGCCGATGGTCTCATCTTGAATTTCTTGGATCGTGGTGAGTCAGTGTTGCGCCACTCCATGCTCGTTCGCTTGCTTTCAGGAGTATGATGATGAACGCTTGCTGTCACCTCCCTGTCATATCGCTGCAGCAGCACGGAACAGATTTCCACCCGGGTGTTTTGTGATCCTCGGAGAGTTGCTTAGGGGTCCATCTGTTAAATTTCAGCTTATCGTGGATGATGATTGATGATGCCAGTGCTGATGTTCAGTATTGAAGCCAATTCTCGGACATGAATCCGCCTGTTGTCCCTTATCGGCTAATTTGTTCGTGCGATGATGCCATCATTGACAGCAGGTGCTGGCCTTGCCTTGTGAGGTTGATTACCGGTGGATTCTCGCCCTCCTTTAAAGTTTTGGCACCAAGCAAAAACGGTAATCGAGACAAACATGGCTCGGTGAACGGTCTTTGAAGTCTCTGATGAATTTCACACCTTCATTGTGGAGAAACTTGATGATTATTCGTTGTTCCCCTTTGGTCGACACATCGCTGTCCGCCATTTTGTTTAAACAAACAATCGGTTGTCAAGGCAGCCGGATGAGTGGTGCTGCATTTGCTTGACAGGCGGTACTTACCATTCCAACAATGAAAGTTTAGATTTTTACAACAATGAAATTTACAAAAAATAAAGTCCAGATCAAATTTGAACGCCCTCGTAGTTAGATTTTTTAACATTTTGAATAGTTACTACAGTATGTTAATTTTGAGCATGACAAATTAAGAGGTACTTTTCTTGATAAACTTCAGTATAGAAATAGGTTTTATTACAGAAAAGTTTACTTTAGTTAGCTTATCGTAAGAGACCAAAATTCTGCAAAGTTTTGTAAGTTTCATCTACTCTGAATGATCATGTATAATAGAAAACCTATGATGGAGAACACATTCTTTATTTAAAATATGTCTGTTTAGTGGTGCGTCCGTTTGCTTTAATGACATACTGCAGACATCATGTCAAATACTCTACCAATGTCTGAAAGGAAGATGACGAGATGTCAGGTAACGATTCCTCTTCAGACTCGACCAGTGATGTTCCTGGATGCTTCTTACGGTGCTCAAACGACGCTCTAATTCATCCGCGAAATGTTCTATTCGGTTGAGGTCGGAGCTTTCAGCGTGGCATGGTTCGTTAGTCTACTGATATAGCTAAGGTCCTTCACCGAATAGCTGCTTTGGTGTGGGAAGCATATAATGTCCAGATAGCGATGGGTGTTCATGATTCAGTGAATTTAAAAGCATCCAAACTTCACTCTAGGGATAATGCTGCTTTACGCTACACCTAGATTTCGATTACCTAACTGGGAAAGGGTATAGCGTGACTCATCATCTCATTACAGTATTACATTGGCCTGCAGTCTTTCCTTGCACCAAATAAGATGACATCTTTGTTTATGGCAGCAAGCGACCTTTGTAAACTAGCGCATGGAGCTCCCGACGAACTCTCATGGTGCTAACAGTTGATCTCTTTACTTGCTGGAGGTCCTCCCATATGGCGCTGCAGAGATACGCATCTGTATAGAGATCAATAGAATTATGCTAAATATATGAAAGGTTTTGATAGAGAACACTTGGTAAATCTCATCAAAATAGAAGGCATATTGATTTTAAAGAAACTCATCGTTGGTCTTGTTTATTTGCCGAGACGAGAGAAATTTTCATTCTGTTCAAAGAAAAATTTGACATTAATGACTATTAATTTACTAGTAGTTACCATTACGTTGAATTAAAACGTGCGTTGTGCTTTATACAGGCAATAGGTAATGGATTACGTTGTTAAAGCAAAGAAGCGAAATAAATCTAACACGAAGCTAATTTCGATCACATTTGGTGATTGAGCGTGTATCGATCGAATTTACTGAAATTGATGACCATCAGTGTTCATGTTCTGGGAACGAAAAGCTTCGTGTTCAACTCAGGTTCGCACCATTTCCTGAGGAGTCATCAACATAGAAGAGAGATTGATTATACTCTATGCTTTATGCTTTTTGATAACCTTACTGTTGAATCTGCCATAATTTAAATTCAGACGAAAGCGGCGATTACCAGGAGGAAAATCTGGAAATGGTTTTGGTTATGTTAAGCTATTTCTGCGGAAGAAATCATGGAAATGCAAAATTCAGGCGAAAAGATTTGCATTTGCACTTTTTCTATGATTTCCATTTCTGGATAGGTTTATTAATTCCATTGAAGGCTTATTCTTATTGAATTTGCTCTTTCAAACCTAATGATGAAATTTACGCCTGCATTGATGTATGATTGAAATTTACCTTGCTGTCTTTCAGAAAAAACTTTAAAAATAATCATCATCAGCAGCATTCTGTTTAGAATATGCATCGATCACTGAGTTTAATCATTGAATGTCATAAGTGTTTTAAGGTATTTGACTTTTAGTTCTCACATCAACAGTGTATGATCATTTGTCGAGAATGGCATTTATCCTAAACATTTTACGTTTTTATTTTTCAGTACTTTATTAACATTGCTTTTATTTGTTTAACGTTATTTAGCTTAAATTTTGAAAAGGGATAAAGCAGAACGTCTATAAAGTTAAAGCACATTTATTTTTTAGTACTTCTCGTTTACCAAGAATACAGCAAAAGCAAATATTATTTCTGTTTACTTGTATTATAGAAAATAAATATTGATTAAACTTAAGAAAAATATAATTAAAAATAGATCACTTTACGGATTTTATAATAAGATGTCAGCTTTAGTAGCTCTCTAATCGCTGGAAATAGCCAATGGACTTAAAGAATTTGTAAAATAGCCTTTTTGAAATATTTAAAATTCTCTGATGTAACCTGCTCGTGTATTCCTTGAATTTAATTTTGAATGGCAATTTGCTTTCATAGGCTTCATAATAATTTTGATCCCATCCCCGCAATAATAATCATCAACTCTCTCGTTGATAACCTTATCAATGATTAACATCTGACAGTCTATAATAATTGAATAATGCATATATCTAATAGTCCGTATATGTAGTTCACAACATGATGTAGACACATTATGCCTGGTCGTTGCAGTTGTATTAATTACATTCTTCATTGTATCGCTTAGAAGAAAATGCTTTTCATTTGTTATTGGAGATTCAATAATGAAAACGAATACAAGTCGGCCAATAAAGCGAATCTGAAACGAGTCCTTCGTTTACCCTTGCTAAATATTTAACATACGAGCAACGGATTATAATAATGTTAATATTTACGATACTTCATATTCGTTACATAATGAATGTATATTCTTCGGTTACAAAGTATCGAAATATTAATGCTATTAAAATGTTCGACCACATTGATTCTTTGCCCTCGTGACCTTTCAAATTAGATATTCCTTATATAATGCTTAATTTGTTTAAAGAATTTTCATCTCTGATAACGAAATTATTATTATTATTATTATTATTATTATTATTATTATTATTATTAATATTACATATTTAAATATTCTATGAATGCTCCTATAGCTCTTGCAACTGACAAAGTCTTTAATCTACAATATGAAAAGGGTGGTTTGTCTCTTTAGTAAAGTACTGATAGTATCGTAAAATAGCTACTACTGTTTCTAACAAGAGTTATATAATTTGAGATGAAATTAATAAAATTAATAAAATTAAAGTTTTGTTTACCTAATAAATTTGCTATTAAGTATCTTTTTGTCAAATAAACGAGTAGACAGATGAACAAAGAGTAAAAAAAAATATGCTTATTTAAGTCGACACCTAAAACTTTGCATTGAGGTATCCTTTACATCAATTTTTGAGGTTATTAAATTCATATTCAGTTATACGTTCTGCAAACCTCTGTCCTCCAACGATCAATTCTATCACTTTTAAAATAATCTTTTTTGTTGACTGTTTAAGTTCTATATAATCCCTGAGCAATAATCAATTCTCTCTCTGTTTTAAGACCCTTTTTTATATGCAGTTCTTTCCTTCATTGAAATTTATTAGCCAAGAAACGTCGTAAAAGATATAAAATCCAGATGGACTTAGCACGACATCATGACAATTTTTAAAGAGATTCCGCCATCGTGTTTCCCGAAATGGTTCTATGCCCTAATCTCTGCAAGGCCATTGATAGAATTTTTCAATCTCTTTGTAAATGTTAGAATATAAAGAATAAGAGGATGATATTGAAGATTTTCTGTTATTCAGATTCTCTAGATAATTTGACAAGAAACAGAAGGACCGGATCAGAGCGAAAAGATCAGATTGATATTAAGCGCATTGAAAACCAATTCACAGCTAGGTAAAGATACAAAGACTCTCTTATATGTGAATAGACAGTCAGTTTTCCAGGCTTTCTTTTTTCTAAAAATAATAAATTTGTTTTTACAGGCAAAGATTCTTTCGTTTTGTTTTTCCATTTCTGTTCCTCCCCTTCATAGCGCCATTTGCCATTTTTATGAACGACTTTTTCTGTCGTTTTATTCTTCTGACTCGTCCTTTTCTAATCTGTGTACCGACTTCTCATTCTCGGAGGATTTTTTTTTCGACGGCTGCCTTTTCATCTCTTCTCTTTTCGATTCCATGTACGGAAGGCCCGGAAAGATGTACTTGGCGGTTGAGGTGTGTGTGTGTGTGTGTGTGTGTGTGTGTGTGTGTGTGTGTGTGTG
>JAHWFO010008480.1:6859945-6874885 GCA_023313115.1 Rhysida immarginata
GTGTGTGTGTGTGTGTGTGTGTGTGTGTGTGTGTGTGTGTGTGTGTGGAGTTGGATGTTGGAGAAGAGAGAATCCATCCTAGTAAGGGAGTGGTTCTCTAGTGTGTGTGTATGGGTGTGGGTGTGTGTCTGTGTGTGGGCGTAGGTGTGCGGCGTTAAGTTTACCCGGGAGAGTGGTCGGCGGGTTCCAGATGGCTGCCAAGTCAACACACGACTGTCGCATAAAATGTATGCAGCCACTAACAGCCGACCGCCAGCTGTCACTACCTTTTTCGACGACCGCCGCCACCCCCACACTGCCGAAATGGCACCCTAAAGAAAAAGACAATTTTTAAAAAAAGGAGGTAGGATAAAAAAAAAAATAACCTTCTTCATTTTGGTCGGAAGGAAGTAAAGAGCCCACAACCATCTCGGCGTTATTGTCTGTCTGCTCTAACTTATCTTGCGGCAGTTATCAATCCTCCGAAATTACCTCATTGAGAATGAAGCTACAAATTGCTCCTGGCACTTTGGACTCGTCATCACGTCCCTTCGAATATGAATGTTTTCACTCCCTCTTTTCAATTTAATTCCGACGGTCATAAACTAACGAAATTAACATCGATTCATTAGGTAGACGAAGTCTCTCTCGCACTTTTTCTCTCTCTCTGGTTCCTTGGCTTTTATTCAAGATCTTCTTATCGCCTTCTCCTTTCTTAATATTTTTCCTTGTTTATTAGGTACGCAAAAAATACTAATAAGAAATTCAGTTCTGTATCGGTTTAAGATCTCCTTTCGAATAATTGGCTTTTAGTAAAAACCTATATAAATCATAATAAGGTGTACGTAAAATTGGAGAGGATCTTCCTTTACGGGTGCGAGCATTTCCCTAAAAGGCAAAAGAAATTGAAAAGGATTTGGGGGAAGAAAAGGCAGAAGGAGGAGAAAAACAAGTTTCAGAATTTTATTCCTTTCGTACCTGTCACAAATTGAATCAACCCTTTTCCTCTCGCTGTTTTACTTCTATCTTTCTGTTTCTATCTGTAATCGAAATTAACCGAGATTTCCCTCCATCACCCTTTCTTTTCTCTTCACCCCCACCTTTTTTATTCCTTTCCTTTCTCATTGGCTGCCGCTCAGTCAAATTACGGTCGAAAACAGGAGCCAATCAGCGGACCCACTGCAATAAAATGGAAAAAAATCGCAAATGCCTTTCTGGGAGTCCCCTGCGACCCGCCAACCCTATAATTTCTGATTTTCATTAGATGCCACCTATAATGAGCTCTTACGCGAACAAACATGCAAGAACATACTAGAGCAATTTCAACAAAAAAATACCTACCCATTCATTCCCAACCAACTTCTTTTGTTTATTTTTTTAATAATCCTCCCATTAACACCTCGCTATATTACCAATGTGTCTGCGAAGGTGTTAATGGTCTCCTCCAAGCTCCTTATAGGCTTTTGCTGGGGAAAAAATGCTGGAAAGAAGAGAAAAGAAACGGAAAGAAAATCCCTGTTCCTAATTTAGACACCTAAAAAAGTTCAAGTAAAGAGGAAAAGAGATAAGGAAAGGTGTTGGCAGAAGTCGTAAGCTGTTGGCAGTCGGTGATGTCACTGACCTTGGCACCAGTTCCTCCGCCGTCCGACTCCTTTCTTGTCACCTGCCCGTTGAACAATAACACGTTTCACTCCGAGTGATAATTGCAGACCTCGGTCGACAGGCGATGGGCTCTTGGCCGATCTTTTTCCCCCTACTTTTCTTTCTTAAGGAAAAAGAATATGAAGGGGAAAAAAACTCGAAACGATCCCAGGGTTTCTTTTTTCTTTCTTTATACCGTCTCTTGTTTCGTTATTTATCATAACGAAATGGATTTGGCTAGGGTGGAGGTGGATGGGAATGGATTGGGGGAAATGATGGTCGCGAGGGAGGAGATAGAAACGAAAGGATAATTTAAGCCATCTGCACCTGCACCGAGATTTATTTTTATTTATTCTTCCCCCAACAATAAAAAATAAAAAAGTGAACTGTTAAATATGTAATAGGATTTTTACTTCTCCATCTGCTCCAAAATAATACATCAGTAAGATAATTTCTTTTTATATTTCAGTTTCAAGTAACCTTGCTAGCCATTATTATATGTGATGTTGATGATGATGTTATGTGAAAGTATAATTATTAAATCAAATTATTTTAAAGCTCCCAGATACTTTCAGATTTTAATGTTATATCAGTCAGTTAGTAATAACGTTTAATATTATACCGGGCAGCAACTCTTTAATCCTATTATTACTTTTTACCAGTATGCGTCGTAAACGATCTTTAATTTCTTTTATGCAAGTGTTATGTAATATAATAACATATTACAGAATTCGTTGATGACACTATCAGACTTCTTTGTAAGAAATTCATTTCTTTATGTGATAAATTAGAATAATCAAGAAAGTAACTCCGTCAAAAGAAATTAGAAGTCTATACCGTAGATCCTTATTGCAATTTTTAGCTTATATTCTGCTTTACGCAATTTCAAAGAAGGAGATTGAGAAAGTTACATTATTTTGAATTGTTAGGAATAATTATCAAGCAATAAATTTCAATTTTGGAGACCAACATTTTTAATTAAACTGGTCATTGGAACAACCAAGTTCTAAATTAACAGCAGCAACAATAAATAATGTTAATGGTGTTTCATAATATCAGCAGTTTTCTAAACTTTTCAAAGTTGCCTCCCTCAGCATCGAAACCAGAGCCTCAGACGTTTCTTGTAATTTTCGGCTATGGGCCGCAACATCTCTGGTATTAATCGATTCCACTCTCGGCTTCGGCGATTGCTTCAGTTTACTTTTGTGAGGCTTAGCACAGATCTTGGCCTCCGAAATGGACCAAACACTGTAATCCATCGGATTAAGTTCTGGAGAGTAAGATCCTCACTCCTGCGCTGCTTTTCCTTTCTGGGCTGGTGCAGTCTCTTGCTGAAAAGTCCACGCCGAAGTGCTCTTAAAACCACGGCCTCCAAAATTGTCACGGCGGTAAACATTTTTGTTGATTTTGATTCCGTCATCCACGAAGACAAGGGTCGTCTTGCTGCTGGCGTAAATTCTACCCATCTCGTCTGTGGTTTATGACGATGTCCGAAGGCGAATGATGCCTCAGGAGCTTCTATGGACTACGTGCTATCGTTTTGGCGATTATGCGCTTAAAAATAATGAATGGAATATAGGAAAATAAACCTCATCACGTGACAGTATACCAGAGTTGTATAACGAGACATAACAATTTCTCCATTATTTTGCCGCATCCTGTAATGGTCATCACAATAGAGGGAGACACAGGCCTTTGTGTTCCTAATATACTAGAACCCTGTTAATCCTACCTAATTGGCATTGAGGTCTGTTCGGATTAGCGAAAGTTCGAATTATCCTGAGTTGATGCTAAAACATGTAATACAACTATGTAGGTATTGCTTATCAAAAATTTAACACCCAGAACGTGTTTTACGAGCGAGCTGCTATGCAATTCAGATGTAATACAAGTCAGGAATGAGATGGATATTTTGTCGAATTTTATTTCTCAACTGGTTTGTATAGATCGAATTATATGCGACTTCGAGTACATCGAGCCATGTAATATCGGGAACCCGAACGGTTCTTAATCCTTTTTTCGCATTATCCGGACTTTCGGATTACCAGTGTCTTACTGTATCGATATTCTTACACACTTTTCTATTAAAATTTGACACTGTTTTCACGACAGTCATTGCTCACCATTAGAATATACTGCAGCGATACGATTTTTTGTTGCTTATGTCTTAATAAAGCTGTGCCTAAAAAGATGACCAGTTCACCTGATACGTTGACGATTGATCATAATTAGAACATTGTTTTAAACAAAAAAGCCTTTAAATATATAAAAAAGGACTGGGCACAGAACTAGTTGTATGTCACTGGATTTGTTCGGTTACGTTCGGCGCCTTTTTAGATACAGATAACTTAGTCATTGTAATAACATGTTTAAATTCGGCTTGTTTAAGTCAATAGAATGGTGAATTTCTATCTACTCCACTCAAAGTTCTAGTAGCTTTTTAATTAATATAAGATGCATATAATTAATTAATATTATTTCTGATAATGATAATAGTGATAATTTAGCAATGATAAGTTCACAGTATTGATGCAGAAAGTTGTACAGACAGATGGCAAGATTACTGATCTTTAGCAGCATAATGTTAGACAGTGTTTACGTTGAATTCATTTGATCATAAAATATTTACATGTATTACCGTTGTTTGATCTTGAACGTTGTTGGATACTGTAGAAGACTAAAAGGTTGAAAGTGGTAGATCATGGTGTAATTAATGTGAATATAAAAATTATCTTTAATTTAATTGTTTATCATTTTTTATTAAGTTTTTGAATAGGAGAAATTTTCTTAAGTTTATAAACACATCCATTGTAGGTGGGGGTCTTTGAAGCAGGATGACGTGAATTTCCAATTAATCATCCATTAACAAACCACTGCGTCCCTGTTCTAAGGATTGTAAAATTTCGAGGAACATAGGATCAGAAATTTAAACAATTATATTCTCTAATATATAATTTTAATACAAGATGAACTTTAAAATCATCATTAATGGAGATCTTTCTCACTGCGTTTTTCCCATGTTCTTTCTTGGTATAGTTGCAAAATACCTTTTATGACTGCCTTTTGGCATCTCCTACCTTAAGTTATAACTTAAGTATAATTAAGTTTGAAATTATATTTAGCCGGAAGCTTGTCATAATAATTAGGTTTGCATTTACAGAAACTCTAAATTATAGATTCTTTTAAGTTATCGTTTTCCATCTTCCACCATTTATCGCATCCATAGAACAACAAAGCTAAATGATCAGCGCTAAATTAGAAATGCTTTTAACCCAGATTCATTCCGTGTAGATTGTTCCATTTTCCTGCGGTTGAGGGAATAAAAAACGGGAAAAGAAGAAGGGGGAGAGAGGGAGATAAATAAATGGATGGGAGAGAGTGAGTGAATGAGTTTGGTTTATATAGGAGAGGGAGAAAGACATCATTGGCAACTCGCTCGAGCACATCGATAAAGATCATCGAGTGTCATTTGCAGAAAACAATGTCATTAAGATAAGCACAATCATAAGAAAATCATTTTGTGTGGGAGGAGAACACCAAGTGGCATTACTGACGGACGATTTGATTCCCCCCTTCCCTTTCCCTATAATTCCAAGAATTTGCACTACACGGCTCCTATTATAAGCGGGCGAGCTGACGGGGGTCGCAGTTCTTTCTACTCATTATGACATTTATCGAAAACATAAAACGATATTTTTTTCTATAAGTAAACGAGAAAAGACGAGCAGGGAAATCAAGAAGCGAGTTGAAGTTTTTATTTCTATTTTCTTCTTTCGTTTCCCTTTAATTGTTCCTCTCTGCTTTGTCGCTTGCGTCGATCTCTGTCACCTGCACAACGATCCATAAATGGATTTATAACAACACTTCTATCATTTATCGATTTCGGATTTCTCCATAATTTTCGGCCTGATTTTTGCTTTCCCTCCTCCCGCAAGATTTGAGCAAACGGCGGCACTACATTGCGCGCTTTGTTCAGGAAATGAATAATTTCTGGCTTGCTTTAATTATTATCGATGGTTCGAAGTTGACATTCTCGTGCTTTATTTACTCCATCGGAGCCGAATAATCGATCGCCAACTGATCGCATTTCACACGTCAAGAGGTAAATAAACGGTTGAACGTCATCCGATATTCCAAACGACAGAAAGGGGAAGTCTCTGCTGTCAATTGCTTCACACCGAACATTGGCCCACGTCGAAAAATATTTTCATTTCCCCTCCTTTTTTTAAAAATGTTTGTTCACGACAGAAAAAAAAAAGCAATTCACTTCTCAGTCTAATTCTCGTTCTATTTCATGTAAACCTGCGCTCGCCGCCTACTTTATTGTTAACTTTCGCATCTAATACCGGTAGTCCCCCGAACACATAAATTATATGTCTATAAAAATTAAACATAAATCATGCATTATTTATATACCTCAAAGCTATACTTTATTTTTTGCGGCACATTCTAATCACGGATCCTTATAGCACGAGGTCTATAATTATAAACCTTCATTAAAAGTCGGAAGAATATTCTCACGCTCCTTGAATATTGATGTAGACATCCTTACTCAATTCATCCATGACTATTTCTGGGAAGAAATATTTCTTGGGGTTCCCTTCAACTCCTTTTACGTGCATTTTAAAAGAGCTCGATAAACAGGACTTCAAACGGCTAGTGAACACGTAATAGATATTGCAATAATTTTTTTTAGATGAAACAAATGAATATCCAAAACGTTAAAATTTTTAGGTTTCAATATAAATCATACAATTGTTAAAAGCGTAAGTTTCCCAAATGTAACTAATCCAATTTCAGAGGACCCATTTCACGAAGGAAAGCAAAGTTCATTTACGTCAACGGGATTTTTCCCCTTCTTTTAGCTATTCCCAGGATGATTTCATTCTTTGTAGGGAAGGTAAAACGAAAGAGATTTTTCTCGAAGTTTCTTTTGAAAATACCTTTCCGTCTTCTATTTCTCACGAGTTTGTAATGGGGGAAAGGGGAAAATCGTGTTTCGCCCGTCTGTAACCATTGGCTGGGAACGAAATTGGGTAAATGAAAGAAGACGAAAAAAAAAAAAATCGGCAAATTTATTTAGCGATATTAGGGTAAAGAAGACGGGAACGTTTACGTAATATTTGACAGTTCATCGTGTTCATTGCTTAAACTGCTTGCGACATAACGCTATTTCTGATCAATACCTTTGGCAAGGGTTCAGAATTGCGGTGAGTTGGCTTTTCCTTTTCTTTTTTTATCTCCCACTTGAAAACGCTTCTAAATACCTTAGCATTATGTTAAATAGTTGTTACTATTTACCAGTCTGAAAAATATATATTTCAAGATTCTGATTGTGGCACATTGGAAATGGTAGGATTTTAGCTGTTACAAATATAAGCCTAAAAGTTTAAGGTAAAATTCAATTTTAAAATTTTATTAGTACGTGATTACAAAAAGCTAATTTTCCTTTAAAGATTTTTTTTTTTTAATATTGATTTTTGTAAAATTTTCTCAAGAGTGGCCATAATAAATACAACATTATAAATATAACATTTCTGTTCATCTTACTACTACATTTGTATGTTACTCGATTTATGCATTTCGTAATCAAGATCAGTTACACATTTATTAGTATTATATACCTATTTGTACACTATCCAAATCTTACTCGTACCTCTTTAAAGATTTTAAATCCACTTTTTTAGACATTGGTGGCTTATAAATTAAGCATAGGACGAAAAAATAAGAATGTAAGAGAATGTTTCAAGAAAATAAAAATCAATGGAATTTTCAATTTTTGGATCAATATTGCGGAAAGATTTATTTCCTTCATAAAAGTTGCGTGACAAATCGAATTTCATCATCTTTGATTCCTTTGGGAAATACTACGAAAATCTAACCGCACTGCAAATGAAAGACAAATATAATGAAACAGACGCCAAGTATAGCAGCGACATACGTTTTATGCCCCTATTAAATGAGTGCTTAAAATGCGCAAATAAAGAAAGGACAGGCACTTTTTCACATTGAAAATTCTTTCTAGCAATTTACAATTGGTGATTTTCACAAGTTAATGAATTTATTGAGTTCCAAAATCCAACAGATTGACTTTAGAATGCCATGATCACGGTCTTTTGAACATTGATGGAGTGGTTCTTGTGAATTTATGCCGAAGGATGAGACAGTCAATTCATGGCGTACATCAAAATCCTGATAAAACTCGACCAGCACTTAGGCTGAGTTTGTCGTCATATGAATCGGCAGAAATGCTGTTCTTGCACGACAATGCACGCCCTCATCCTTCCGTAGTTCTAATCTCGCCTCTGTGATTCATCTCTTTGGTCCACTTAAAGATGCACTGTGCAGGAGAAAGTCTAAGATGACGATGACGCAGTGGGAGCTAGCTGGTAAGGCAAAGCATGGATACACTTGTTTCGCGCTGGCGAAAATGTTCTTAAAAGTTGATGGAGATTGCTTAGGAAAATAAAAATATATGTAAAGGAAATACATTTTATAGTTATTTATAGTGAAAGTCATGTTCGTGCATTTTTGCAGGAAATTGTTCCCGAGAAAAAAATATGGGCCATTACTCTCGTTTTAGCAGTATAAATGCAATTGTTTAATGCGATGATATACGAGAAACTTCATTATTCACTATAGCAAAAAAGGGGGATATCATCAGTTAATAAAGAACGAGACAATACAACGCCCTTCTTAAAGAGAAATGTTGTTATATCCCGTTCCAAACATTTGCTGTCTAAAATTTATCAACACTTCGTCCTTCACCTTAAGGTATAAAAATTTAACACTTCTGCGTTATGAAAACTGCTGAGTTACTAGTATATCTATGTTTAGTGTATTTATTACAAAATAAATATTTTAAATGTTGTAATTTATTAATCTCTTAAACTTCATGACACGTTTTTCATACAAGCATTTTTTCCTTGTAATGTTAAAAAATTTTAATTAATGTAATATTTCTTGCATTAAGAGGCACGCTGTCTGGCATTCATAATTTTAAACTTTAATCAATCAAAAGCAACTTTTTGCGCTCCCATATCAACTCATAATTTTTAGGAACATCTCCTGAAATATGATTGAAATCATGAATGATGAATGCAGTTTTTCCCTGCTCATGGCACCTCATATATTATGGATCGGAAATGCAGTTCTTCATAAAATATTCGTGTCTGAAATAGAAACGCAGATACAAGGTTCACATGCAAAAAAAAATGTAATTTTTATGTATACGTATATGTACCCAAGCGAGTTACAGAGAGAGGAATCGTTATTGAAGTTCAAGGGCTGTTCGTTCATAAAAAGATATAAAGGGTAATATCGGGGAAATGAGCTAGAGGATAAATATCTCTAGCTTTCTCTTTATAATAAACTTGGCCAGAATTCACACTTTTATGATCTGTAAATAAATTATTAAAATTTAGCTTTAAAAAAAAATTCCCTTCATAAAGAAGTGTGGCCTGTATAAAACGGGAAACGAATGGCGGTGTTGTCTGTTAAGAGTGACACTCGTTCGAACGTTATTACGTCTATTGCCGATGACATATCTGCAAGTTTACCATAAATGATATCTTGATTTATGATCGCTTTAAAAGGTATAATTTAGAGCAATTAACTTTAATTATCAGCTATACAAGGATAATCTGATTTTCTTCCTTGTCAAAGCGGCATTGTGGTCGCAGATATTTTGTTGTTGGCTCACGATTAATGATTAGTCGGTTATTCATTCGCTTGGCACACTGTAAAAATAAAGCATAAATTCAGTTTTAGTTACTAATGATTAAAAACATTTATTATTTGTGGGGCGTGTAATTCATTATTGAACGAGCAGCATTGAACTCCATGAGCATCTGAAACCTTCCTGCTGGGATACTTTTAATTGAGTTCGGTTAATAATAAAAGAGTTCGTTTGACGTAACAAAAGCGCACCTTTATCGTGTTAATTATCAACTTTCAATCCTCTATTGTCAGGTTTTAAATTTGAGAAACTCTTCATCTACATTCGCATGTGAAACGGTTAGGCCAGCTTTAAGACTTCTGTGTTATGTTTATCTCATTTTATGATTCTCTTTTTTTTATTAGTCTGTTATGGTTAGTTTTCCTGTAAGTAATAAATTACAACCATAAATTATTTTTAATTGTTTATTTATAAATCTCTGTATAGTTAGTAGTGAGGTAAAAAGGACTGCTTAATCTGAACGTTTTATCGTAAATTTTTTTTTGGTTGTTTTTGTTTTAATGTTTGTGATAGGAATGATTTCGAAAGATAAAACCATCATTCCATTACATGAAATAAACAGACTATTCCCGATCGATAATTGCGAATCTTCGACTGTCTGCTCGAAAATCGAATGCGCACAAAAACGTTCAAGTCGATGCTTTTTAAAGGATATCCGTTTAGAAGTAATCTTAAAATGAAGTTTCTTATATCATTTATGAAAGAAAAAAAAATGCATTAAAGTTTAATTTTCTACAGAGTACTGCACAGGATATAGCTATTACCGTAATAAAAATATACGAATCGTAATAGGCCTTACTCAGTGTTTTGTATTAAGAAGTTCACGTCATTAATTTCAGTAAAATGACTTGAGAAACTTGCTCTCTGCAGGCAGTGAAGTTATCACTTACATTAATTAAAAATTGCAATCCATATTTATAATTTGACGTTTTTTCGTCTTAAGTTCTGAGATATTACTTTCTGATTTACATAAAGTTAAAAGTGTATTAAATATTTCACTATTTAAGTGAGTCACTCGTTAATGTTTAAAACGTCATCCTTATCTTTAGTGACGGGCAATTTGCCTTGTGACGAGATTCCCGTGAAATATGCATCGAGAATTTGCAGTTTTAAGTTAGCGGACCGTTATTCACAATTTTACATCATTAAGGCTAACATTTAAAGGCGGTATAACGTAAACCATAGACAGTATTAAAATTCTGACGAATATTCTATTAAACAGACCCCAAAAAAATGAAGGTTTAGGGCAAAGAAGGAACGCTGGTTTTAAAAGAGGTCAAAAAGGACATAAGCTTTCGACAGGTTAAGATGCTCGATAACAATTTGAAATTTATTTATATTGTTTTTCTCAGTGGCTTTGCGATGATTATCAGGTTTAATAATGCATCCTTTTAGATGGCGGAAAAAATCGAAAGCGCGAAAGAGTTAAAAAAAAATTAAAAAAAAAAAAAGAGAGAGCAAAAAAAAATTGGAAACGAGCGAAAGAAAGAAAAGAAAGAGAGGAAAAGAAAAACGCAGTAACCCTAGGGTTATTCTTTTTGCTTTGTGGGTTAATTGGATTAATCCTAATGGGACCTTGTTGGCAAGTTAGCAGACAAGATGAACTTCATGGCTGAGAATGGAGAGCCTGCAGCTTGGGAGCGAAGCTGCGAGTATCTCTGCTCAATTAAACGGCCTTTTGCCGCCATGAATTTGCCCCCGTGTGCCATGAGCAATAGGAACCAGTGCATAGGAAATTGGTTACAAGCAAGGCGATTTATTTTCTATTAGGTGCAGAGGAACAAGGAAGGCTTCGAGGATCTCCTCCTCCTCCTTCTACATGAACGAACCCAGGCCTGATTGCTTTAAAGCCAGTCAGACCAGGGGGGGCAGGCGCCCCTCAACCTCTTCTGTTTTAAAAATCATTAATATTTTGTTCACTTTATTTATTTACTTTGTTTTTCCTTGTACAAGGGAAAGCGCATTTGCTCTTGAATTGTTTATTATACGCTGTTTAAATAACATATTGCAGTGCTTTGTTTAATTAAGGGATTCGTTCGGGTTGGCTGAACTCGAAATATTTCGGTTGGCTTTTTTTTTTTTAAACCATACCCACTCGTATTTTTATTTGCGATCTTTGTTTTGTTTCGCTCTTTTAATTAGTTCAGTCAGCGTTTACCATCTTTTTTTTCAGTTTTAGAAAAATTCAGGAAACTTTTTCAGAGTTGTATAATTTGGAGCTATTTATATTTTAAAACTTACTATGTTGCGAAAATTCACAAGAAAATCTCAAGAATTTGGATTTGTATGGCTCCAGATGCAGCTTAGGAAATAAAGTGCCATTCTTTTCGTTTGTGTCTTAAAAAATTAGAATTTTAGAGCTTTAATTTCAAAGAAGGCTATTTGGTTTATTTTGGGATGATTTGAGAAAAGAAATCTTATTTGTTAAAATAATAATATAAGAAAATAGTATGCATGAAATAACAATGCTGGTACCTAGACAGAATTTGAAGGAAATATAAGGAGTATAAAACTGAAATTATTGTAATCTACTGTATATGACTTTTACAGTAATTGTTCGAAATGACCGCCATTTGCTTCATAGCACAATTCGCAACGCCTTATGATGGATTGATGTACGCGTGGAAACAGTTGATTTGCACGGTCGCTGATGTCACCTACCTGCTGCCGCGACAACACGAGCCGCCAATTCTTCTTCGGTATGTACGGGTTCGGAGTACACCATTGATTTTATGCTTCCCCATAAACAAAATCCATCGGTTGAGATCTGGCGATCTCGGTGGCCAAGCAACTGGTCCGCCACGACCAATCCAACGACCAGGATATGTCTCATTTAGGTAATCTCTAACTGCTCTTGTGTTATTACAGTTATTACAATAGATTGCTTGTGATAATTGTTAAAAATAAAATAATCTAGGCCTACCAACGCACACTGCGTCCCGGTGTCATTTGATTGTTCAATGCAGTATTGTAAGTAAACGGAGCTGCGGGACCCCATGTTCATATGACAAAAAATACTTCTAAGGACCTCTTCTATCATCTCCCAAAAAATCTGTACTCAATTCAAAAACACCCTGTATAATATATCTTCATCCACATTAGTTCGCAATATACGAGTACCACAAGGTTCATCTCTATCCCCTTTATTATTCAACTTATATATTAATGACCTCTCTACAGCCATGTTCCCTATACCCATGATATTATATGCTGACGACACCACTCTATTATATGCCGACCTAACACTTTCTACAATCCAACAAACCATCAATACAACGTTAACAAAACTTCATTATTGGAACACACTAAACGGCCTTCATATAAATCTACAGAAAACTACCTATATTATATTCCATCAACGTAACAAGAAACTTGATTTTGCCAACTTCTCAATAATATATAACTCCTCGATTATTAATCCTTCAAAAGCTTATAAATTTCTAGGGATTTATTTCTCATATAATCTCTCCTGGGATGCTCATATTACTGCTCTGTCAACTACTTTAAATCAAAAGCTCGGCCTTTTTTCCCGGCTCCATATTTTACCTGAAACATCCTTATTCTTTTATACTTCACGTTGATTCAATCTTCCCTTATTTATGGGCTCCAATTCTGGGGTTCCACAACCTTAACAAATTTAAAACGAATCCATCGCATACAGAAGTAGTTTATACGAATTTTTTATAATCTAAGGATTACCGACTCCGTATCTGACCTCTTTCCCACAGTAGGCATACTCCCAATTTTTAAATTATACTCGTTTCATTTAGCTATATTTATCTACAAAGGTCTAAATAATAAACTCGAGATTCCACTTCCCCAACATTTATTTTCCCCTAAACCTACCGGACCTTATAACTTAAGAAACAAAACCTCCTTTTTAAACCCGTTAGTTAAATTTTCCTACCAAAACAACAGTATTATCATTGCAGGCAGCAAACTGTACTCACAACTTCCGCCAATAGTACGTCTGTCCCCTACCTTAGAAGTTTTCAAATCTAGACTAAAACATTACCTCACTAACATTCCTCTCTTTAATTCCCAATGTACTGTATTTATTTTGCAATGTATTTTATCTTTAATTGGCATTATGAATTTGAAAATCCAGTCAGGGACCTCACTCGTCGGCCATATGCCATACTGGCCTTGACTGGATTCTATGTACTCATCTTATAAATAAAAAAAATTTGGGGTCAAAGTCAAGTTTGAGTGCGGCACTGAACCCCCCCCCCCCTATTTACCGAAAACCCCCAGCGTCCGAGCGCGCCCACCTGATAGCTTTGATATATCTGCCATGTTACCAGACTTTTTGGACACCCTGTATAATGCTTTGTTGATTCAGAGACATTGCGTGCCTTCAGCCAAAGAAAGGACTTCAGGTAATTAATGCAACTAAGATACTTATGAAATATATTTCACGACGAAACAATTTTTCTAATTTCCATTGATAAACGTCCCTCCCGAGTTACTATTAAAGTAAATTTATCGTTCGATTGTTATTGTAAGCTTTCTTACCAAGACATACAATAGGTGACACTCGGGCATGTAAGCTCCTCACTATGCAAATTCGTGAAATATTCCCCTATCAGTCAGTACAATTTATCGAATTTATTTCTTGTGTTCAATGGCGTAAGTACTCCTGGTAATATTAGGGTCTTCTTTCTATATGGCGTACGTATAGTATGGAGTTCATAACCGTAACCCTCAGTTATTCATTGTCGTGAACAATTGCACGTTAGCTGGAGAGTTACGCCAAGCTCGAAATGCTTACACGAAATTCATGGACGAGGAAAAAGGAAACACCTGAATCCTAATGCCGAACATTAGGTCACTGCGAAAGCCGTATAAAATATGAAGCTGGAAAATTAAGCCGAGATTATGTTCTCCTTCAAGAAAACACCACGACACACAAAGCACCCACAACACCTAGATTTGCTTCAGAATTTTAAGGGGGAGCCATACAGTCCCGATGTTGTGCTGTGTGATTTTTTTTTTAACTTTTCGGTAAGCTGAAAGAACATCCGGATGTACAGCAATTTTCCAACGATAAGCAAGCGAAAATAGAGGTCTTTATGACCAAGAAGCAGAATTCTATCGTTAAAGAAACGAACGGTCAGGTAAATGTGTACCGTCTAAACAATAGTAAATATTTACATGACTTTGCAGAGTATATGCGTTTTACTAAATTACGCTGCATACTCCAATAAAAGTTTTTTGAACTAAAATAATCCTATTATTTTATTTTTTTGAATCACCAATGAAAACGAAAAGATTGAATTTCTAGTTTTTAGAGCCGCATGAATTTCGTGGTCAAAAATTTTTTTTCCTGCCCATTTCCCAGGGAATCTATTAAACAGAGCTGCACACCGTTGGGAAGGGGAAGCACGCTCCTTAGTAACTCTTTCTCGCCCATTTTCTCAAAATCTTTCAAGGGGAAGGTTGTGATTAAAAATTGTTTTTAGACTAATGTGGTGTTGCTCTACAAGGTAGCAATTGGAAATTTTTCTCTATCTTCAATAGTTTTCGAGTTAGCAAATGGATGACCTTAAATTTGGGGGTCAAAGTCAAATTTGAGTGCGGCA
>JAHWFO010008480.1:6875285-6990349 GCA_023313115.1 Rhysida immarginata
GAGACATTGCGTGCCTTCAGCCAAAGAAAGGACTTCAGGTAATTAATGCAACTAAGATACTTATGAAATATATTTCACGACGAAACAATTTTTCTAATTTCCATTGATAAACGTCCCTCCCGAGTTACTATTAAAGTAAATTTATCGTTCGATTGTTATTGTAAGCTTTCTTACCAAGACATACAATAGGTGACACTCGGGCACGTAAGCTCCTCACTATGCAAATTCGTGAAATATTCCCCTATCAGTCAGTACAATGTATCGAATTTATTTCTTGTGTTCAATGGCGTAAGTACTCCTGGTAATATTAGGGTCTTCTTTCTATATGGCGTACGTATAGTATGGAGTTCATAACCGTAACCCTCAGTTATTCATTGTCGTGAACAATTGCACGTTAGCTGGAGAGTTACGCCAAGCTCGAAATGCTTACACGAAATTCATGGACGAGGAAAAAGGAAACACCTGAATCCTAATGCCGAACATTAGGTCACTGCGAAAGCCGTATAAAATATGAAGCTGGAAAATTAAGCCGAGATTATGTTCTCCTTCAAGAAAACACCACGACACACAAAGCACCCACAACACCTAGATTTGCTTCAGAATTTTAAGGGGGAGCCATACAGTCCCGATGTTGTGCTGTGTGATTTTTTTTTAACTTTTCGGTAAGCTGAAAGAACATCCGGATGTACGGCAATTTTCCAACGATAAGCAAGCGAAAATAGAGGTCTTTATGACCAAGAAGCAGAATTCTATCGTTAAAGAAACGAACGGTCAGGTAAATGTGTACCGTCTAAACAATAGTAAATATTTACATGACTTTGCAGAGTATATGCGTTTTACTAAATTACGCTGCATACTCCAATAAAAGTTTTTTGAACTAAAATAATCCTATTATTTTATTTTTTTGAATCACCAATGAAAACGAAAAGATTGAATTTCTAGTTTTTAGAGCCGCATGAATTTCGTGGTCAAAATTTTTTTTTCCTGCCCATTTCCCAGGGAATCTATTGGGAAGGGGAAGCACGCTCTTTAGAAACTCTTTCTCGCCCATTTTCTCAAAATCTTTCAAGGGGAAGGTTGTGATTAAAAATTGTTTTTAGATTAATGTGGTGTTGCTCTACAAGGTAGCAATTGGAAATTTTTCTCTATCTTCAATAGTTTTCGAGTTAGCAAATGGATGACCTTAAATTTGGGGGTCAAAGTCAAATTTGAGTGCGGCAATGAATCCCCCCCCCCCCCTGTTACCTATAAACCATACCCATCAGATCTCGCCTACCTGGCAGCTTTGAGATATCTGCCATGTTACCAGACTTTTTGGACACCCTGTATAATGATGTTGATGAAATGCAATATTGAGCCGAATTATGTGATTATCGGTAGGTCTTTTTGAGTTATAAATTACAAAAACTTCAATATATATTCAGAATATCGATTAAGAAAGAGGCATTTAAGAAATATCTTGCTTCATTGTAATAACTGAATTTTGATTCCTCTGTCCCCTCCTGAAGTTGTAAAGCATACAATTTGAATATATAATATGCCAGGTGTGAAATAGAATGGGAACAAAAAGCCCCAATTGAAGGGGTCGAAGATCAAATTAAGAAAAAGAAAAAAAAGGGCATTAAAGCTAAGGATACAAGAAATAAAGTTTTTAATAATTTTAAATTATTATAAAACTTTTAAATTATATTACTAACTCCTTTTATATGGTGGACCTAAAATGCAAATTAATGTTGCAGCTGTTCATCCCTGCTGCCATGTAGTATTTAAGTTATCTTAACCTCTCTCTATAAAAATTTAAACACAAAATCGAAACCGACAGTTATCTGCACTCCTTATCTGCTTATTAAAGATGAAATAGCTTTTCTTGTATTTCTGCAAGCGTTAAATCGTTTCACAGAAGCCAAGCTCTTTGAAGAATCCAATAAGGAAATCTTGTCCATAGGCGATGTAAACATAGCAAAATATGCTGGTGAACTTCAAATTATCGTCTAAAGATACCTGCTATATGAAACAATGTGAAGAAGAAAAGGTGGTGTGGATAGTGGAAAGCTGGAGGCTTGTGTAAGGTTAGGCAGAGGCGTTTGTTGGCGTTTCATCTGGCATGCAAAGGGTGTCTGTCTGTCTAACCATTGGTGGATGAGCTCCCTTGTGTGCTGGCATCGTCTTCATTACTCGTTTCTCTTTCGTCCTCCCATTAACAAATTAAAAGTCTCGTTCACGGTTCAGTTGGTGAGAGATTCGCGACTCTGCTCCAACAATAGCCGGACAAATGAAGGGAACTGAAATCACGAAGCACTGAATGTCTTTCACTGTCCCGTCTCGACAATGAAAACCTCAACCCAAGGGCCCCACCCAGCGTGCGTCTTCAATTTGGCAATGGGCGGACCGCTGCCGCTTACTCACACGTAAAATCCCCGAGTCTATTGAAAACTTTTCTCTCCTCGGCTCGGAACACAGCCGATGGCCATCTTCCAGAGCCTTCCTTTCAAAATGCGATCAATTTCCTTCATCCAGTCCTTGCTGGCGGATGACATGGAATCGAAACAGTTACTTGGTCGCAATCACGATGACGGTGGCACCGAACGCTAATGAAGGAGCCGCTCTATGGCAAAATATTTAATTTGCATTTGGAATTCATTAAATTTAATAGATTTATTATGCAGCAAGATCATTTTAATATTTTCTGTTATTGTTGTTGTTGTTGTCGTTTTTGGCGTTGTTTAAAATTGAACGGAAACCGTGCTGTTTATTGATTAAGCGGAAAGGAGTTGAGAGAAGTTTCTTATTTATTCAAGCGCATGTTTTCTTATGTTCTGTGAAATAAGATTATTTTATCCGATTTTATGTGCATTAGTTCTTTTTTGAATTATTTATATTAAGTGATAAAATTTTATCTTAAAAACCAAATCATGAAATCGTTCAACGAGGAGTTCTTAAAAAAAAATAAGTTGTTAAAAACCGTGAAGACAATTACCAACGCTTTATGGTTTGCAATGAATTCATTAAAAGAAAGATGTCGTGCGATCGGAGGGAGTGTTTTGTTTTTTTCTTTCTTTGCTTTTGCAAATACAAAAAAGTGGTTTTCCTCATTTCGAAGAGAAGGCGCTTGCGAACTCCAGTAAAGACATGCGATATTTGAGCAAGTGATTTTTTTTTTCTCTTCAATTATTTATACTCTACTTTTCTAGAATTCGATTTGTTCTGCGACAGCGGGGGACTTGAGGAGATGGGGATGGTGTGAGGTTTTATTTCCATTCGATGCTTAATTCCTTCTTTTTACCAAATCCACTTTTCTCCACGACTGAACGTCGTGAAAATTTTTCACTCTATCCCCCACTTCTTTTGCTTCAGCTGAATATTTTTTATCAGTTTCGAAATTTAATTTTTCTCAATCCTAGTGGAGCCTTTTTTGTTTCTTCGCTCATCGTTTCCAACAGCCCTGAATACCAAACGATAATCTTTTTTTGTATTCCTGTTTGGTTCGTTTTCCTAAGATTTTTTTTCCCTTCGACGCCCGACAAAACAGCTTTTTCTTTCTCTTTTTCTCTTACCTCCCCCACCCCCTCTCTTGTATCTACCTCCTTCAAGTAGACGATGGGGTTAAGTGAAAGACTCCCTTCTTCCTCTCTTTCTCTCTGTGTGTGTATGTGTGTTTTATTCCGTGTCATTAATTAAGGCAACGCCAGCGATCGGAACGCGTTGCTTGACATCAGCGGAATCTTCAATTAAGAGCGGGCGACAATTTTCACTGGCGCCATTTGCAACGGGAAGGAAACGAACGGACTAAATGGATGAGAAACGACCGTCGAGGAACCCCCTACCCCCTACCTTTCCATTCGACCTCCTCCCTTCTACACTTTGGGCCAGCTACCTGAAGAATGCTGTCATGCATTATGAATGAGGCGCCTGACATTCCTTTCCCCACAGACACCTGTATGCAAATGAGCATAAGGTGCCAAGGGGCAATTGGTGCCCAACGTCACGGTCGTCGATGTCTCATAACCTCATCTTTTTCACGCTCTGCTGCTCTTCGTCTTAACTCGATGGTTTGCCTCCGTTCCTAATGATCCCTGGGTAGCATACACACGCACACACACCACAGACAGGTTGGAAAAAAAAGTATCAACAAAAAAGCACAAATCTCTCGTGAACCGTTCTATATAATAATCGTAAAACGACTGTATAATCGAAATAAAACTCGTATATTGTATAGATAGATCTTAATTCTACGAAAATAATAGGTTCCGTTCAAATCTGGCAGTGACAAAAAAACGTTGATTCTCCCTTATACATTTGAGATCAGAAAATTCTAATTAGCTTTCGACTTTATTTAGACCCAAAGAATATTTGTGAAAATTAAGTATATTTTTTGCGTAAGACGTTTAAGGGATCAAACATGTATGCATTAGATATTATTTCTTTAAGGGTGCTAACAGTTGTAAGCATCAAATACATAGTAAGAGTAAGAACGATGACCATTTGAAAAATTGGCATAAATTTAAGCTATTTTACTACAATATGATAATGTATTGACCTTCCCAAATAACATAGAATACGCTCTAACTTTATAAAATTATATCAGTATTTTAAAAATCGATAGAACCGGTATTCATTAAAGTACTGAGTAAATTTATGACTAAACAGATTCTTTGATTGTTTCCGCATTTTCAGTTAATTTATAAACCAGCTATACCATCTGTTTATCCGTTATAAACATGGAATTTTTATTGACTCCATATTTCAAGCACAGCCAGTTCTTCTATGCTTCGAGGGCGCCGTTTTCGAAGTTTTTGCTTCATTGCCCCCACAGATTTTTACTGGTGACATGTAAGAGCTATTGGCTGGCCAGAGCAGAACTTCCATCTAGTGATGTCAAGATCCGGATATCCGAATCTTTTTTTCGGACCTAGGTCCGAGATCCGAGAACCGGATGTTGGTCAAAAATCCGAGATCCGGAACTTGGATCCGAGATCTCTGATCCGGATCTTGGATGCGAGATCTGAGATCCGGAAAATCGGATCCTAGACAGGAAATTGTGTATATGCAAACTTTTTCTGAAAGCAGTTTATAAAAGCTTTTATTAAGTGAGAGCCTAGTCCTCTTAAGTCCTAATTAGTCTTAATACGCATCCAGCGAAAGGATCCGAAATCCGGATCTGATATCCGAAATCTGGATCCGATATCAGAGATCCGAAATCCGGATCCGATATCCGAGATCCGGATATTTCTAGATCCGAATCCGGATATTATCAGATCCGAATCAGAGATCCGGATCCAACGGACATCGCTACTTCCATCACCTGATTGTTGAACTACTGCTTTGTTTTTCGGCTGGTATAGCAGGGACCCCTATCTTGTTGGAGGTAAAATCACCATCAGGTCTGAGTTTCTCAATGGAGTACGGAAGCGGAAATTCTTCAAGGATGTTAATAAAAACATCAGAATTGACGTTTTTGTCTAAAATGGCAATTTTGCCAATTCCAAGGAGTTCATGCATCCCCACGCTATGATCGAAGCAGGGAATTTCACAGATCGGTTTGTCTGTACGGTTTGCTTCAACCTTGCTTCGAATGACTTATTTGTTGTAATCATCTGATGCAAGTTCAAATCGGGATTCATCAGCCCATATCACCTGATCCCAAACATACGTGGCCAAATCCGATACTCCTTTGCCCACTTTAGGCGTCGTTTCTTTTGAGAAGTTGTGAGCAGTGGTTTCACATGCGCCGAGAAGAATCGAAACTTCATTTCCTTCAAACGTCGTGGTGTAGTATTCATTGATGTGTTGTGTTCTATATTTTGTTCCGTTCTGCACTTAATTCAGATGCTTGTGCGCCGGCTTCTTTTTAACTACCCTTTTCGGATATTTATCATCAGACGCAGTTGTTTTTCTATTTCTTCCAGATGCTTTTCCAAACATCACATCAACAGTTTCGCTTTCATGCTGTATAATCTGGTGGATTGTTGTGTTTGGTATATCCAAATCGCAACTAATTTGGCGTTCCAATAAATCTGAATGATCTTAAAATTTCAGCTGGGAGTGCACGTCCTCGAGCCTCAATCCTGGCTTTTTCAAAGTTAGGCCTACCACTCAATAAAATATTTACATATTTACATAGTTGCTGATTTGCATATTAAAGAACACCTCATTTAAACTGAAAGTAATACGTATCTTTGCACCAAAAATAAGAGACATTTGTTTACATCTGTAGGTAAGTGGTCTATATTTTTGGTAGCACTGATTCTTCGGGGTCTATGATTAATGGAAGATTTGCCGCTTTGTATAATCAGTGTAATATTTTTATTTTTATTTATCGGACTAAGTTTTTACATGCGTTTTGCAGTTGATACGATGTAAAATAATCATGTTTATTTCAAATGGGAAATAAATTTAACTTCAAATTAAGTGTTCGATGTGTTGTTACTCTACGTTGTTTTTAACAAACTAACAAGGGAATCCCTCGAACATGTATGTCACAGATTTCCACCAAATTGAAATATGTTACTCATCTGAAACTACTATAGATGCTTGCAGAAAATAAGAGTGCGAAATTGTTTCTTTCAAAATAAACCGCGAAAACGAATAAATTTCTGCATACATAGCCATACAAGAACTCCATTGTTAAAGCGGTTAGGCTATGTGGGGTTCCCTTGTAAGTTGTCTAACTTTATAGGAAATTACTATATTTCTTAATCGATTAAATAACAGTCATCATAACACTTATTCATCGTGAAACCAAATTTCACTGCCATGTTTATAATAGGACATTGACTGTGATGCAAAGAAGCCTGAGAGCCCAGTTTTGCCATTATCAATATTTTGGACTTTTTTCTTCAAGTAAGAAAGTGCTGCAGAGATCTAAAGAAATGGTAATCAGTTGGTACAATAATGGGCGTATTAAGGGCGCCAGTTGGGGGGGAGGGGGTAATCAGTTGGCGCATCCGGGTATCAAGGCGTATGGGGCAGAAATTCCCAGTCAAAATCTCGGATCTTTTTGCTGGATCTGTCTTGCGTTGTTGTCAGTTTGGTGCGGGAGCCAAATTCTTTGTCTGTTGACCTTCCTTATCTGTTTAAAATGTTCTTCTTGGCTTGACGATAATCTGCACACAGATCGGCCAGATTCCAATTTCAATGGCCTTCTTGCAAGAGAGACGTCGGAGAGGTCAGAATTGCTTTACTGAAGTCGGGGAACCAATACTAACACTTGTGGATATTTAATGCATTCGGATAAGTGTTTTGGTGGCCACTATTGTATTGTTCCCTTTGTGAAATTCATACAGCATGCAATCACGAACATGACTCTCCTCGGTATTATGTCACTCATTTTAAACTGCAAATATGGAAGAAAAAACTCCTATAAAGTCAAAGAACAGTAGTTAATTGTACCTACACATAAATTTAGCTTTAAAAAACGGCATTACTTTCCAGTTAATGATGATGGAACAAAATATTTGATCATACAGTAAAGATTTATGATGGAAGTTGTTTAGAATTTTAAATTTTAAATGAATTTATAAGATTTAAGACTGATAAAGGAAATACCACTAACTCTTTAAGAACCGAATTTAACCTCCAAAAATACCACCTTATCCTCAACCTCAAAGTTGAAGCAATGGATATTTAAGCCATACCTTCAGATCTCATTGCTAATATCAAAACTAGTATTTATCTGATGTAAATTTCATAAACAATAATTGAATGAACAGCATATCTTCAAGAAGTAAAGGGGAAGTTAATTATAAGGAAAATGAAGTAAAGTAAATTAAAGTGGTATCAAAAAATAGTATGTAAATTAAATGGGCGTAGAAACTATTACAAGGCAGATAACGTACTACAACGATAAAGATTAAGTGATAGTAATCAATAGCGTGGAATGATTATAAGCCTTATATACGGTTCCGAGTTTGGAGCTTTATCCGAATGTGTGGGACGTTTTCGTGATCTGGCTGGCTGAGAGCTTTCTCTGTCAAATAACATTTGATAAAGGAACAACAAAAAAGGGGGTAATCCACATTATGACAATAGCTTAGTGGTGGCAACCAATTTCGTCCCAACAACAGTTGATGTGGAGAATGATGATCTCCCCAGATCAACGACCTAGCAACGCCATTGAATGTTTATGTAAAAGTTAGATCGTCGATTGCGATTCAAGCTACGAATCCCATCTTCAATGATAAGGAGTTAGTGACCATTAACTGCTCTTATGAGAATATGGGATAGTTAGAAACTATTGTTCGGACATTGTACCCCTATTTAAAGGACATATGATAAAATGCGTGAAAAATATAGTAAAATTTACAAGTTTAAAGTTTTTTTTTGCTAATGCCCCTATATTTTTTTGTGAAGAAAACTAACTTTTCACTTTAATTCTTTTTGACTAAATTCTTCCTTTTCCTTTTTAGCCGTTTCTATAGAATCTACTTTTTATAGGTTTTTATTAAAACTGCAAAAACTTTCAAATTAAAATTCTTTTTACATTTAAATCCATACCTGAGTTAATTCTCTACGAGGATGATAAAATGGCATTTTTTTTTAACTGCGAATAGTTCAAAATTCAATATATCGACAGTATTTGGGTCTTCTCCACCTCCATTCTCCTCTAAACGTAGCTGCCTCGCACATTACCAGCTACGCTCGTCACTTTTTTTACGGTTCACAGTTTATTATTGGCTAGATTTCAATGAAGCCCATTCGACATGTTTCCAGAAATCCGTTATTATTTTTTGAGAAGTTCTCGTTCGTTGTCAAACGCGAGTAGCAACGTGGAACAGGGTTTTATTCCGATGAGCATCGCACGTCTCTTTATGTAATCGCACTCTTTTCCATTGTAGTGCGAAAAAACCTATTGACAATTATGACCCTTGAAATCTTCTCTCCTGCTGTGCTGAAAACAATCACTCACATGAGCGCTGAATTCGCAGGAATGAATCACTGCTTCTCTCATCATGTTTTATGATTTCAACTCGTTCAGTTACAATCCCATTCTCATTTACTTTTATTGCACAACTGGATCCTTTGAATTAGGCTTTAATGAGTTCAAAGGACAGCCACAAGGGGAGATAAAAAAAAGGTGAACATGAGGATAATTATGTTGGAGAACAGCGAAAGATAGGGTTGGTAAAAGGGGAAATAAACTGTCCCAGCTGTTATGTGTGCAATAGAGAACTTGTAAAAATGTACTGAATTAACATGGAGAAGGGAAGGGGGAACTAGAGGAAAATTAGAGGAGAGAACGCAAAGTAGATAGTGTTAATCTACTTAATCTACTATTAAGAGTAAATGAGAAAGTCCTTTGATATTTGGTTCGGGTTTATTTGTCCTATATCAACTAGTTCCTCCAAGACAGCTAAATAAGCAATGACCCCAATCGGTTTTTATTTACTTCACAACACCTGCTGGTACATTAGCTCGACGTCTTCTTGATGGTTCTTTCCTCATCTCACGATTACGCTTAATGTTTTTCTTAATGTATTCCTTTTGATAATAAATGCAAGAATACTGTTAATAATTGCAACAACATATACGAATCATGAATAATAAATCAAGGTGGAACGAGAATAACATTCATTTGTAAAACTAAGCATTGCCATTAGCATATGCTTATGGTTTAATGCGTTTGCTTTTGCTTTACTTGTCGTTTCATACAAAAACTCGAAAGTGAAGATTAATGATTTGCATTGATTTTCTTTAGAGGAGAATTTGTGAGGTAAAATTAAGTTTACAAAATAGAGATTTTAAGATACATTAATCATCCATTGCCCCTCTTAATATTTTTACGTTTATATGTAGGCTAGAGACTTTATATGCCCCTTCGGGGTTTTATTCCCGTTTTTTAACACGCATTTATGCGTCTCCCTTCTGCCGTTATTGCTTTACTTTCCTTACGCTTTATATCTCTTTTAGTGGTAAGACTGAGAGCAAGAGAAAGAGATCATTAAGTTCCAATGGGCTGAATTCAAGAGGAAATTCGATTCATTTATAGGTCTCTCTCTCCCCTCTCTCACTCACACTAGCGCTCTCGTTCAATTTTTCTCCTTCCACCCTACTCTTTTCCATCTATGGAAAACCGAACGGAGATCCTTTTATAGAAGAGCAACGCGTGGAAGTCGCCTCGTCGATTATTAGTCGAAAGTTTGAAACCATGAACAGACGTAATCTCTCTCTCTCTCTCTCTCTCTCTCTCTCTCTCTCTCCCACCCTTTTACCCACTCCTTCAATCCTATTCCCCCCTCGTTTTCGTCGCCTCCTTTTCCAATTTCCATTTTGATGAATGTGCAGTTTGCATCCGAACGGGATTTATAAATCTAGGTTGGCAAGAGCAAAGACTAAATTTCACTAGTGTCTCATAAATCAGTTAATACTTTCACCTCCCTCTGTTTCAGTGCGGCGGATTGTAAATATAGGGAGGGGAGGTGGGTGAGAGAAGGCTATTCTTACCCGCTACTGTCACCATCTTTCTCGGCGAGGCTTTTGGAGAGTTGCTTTGTTTTGGGGTTGAAACCCTGCACTTATTAGTTTCCTTTCTCTTGCAGCTGTGGTAAATTAACCGAGAATAAATGTCAGGACAGAAGCGCTGAAATATGTCGCACTCCTTCATTTTGATCCTCACTTAAATCTTGGGCATTAATAGCGGATCTAACGAAATGGATGCAGTCCATTTAAAGAGGGGGTCCCTGTGAAATACGCCTTCATCAGATTCATTGGAAAATCTCTCCGGGAGATTCATTCCTCGAGAATGCAATGTATCTCGATTGCCCTAACATTAACGTCCCATTTCTCTTGACGAACCATTTCCATTTGTCATCAGAGATGAAAGGGGGAAAATGTCCTTCGATACAAAACTGAAATTTATTTCTTGAAATTTTGGGTTTTGTCTCTACACCTTTTTCTTGTTAAAGTGAACAGTTTCCTCTTTGTTTTTTTTAAATAGTAAGCATGCAGGGTTTAATATTAAAACATCCGTTGTTTTATTTTTAATGATAATGTAACAGCTTAGGAATTGCCCATATTATAATCAAATACGATCATGTTCCAAAACGTCGTCCCCCAAACAGCAAATAATCATGCCTAATCAGCGGGGTTGATTAACGCAGCTCAGAAAAGAATAACCCTGTCAAAATTTGTCTTATTGCTGTTATAGATTGAAGTAAATTTATATGCTGGATCAATTATTCCAATCTTCGTCCGGTAACGCTTCGTCCAGATTTCTTGTTTTTCAATGAAATATTTTAAGATTATTCAGAGTCTTGGGCCTGATAAATTTCCTTGCAGCTTCAAAATATGAATACTTTAACTTTATAGCGGCTTCTTCTCATACCCACTACATTAACATTGCAGCCTCTATGTGCATAACTTGGAAACGTTACGTGATAGAAAAATTTAAAAGCAGATTCGAATTCTACATACAAATTATTCTTAAGAGCGCTGTCTGTGATCTTGTGTGCAAAAAGTGTGTTGACTAGTGTAATGATAGCAAGGGAAAGCTGAGCGAGAGCAGCACTTCTTGAAGCACGTAAACCAATTTGAGGCAGTAGATCTGTAGCATGAATCGAACCAACAAATAATTTAGTCAGATAATTCATAACATTATTGAAAACAATATGTAACAATGAAATATTTTGTTTACGTCTTGTAAATAAGTAAGAATGCGTCAGATCCAAGTGGTCCTCGTTCTGAAGATTAGTTACAAAGTTAATGAATTTGCTATGAAGATTTTGAGGTTTATTAAAGTAAGAATTTTTTTCCAGCAAACCAAATTCGCGCACAAAATTCGACAAAGTTTGTGTATTATATAGGTTTAAACCAACAGTTTGGTTCCTAAAGAAAATAGATATCATACTAGTGGTCGTATGATAGATTATGCCCAAATCCTTAATTTATTCTTTCTTAGTAATTATGTAAAAATATTTAAAAATGCTTAAAAAGCTTGTGTAAAATATGACTATGAAATAACAAGGAGACTTAATACTATAAAAATTTTCTTTACTTTTCCATCTAAGTCAGCAATGAAAATAAGCAGGAAAATTATCATTCAACGTAAATCCACTAAAATCGTTTCCTTTTATAAGAAATTTCATTATACTACTACTTCTCTTTTATCACTGATGGTACGCTATCCAAAGTTTAACTGTCGCACGCCTGTGCTGCGATCAGGTCAGTGCCTCCTTTAGCCCATCCGCCACCCAAGACGATGTATCGTTTTTTACGTGTCATTGTCCTATTGGTCTCTATCCAGTATGGTGTATCGATTTGTAACTTGTTTTTCCCTGTTGTGCCTTGTATCCTTCGAATGTGTGGGCGATAGGAGTCAAAACGAGCTCCAAATAATAACAGAAGTTGTATAGTGTTATCCAACAATTTTAATAGAACACTAGTGTTAAATACGCCTGTTTTAAATACGGGGAAATAAAGATTTTAGATTAATTCTCAAATTACAACAAATACATCTTAAGAAGAATATTCAAAGTCATTTCAATTCAATACAATTCACTTGACTTTGAGTGTTTTTCTTAGGATGGCTGGAGTGTAAAATGGTTCACTTTGGAAAACTGAAAAAATTGTTAACAAACCTTTCAAACGAAGCTCACCTCTGGGAGTTCTTGTTTCTCACTCTTAAAATTGGCCGAATAGTGTGGCCATTCGACTGCAGCTTCCGAAATTATCAAAAGGAGCATCTACATATGTAACACGTATTCGATAAAGTCAAAAAAATATTTTAAATTTCAGCGAGGTTTTATTTTCTTGGATTCTTTGTTCTTTAAATTGCCTTTTTGTCTCCTTTGCACTTTTTCGAGTACTCTGTAAGAATATTATGACTACTCAAAACTGATTTTTATTTCCATAATTGAAGCAAATGCGATCGCAAGCACATGGAATTTTTCCTCCGAGGAAAATTATTTTAATTTTAGATTGATAAAATGCATTAGACGACTTCTTTTTCCGGCTATTTGTAGATCTGACTGTCGATGCTATGGTCTCATCCTCTTCAATATTTTCAATCCGCAATTGATCCTCAGAATAATCATGAAAAGTGTTCCATTGCTTAGTTAACATTTTCCAACACTTATTAAATTTTCGAGCGCGACTAATTACATTCATCAATGGTTCGTTTAAAGTAGTCTAGTTTAAAGCATTGCCTTTTGACTCATTGATCAGTCGTTATTATAAATAACACTGTCCAACAACAAAATAAATTACTGAACAGAAAAACACCGTTTCTAAGGTTAGTTTTTGCGTAGATTACAAAAATGACGCTCATTTTTGCCTATCAGGTCTCAATTTTTCGTAAATCGTGATTGAAATTTTTATATTTTAATGTGAATTTGACACTTACACGTAAGTTTCAAAATTACTTAATACTTAAATAAATGAAAATGCCTAGAGGAACTTGTAAAAACAATCCAGATAATTTTTGTCATATTTGTGGATGTGTAACAACAAAGGTTTATAAGCGAAAAATATCAAATTACGTCAAAATGGGAGATGAAGATAAGAAATGAGCACCACATGCATGCTGTTCGTTTGGTCTAAAATGCCTTAATTTACAGAAATTATAAAATTTTAGTATGCGATTTACCAAAAATTGAGACCCGATACAGAAAAACGGTTTGCAGATTCGGAACCAGCGCACCCAAATTACCAAAAGTCAACTACTCTTCGCCTAATAATTTTTTGAAAGTCAAAAATTGTTGGACAGTGAAAATACTTGTATATTTATTAATCTTTGGTACGGTTATTCGGCATTTTCAGTAATGGAACTCGCTGGTTTGGACGAACACGTCAGATAATCGATAACTACTACATCAGAGTAGAGATTAACCAAAAAAAAATTCCAAAAGATTTAAATATTATTAAAAGTTTTACTAAATACATAAATTTTTATAGATTTATTCTTCTTTATCTTGCATAATCTTAATTGAATTGTACAGCTTTTTTGATTTTATTTTAATGCGAAACCTTCCCGGTTCAAATCTGGCTGGAAGGATGTTAATTTTTTTTATTTTTTAAATCTTAAAGTTATATTAAACATATGATCGGACATTACGCGATAGTTTTCTTCTATTTTAGGCAAGCTTTATGAAATATCTTTTCAATTTTTTTAAGCTTTTTCAAAGATAATCCCCTGATCATTGCAACAAATTCATTATGATCTGTTATCGATATTAACGATTTATTGGTTCAATTAAGTAATAAAATTTAAGAATATTAATAAAAATTATTGAAACATGATGGCGTCTTGTATTGCTAGTTAATAACTAAATAGCAAAAATCTAGGTTAAAGCATACGCGGTTTTATTCAGAAAGTTGACGCGTTTTGAAGTGATAAAAAAATGAGAAAATACAGTATGTATAAACACATGAGATATATTAGCAATCAGAAGCCGAATCCTGTTTATAAATGTTGTATTCTGAAAAGTTAAGCGGTAATCACATGCTTGTGTGCGAAAATTAAGATATTTGTGAGAAGTGGCTTGCACATCGGTAAGCTTCCGAAATGTTCATTTATTAAATAAAACTTAAAAAATATTTATAAAAATAATCGTTTTAAGTGAGAAGCCATTCAATCACTAGTAAATTGGCTTACCAGATCACCAGAACTTACGTCGCCAGATTTCTTTTTGTGGGGTTGCTTGAAAAGTCAAGTTTATCAAGAAATACGATTGAATTGTGCAAACATAATTGATCGAATCAGAAATCCTTGCACAAAAATTGATGCTGACACATCGGTTTGCTTCTGAAAGGCTCATTCGTAAATAATATTCGTAAAATAAAACGTAAAAAATATTTTTAAAAATTATTAATAAAAATTAAAAATAATTAATAAATTAAGTGACTACTGATTGAATACTATCAGCTTGTTTTGATCTAAAATTGTTTAATTTACAAAAAATTGGCCTATTCTTTTTGCTTAAATTAAAAACAAGACTAATCATGATATTTGTTAAGAAAATATAAACTACACTGCACAGCAGTTTAACTGAATGAATTTGAGATTAATGAGATAAAAATTTTCTTGGGTAGAATAAGAATGGCTAAAAATAATTTTTGTGTTAAAACGATTGTATACTTAATAATCAAAGTTGTATGGTTTCTGAAGCGCTTATATAATAGTTCTTGAACGAAGTTCCCACGCGTATATTCTGTGGAAAGAGAAGCTTTCGTGGCATCGAAATACCGAAGTCTCTTGAAAAAAAAATCTCACTGCAAAATTAACATAAAAAGATTTTCTGATAAACATGATGAGTTAGATTAAAGTGTTTTGAGTAATGCGTTTCTTGTCTTCGGTGTCCTCGTTCGTCGAAATATGCTTTTAAAAGAATTAATTTACTCCATTCGTGAGCAAAACATCACGAATTCTTAAAATGACGCTATTCTCCAATTTTTTTCTTTCTTTCAGAAGTCTGGAATTTTTTCGGCGGAGATCTGTTTGTTGGTGTCAATTTCGTAGTCAGGACACGACGTTTTGGGAATGGGAGTGAGGGGGGTTGGTGGGAATGATGGAGGAAAAAGAGGGTGGATTTGGAATTGTGCACTAATTGTTGCGTAGCCTTTTGTCGCCGATGGAGGGAGGGAGTCAAGTGAGGTTCTTTTAGTCCCCGGAGACCGTGTTTCTGTCGCGCGGCATTAGTGGCTCGCATCTCTCGATGCTGTGCGTGTCTCAGTCTATGTAAATATCGGTGCAGCTGGATTAATGAACTAAAGCCGAAAATCGCCGTGTAACCGAGTCGGCCTTCGTACGAAATGAGTTTACTAATTGGTCATAAAACGACCAATTATTCCCGTTCTAATGATGACTCGTACGACCCGCAGAATCATCTGATTTTACAGAAAATAAGAGACTTTGGCGTAACGATCCAACGCAGTACACACGGCAGTTGGGAGTTAGAGGTGGGCGTTGCCTTCGGAGCATGCGCACATCGCATACCGGTCATCGTCCAAAAGCGGGACCCCGTTCGGCGACGACGACGAACTGTAATTAACGTGGAGCGCAAAATTCCAGCCTTGTTTTTCGTGCGGAAAAGGCGATGATGCTATTCCGATAGGGAGGCATTTTCATAGGCATTGCACATGAAACTGCGTGTCCATCGCCGGTGATTACTGCCAATGATGGTAGTTGTTCCGAGTTACTTGCAACGGAGAGACAGACGAAAAGACTAATGAACAATGATTTCTGGAATCGGTATTTTCAGCGACAATAAACAAAATAGGAAATTCCGTCGACCCACTCGCGACTTACCAGAGGCTGTAATAACGGCCTCTTTGCGCGCGCCTATCACTTTCCAACTGCGTCGGGTCGCTAGTCGGTTCTAGAACCTTCGAATGATCAACTTGCTTAATGGCTGCAGATATTATGAAGGGTAACGGCAACCAGCTTTCAGAGATTGAGTCGGGCCGTATTCATGGCTTAGCGGTGCTCAAAGAGTTAATAGAGCGTAGTCTAACACGGCAACCGACTAAGAGCTCGAATGAGCGGGGTAGGGAAGGGAGTTCGGTTAGCGTTGAAGTGTAGTTCACGCTCCCAAATTAGTTGGTGGGTTCGCGACTTCCATCTATCAGCGATAGACAATGAATACTAACATAGTCTGCAACGGGCTCCATGTCACTGTCGATGCTGCAGTCACTCTTTTCCCAGCTTTACTTTCCCCTCCTTTTGCATTTGAAGTGTAAGTCCCGCCAACGGTTGATGGGGAGGAGAGAGAGAGACATAGAAATGGGGAATAAAAGAATCAGAGAACGAGGGTTAATCAAAGAATAGATTAAATATGGCATTCATTATTCATTCTCTGTCGCCGGAGTGAGTCGTTCGCCAAACTACTTCGTTCAGGGAAACGGAAACGGACACCATTACAGGGTTAGAATTGTTAATTCTAGTGGAAGATAGGGGAACGGGAAACGACAGATAGACGAATAGATAAAGAGTGAAAGAGACCAGATCGCTTAATGCTTGTTAACATTTTCGAATACATAGAATTATTAAAGAAGAACGAGGGAGGCAAAAAAAAAGCTAAGCTCTTAGTAAGTGGTTAATTAGAGATTAAATGGACATGAATGAATGAGGGCTGGAAGTCGAAAAAAAGTAAGGAGGGTAGGAGCTTAAATGGAACATGTGCTAATTAAAAAGATTTTTTAAAAGCTTCGTTCCGGATTTGTGACCAGTTTTGGAAAACCTCCTTACAAAAAAAAGGGAGGAAAAATAGGAGAACAAACGAATCACAGATTTAATTCTTTTTTATATATGTAATACCTTGTAGGAAATGAGGAGAAATCATCGTTATCAGAATCCAGCCCTTTTTCATTAGATGCTTTGTCTGGATGAAAAAGATTTTTTTTCCGTTCTTTTTCATCTTGCTTGCGTCAATTTCTTTTGTTTCCTTTGAAAAGGTTGTTTTTTATGTTAGAATTCTCCGATTTAAATCCGCCTCCAATTCTTTTCCTTTCATTCCGCTTTCATTTCCAGTTTAATCCACGAGAAATACGTTCTCCCAATAGCAAATGGAACGCCACACTGGGAGCATTAATTATGTTTTAACAGCTGAAAGGAAAGGATTAAACGCCAAGCGTCAATGCAATGATGATAAGAAATGTGACAATGGTTAAATACGACAGCTTAAACGTAATAAAAGATTGAACATAATCAAATTTTGTAGTTCATAAAATAATAATAATTTTTAATAATAAATTCTGAAAAAGTTTTGGTCTTATACTAAAAATTCGGAATTTCCTTAATTATCAAATATTTTGTTAGTTTTTTTTTCTTTTCCATTATGAAATCTGTGAAATTGTTTTAGCAAGAACACTTCTAATCAAATAAGCATCCTTGTCTTCTGACAACTTGGCTTAAGTTATTCAATGTTCTGCTGGCATGAAGTGCTCTTTGATTTTGTTCACATCAATTTTAAGAATAAAGCGACCTAAGTGGATGCGACACTTTCTTTACATTTGTGATTGTTGGAAGTCTTCTAACGTATCATTGGGTGACGCTTCGCGGCAGTCTCCACCCAATAAATTAATCAAAACCCGAGGCACACCCAGGAACGGGCTAGGTTCGATATTCGTGATCGAGGAAGTACCATTAATTAAAAAAAATGTTTAAATTGTAAATTTAAATTAATGTAAAACAATATCATTATTAGCTTTTAGAGAATATTAAACGACTTTTTCTCAAGAGCAAATTAAATCAAAGAAAATCTGCATGGAATGAAAATCTGTATTAATCAATTTGGGGGGTCGTGCAGATTTATAAAATACAGTTTTGTAGAAGATTTTTTAATTACTTTATATTTTTTTCCTGAATACTTGGCCATTAGAATTTCTTTGAAAATAAAATAAGAACCTTTTTATAATTTTTCATATACAGTGTGATCCAAAAGTCAGTTCACCCAAAAGTGTTTAATAATGAAAACCATTAAACATAGCGACGGCAAATTTGCAGTGGATATTCTTTAATCAATGCGACACTGATTGAGCCTACAGTTTATGTTCAAAGTGGCCCCTATTCTCCTGCTTGCACAAACGAACGCGACGGCACATTCTTGGAAGCGCGTTGCACCACTGTTGAGGCGGAACGTTCTCGAACAATTTGTAGAGCAGTTAGATGATATTGAATGCAGACAAGGTTATCATCTACAGGACGGAGCTACGGCTCACACAGCCCGAATCTAAATGGAACGAATGATATTTGCGCCATTCCGGAGGACATGCTGCAACGCGTTTCCAAGAATGTGTAGTCGCATTCGTTTGTGTTATCAAGAGAAAAGGGATCACTTTGAACATTTAGTCGTATTGATTAAAGAATATATACTGCAAATTTGACGTCGGTATGTTTAATGGTTTTCATTTTATATACAACCATTAGAACTTTGGGTGAACTGACTTTTGAATCACCTTATATATGCAAAATTATAACATGTTTCTACAATTTCTGAAATAGACATGACAATTTGAGGAGGTTCATATTTTATTTTGTTTTCAAATATATCCTAAAAAAAGATATAAAAAGAGATTGTGAGTAAAAAGTGGCTCTAAAATAAGATTGCAAATATCTGCCCATTTTTATATATAGAAATAATAAATTCCGGAACACTTTTAAACTGTTATAAATTCTGCCTCATACATAGCTAATAAATAAATTTTCTGTTTTCTTTAATGCACTTAACAATAACGCATTCAATTTTCTCCAGGTAGTCTTTATATTTAAGTTACATTTAAGAACATTTATTGTAAGTTTGTTTAATTTCCCCTTGTATATGGTAAAACTCAGATGAGGGCCATTAAACAAGAATAGAAGAAGGTAAACTGTCAAAAACAGTTTTCCCCTCTTAAAATTTTAGCCCAAACAAATTGCGAATTGTTAAAAACTCTTTTCAGTACAAATTGCTTTATTGGACTTTTCTCTTAGAAATTGCTTCGTAGCCAGTAATTGGATTGGTGACAATTTGCCAACGGTGTGGAGACGATGTCGTTGCGTTTTCCCATGCCAGGCGTTCACATGAACCACTCGTGGCAATGTCGTCGACTCATCACCCTTCTAGTTCTACTACTTACTGGATGCTCTCTTCATGTTCAAGGTAGGTCAATGGTTTTCTGTAGAAGGAATAAAAAAAGAAATTTTAACCCATCAAAATAATGCTTTTGAATTTTAAAACCCTTTTAATCCCCAATAAACCTTAATTTATGAGTTGCTAAAAAGTTTAACAAGGCAGGAAATTTAGGGAAAATTTTTTTTAAATCTTATCATTTACGAGAACTGCAATAATTCTAGTGCAGCGGTTTAATGGATAGGTTTTCTGCAGTAAAATCTGGTGAGTATTAGCTTCAAATGGGAAGTGGGCCCCGAGAAAATTGAAGAGAACAGAATGCATGTTTATTAATGCAGGCTTAAGAGGGATGATATTGCTGTTGAAAAAGTTAATAAGCTTATAAATCGGAAAGTAAATTTAAGCTCTTAAACTTTAGAACAACTTCTCAAAATCATGTTCGGACTTATAACTTTGTAAGTTTGTAGCTTTCTATTTTTTAAAAAAATTTTTGTTCTCGTGTTTCTTGTTTGCAGATACAGATTTGATACAAGCCTAGAGCTTCCTTAATTTAGGTTATGCATATATAAAATAAGAATTTCTCTTCATGAAATACAAGTATTATTGATAGTCATATTTTCTGTGTCTCATTGCTAATTTAGGCAGTAATCCAGAAGAGAATGGAAATCTTCAAAAGAGAAAGCAACATTTAGATCTTCATGTTATACCGTGTGTTTCAAAAGTTCCCGAACAGCCCCTTCTGTATGTAGGGAAAGCCTAACCTATGTCAGCAGTTTTCACGCAATAAACAGTTTCATTTGTTTGTTTTCACAGGAGTCCTTGTATGAATAGGTGTGCTCAAATTTTCGTTTTCGTGGTTTATTTTGAAAGAAACAAAAAATCCGCACTCTTATTTTGCAAGCATCTATTGTAGCTTCAATTGAGTAACATCAATAGACGCTTTTTAAACTGTTACTGTACCAGTATAAGCTTAACGCCGTATACCTTAGGTTTTTTTAAATAAAACTTCTATTTTTTACTTTAAATTTTTATTTCACTCTCATTTTTTTTTAATTGAAAAAAAGAGGTTGAGAGACAGTGGCTGCTGTCTACCAGCCCTTCAGCATACCTGCACAACAGTACGTTATGCAGGGAAAGTCATCTCCTGCGTTCGGGAACTTTTGAAACACACGATATATTAGCTCCCAGAATAAGACACCAAAAAGGAAATTGTCATAAGTATATTTTCTTTCCGTGTAAGATCTAGTTGTTTTTTAAAGAATGCTATTTCACTGACACAATATAGTGTCTACGATTTATAACGCAATGAGATGTACCACGCAATGATTAATTCCTCTCCCAAAGACCTCATCCAACGCTGACACAGCCCAGAAGCCACTTAGAATTATTAAAATTCATAAATAAAGAAACTTTTACAACACACCACAAAAATAAACCTTAAAAAGAAATCATTAGAAACCATTAACGATCGCATATGGATATTTAATCGCTAATGATTTCACCTCAAAATTTCTCTAAAACGAAACTGGCGAATCCCACTGACATTTACAATTCGTGAATTAATTGTTGTGTCATTAGATAAAACGAAGAAATGGTTTTAGTTTTAAATTGTCGAACGAAAAAGATTTTATTTATTTTTTAATTTTTTTTTGATAGGAGTTTTTGCAATTAATGTTGGTTCAATGGACATTATGTTGTTTTTTATTATGTATATCTTAAGTTCCTTATAAAAATTAATGATTGCTTGCAATTTCTTCTAATTGATTGCCCACTCGTGCTTCTTCCTTCCCGTTCGACCCTTCTCTTTATTATATTTTCAAATTTTAACGATAATGGATGAGAACCGATGGCTTCGGAATCACCTTAATTCGTTGCAACATTAAAAGTGAAACGAAATGTAGAGATAATGAAATTAAGGCAATGTTTTTTCTTCTTCCTTTACTTTGATTAATGTTCCTCCTGTCTCTAATAATAATAATGGTTTAATGTATTTAAAAAAAACAAAAAAAAAATGTTGTATACGATTACGTTAATGGGAATCGTAATTAGGGTGACGGGCGATGGTATTGATGCACTGCTTTTCTGTAATTACCTTTAGTCAGATTAGAGATAACGATACAATGTTTTCTTTAATATTCTTATGGTATAGAGTTCATTTTTAATGCCATATTCTTCCAGATTTAAGGGTTTTTTCCTTCTTTTTAGAATTCGTTCAAATTAATAATCTTTTTTTTTCTTAACATCCTTAACTCATCTTAGCCAATCACTTTTTTTTTTGTGGAAATCGACCGGGAAGCTAGATTTTCCATATAATTTCATTACTGTTTTATGTTTAATATTAAGTCCTTTACGTATGCTGGTCCATATTCAATTGCCCCATCCCGACGGGTTGCCATATAACTGAGAATATAATGAACATAGGAATATACAAACTATTCGTGATTCGTGTTTTTGGAGATAATCATAGGAATCGGGCACTGATGCAGAATATTGATAGTTGCCCATGTTTTGGATTGCAGTAATAACTGTTGCCTTGTTAACCTCATTTTCAGATATAACTCATATTATTTCATCTATCTTTGCGTAAAATTTGTAGCGTTCATTGAGTTGTCCATCTCGTCATTTCAAATTTCAATCTACAGAGATGTGAATGCTTTTTAAGAATTACATTAAGATTGCTTAGTGTCAGTTGCCTAATGTTACATACGATTGCAGTTACACTTTTTACAAAGCACTATCTTTGTAATTTTAAAGGCGTTGATTATAATCGCATTGATTAGAGTCACAAATCGCTTACTCAAGAGCACGCATATAGCGGCATAATCACAGAAGGGGTTATGATAGTGGTTACAGCCCTTCTATGATTATGATACTGATTATAGCCACAAACCAGCCGGTAGTAAGATTTTATACGAAAAAAAATTAACACCAATACGTGACGCAACTTTATGTAAATTATGGTAGCTGCAAATAGAGAAGGCGTATGCTTTCGACGGACGCGGGTATTTGAATTAACCTGATTGCAGTTATGGTTTCCAATAAATGTCGTCATAGATTCTCTCGTGCATTATTTGCTGTAATATTTTGTAATAAAATTTATGTCATACTCACTATTACATTTTCTTTTTATTCTATCGTTTCGAAGATGCATACAAATTTTCACTCTCCTCGGCGAAACTTATTTATATATTTTTGGACCATCAAACCCATGGAGTCGATGAAGAATATCTCCAATTAATCGATAAAACCGAACGATTAGTTAATTCAAACATTTCTAAACAAAATTAATAAACTATTTTGTATAAACGTCATTGTCTATAACCATTACATTCGGTTAATACCATCTAATGAAGTGATACTAATCAACCCATATGCATAGTCAAGAGGCAGACAAACGTGAACGTACACAAATTCCTGTCTCGCGACAAGTACACTCAGAAATTTCTAGAATACATTAATTGCAACAATTTTAACTACTCTCCTGATGTCGGAATTCACGTCCTCTACCACTTAAAATTCTTTGAAATAAAAGACATTCAAATTGTATTGGTTTAAAATCGTGCTATTTTGTTAGGATATTCGGATGGTTCGGTTCAACATAAGATTTTTAAAGACTCAAAGCTAAGGTGCCAAGAATTTTCTCTCTTTAAATTCTTTAAATGAATTACAGGTAAATAACTGGCCCGATTTTTCCGCATACGCTTCAGTATTAAAGATCGATAAAGATTGAAGATAAGATATTCAAAGCAATGTATCTATACTCGAAGGTCCCCAGATGACCGTCCGCAGGCATTTCTTTTTCATTAGCTTTATCTCCTTGGCAACAAGCCATGAAGAGCTTGAGATACCCTCATATACATCATTAAGAACGAGCAAAATGTTATATTGCTTTGCTTATAAATTACTTCTAGCTTTGGTTTGTGTAATTAATATTCATCTACTTCTTTATAACTGGTGAACGATAGCGTTTACACAAAGTATATCTTTTTAATTCAGTGAATGATGTCAGAAAACAAAAGATACAAATAAAGTTCCTTTATTGACCTTCAAAGTAATCTCCAAAGTAATTAAGGTTTAAGTCGACTTGTTTTAAGACTTTATAACTTATAAAGGTCTAAGTGAATAGATAAAATCTTCTTTTAAGTCGAATTTGAATACATAAAAATGATTCACTTTGTCAATATTTGAATGGAATCAAATTTTATAATTTTAAATATAGTCTAGTTTGTTCAGTCTAAAGCTCCTATTTTTCATTCATATTATAATCCTAACAATAATAGTGTAATAAATAATATTGTTAAATGTTAATTTCATGATTAAAACCCGTTTTCTTTCTGAGAATTGTAAGATATTACTCATTTTTTTGATTATCTATAACTCACAAAAAAAATATGACTGCTTATTTAAAGGACAATTCTACGATCATATACAAATTTATTTAAATCGAAAGCCTAATCTATTAGTAATATCGTGGCATATTTAAAAAAAAAATAGAATTCAAACATTGGAGCAACATTTCCTAGAAAGAAAGCTAATCAACTAAAACGTCATACATTGTTACATCATCATATTTCGACCATTGTTAATAGTATTTCTACCAATAATAAACCCTAAATTTAGTCGACTTATGATGTAACAATGTATGACGTTTCAGTTGTTTGGCTTTCTTTCTAGGCGTAGCCAACCAACACCTCCTATAAAGAAAGCCTGTGCACTGAAAATTCATACATTGTTACATCATCATATTTCGACCATTGTTAATCGTATTTCTACCAATAATAAACCTAAATTATGACTTCTTATGATCATGTAACAGTGAACGAATTTTCAGTGCACAGGCTTTCTTTCTAGGATGTGTTGAGCCAACCCCTCCTAAAGATAAGGCCTGAGCGCGAAAATGTCAGACATTGTTACATCATCATCCGAAGATACGTTTAATCGCATTTCAGGGCTTATTATTGATAGAAATGCGATTAAACGCATCTTCGGATGATGATGTAACAATGTATGATGTTTTCGCGCTCAGGCCTTATCTTTAGGAGGCGTTGGTTGAGCCAACACCACCTCTACTCAAAGCCTGAGCGCGAAAATTTCATACATTGTTACATCATCATAAAAAGTCATCTTTAATCGCATTACTACCAATAATAATAAGCTCTAAATTATGACTTCGTATCATGATGTAACAATGTGTGACGTTTCCGCGCTCAGGCTTTCTCTTTAGGTGGTGTTGGTTGAGCCAACACCTCCTAGAAAGAAAGCCAAACAACTGAAACATCATATATTGTTACGTCATCATATTTCGACCATTGTTAACCGTATTTCTACCAATAATAAGCCGTAAATTTGGTCGACTTATGATGATGTAACAATGTATGACATTTCAGTTGTTTGGCTTTCTTTCTATAGTCCATCCAGCCTTAGTTTGCGCGAAACGTGATGGCCGTTTCAATTGTTGGACATTGTTATAACAGAAATTGAACAATACATAACAATTAAAATGTCCTTCACATTTCGCGCAAACTAAGGCTGGATGAACTATAGGAGGTGATGCTTGAGCCAAAGGGAAAGACCAACACCACCTAGACAGAAGGCCTGATAACGGAAACGTCATACATTGTATATCATCATTAGTCGACCATTGTTAATCCTATTTCTACCAATAAGAAGCCCAAAATTTGGTCACTACGAGGCCTACGAGATAACAAGGCCTGTAAGCGAAAACGTCACTTGACCATCGGGGTGCTAGCAATAATTCACCCTTCACTGTTTCCAACAAACGAAAAAACACTGATTGTTAACATCCAAGATGGAGACAATGAAGGTTGGATTGTTGCTAGCACCCAGTTGGTGACTTTTTCGCTTCCAGGCCTTGTATTTCTCGTTGGCCTCATAGTCATCTTTAATCGCATTTCTACCAATTATTTGTTTATTTGTTTATTTGTTACTTTGCAAGCAATGGGCTATGACAGCCCAATAACAGCTTACAATAATAAAAATAAAACAATGATACAGTATAACAAGAATGATTTTACCGCCAAAGCGGATAAAGGGAGCGCATTTTCATGTTATGGATATATTGACTTAATCAACATTTTAAAACACTTAAGAGAAAATAAATAAATATGAAAACTAAATTCTAAATTACTATTTAAGTAAGCTAATGTATAGAGAGAATTTAAACGAATAAACTTGAAGAACTGAAACGTAAATGAAGAGGGAGAGTTATTCCTCATATATTTAAAAACATTAAAGTTCTTTAATTTGTAAGAATTCCCACATAATGTTAAACGAAATGAGCCTCAATTGCTGAAGCATTGTGTGTAAGCATCTATTATTTTTTCATATTAAATTACTAAAGTGTTTCTACGCTATCGTCTACCATAGAAGCAAGGGATTAACTGTTATTAATTAGCAATATGTATAACAGTACTGAGTTTTATATAACAATAAGCCTAACAGCATTATGCTCTTGATACAAATAAGCTATGGATAACAATAGATCTAACAACTCGTAATGAGTTGGTTGATATATTACACGCCATATCTTAGCATTGAAAGTTCTAACAATACTATATTGTACCATTAGGGCACATGGAACAAAACCAATTCCCACTATCATTATTTTCTCGTTATATTCACTTATGACGCGTTGTTACGAGTTGTTTGATATATTACATATCGTATCTTAGCATTGAAAGTTCCAATGGTACCATAGGGTATCATATGGCACTATTAGGGCACGTGCTACTAAATCAATAACCACTATCATTACTTACTCGTTATATTCAGTCATTACATGTTGTTACGAGTTGTTTGATATATTACATGTCATATCTTAGCATTGAAAGTTCCAATGGTACCATAGGGTATCCTATGGCACCATTAGGGCACATGCAACAAAACCAATTCCCACTATCATTATTTTCTCGTTATATTCACTCATGGTACGTTCTTACGAGTTGTTTGATATATTACATGCCATATCTTAGGATTGAAAGTTCCAATGGTATCATATGGGATCATATGGCACAATAAAGGCACGTGCTACTAAACAATAACCATTATCATTATTTACTAGTTATATTCACTCATGGCACGTTGTTACGAATTATTTGATATATTACATGCCATATCTTAGCATTGAAAGTTCCAATGGTACCATTTGGTATCATATGACACCATTAAGGCACGTGCTACTAAACCATTAACCATTATCATTATTTACTCGTTATATTCACTCATGGCACGTTCTTACGAGTTGTTTGATATATTACAAGCCATATCTTAGGATTGAAAGTTCCAACGGTACCATATGGTACCATATGGCACCATTAGGGCACGTGCTACTAATCCAATAATCATTATCATTATTTACTCGTTATATTCACTCATGGCACGTTCTTACGAGTTGTTTGATTATTACATGCCATATCTTAGCATTGAAAGTTCCATTTGGCACCATTAAAACACGTACTACTAAACATTTCACACCAACATTATTTACGCGTTATATTCATTCATGAGACATCCTTGCACGTACACGTGCCATTAGACCAATATCTGCTATCACTAGTTACTCTTATATATTCGTTCATGATATGTTGTGACGATTTTTGATATATTACATGCCATATCTGGTTATAGGAAGATTTTAACGGGGTATCATAATGGTACCATTAAAGCACGTGCCATTATAGTACGTACTTATTCCGGTTATCTCACGTTCGTACTTGTTCGTGCTCTGTCCCGTATTAATGGATTGGTGAAAACAGACTTTGAAAAACTTTATTCGTTTTCAAGTTATTTTAATAAATACTAAGCTTCCTAGGTATAAAAAAATTCTCTTAATTTAGAGACTGAACTGCCCTTTCAATAATCGTCAAACACGTGCATCCTGTACACGCACCATCTCATTAACGTTTAGAGCACGCGCAGAGCCGAACCCATGTATGTTCTCAACACGCGTTTTCCCGAATGCGAGGATAATTCGTGTCTTCCAGCAATTCAATACATGCACTCTTTCTATTGCAACGCAATGAATTTTGGGATTGTCTACAAACGGACGGACAGCTATATATAGAAAATGTGCTAAAATATTCCCCTTTATTGCATGAATTTGGCTACATGTCAAACTTAACAATACAATTTAACGATCGTACAACGTAACAAAACTGTCAGCTACTATTATTACCAACACCTCCTAAAAAGAAAGCCTATGCACTGAAAATTCATACATTGTTACATGATCATAAGAAGTCATTATTCAGGGCTTATTATTGGTAGAAATACGATTAAAAATGCCTTTTTATGATATAACAATGTATGAATTTTCAGTGCACAGGCTTTCTTTTTAGGAGGTGTTGCTATTACGCATTCAGCAACAAATACGTAACATCAGCTGACAGTTTTGTTACGTTGTACGATCGTTAAATTAGATTGTTAAGTTTGAGATGTAACCAAATTCATGCAATAGAGGAAACTAAAGGCGCTTCTTCCATATATACAGCAATTTAATTGTTGACTACAACAACGGAATTTGCGCGTGTGCACAGACCGGGGGATTAAAAGACCGTGGGTTGGATTGTTGTTTCAGATGACTTTTCCGCGTCAGGTCCTGACTTTTCCGTGGGTTGGCCTCGTTTGACTCCATCGACGTTACTTCCGGAAAAAAATACCCAGCAAGGGAGTGCAAAAGCGTCGTTTTTTGCTTTTCAAAGCAGTTTTTTATATTGAAATTATAGACTAAATTTAAAAATTTCAACGTAAATGTGCTATATTTATATCAAAAAATGGTATTCTGTAAAAAATCGATTCTAAATCGATTTTTTTGCGTAGAGTTGTCCTTTAATTATTAATCCCTCCCCTGGTGAAAATTTGCATTTTAACTTTTCCAAACTTTTAAACAAGTATTTTCAAAACATTAATTTCAAAAATTCATTTCTATGGATGTATTACATATCTTGTTTTGCTAATTTCTGAAGAGATAACCAATGTTAAGCTGAATAAATTTCTTGAGTTATTTTGGTCAACATTGTGATATCCCAAACTTTTGAGACTGACTGTATTATGTGGACAATCTTTAAGTGCAGAAAATTTTCAAAGTATCTGAAATTTGAAATGGATAAGTTTGAAATTATGATTACGATTATCGTAATGCAACTTGCGCCTGAATCAATTTTTGCCGCCCCAAAAGGTGTATTTGATTTGTTTCTTCCAAATCGCCGCCCCACTTAAACTGTCGCCTGAAGGAATCGTTTCATCGCTTTATCCACCGAGCCAGCCCTGATCAGTTGGAAAAGTTATTCGTATACAGAGGCAGAGATGTTTTCAATCTGCGCTAAAAATTATCATTATGTGGGTATTTACCTTGTTTTACAAATTATTTGACATGAAAAGGGTTTATTAAAAAAAATTATAGAATAAGAAAACAAGAGCTTAGATAGTATTATTTAATTTTTTTGTTAAACAAAAATAGTTGTTTTGTTTCAGTTGTTTCGTTAATTTATTTTTTAATTAAAATTTCATCGCTGTGGATTTAAAAAAAAAAAAAACACAAAAAAGTATTATTTTCTCTAAATAATAATATCGGAACTGTTTTTACCTTAAACTTTCGTGAACTTTTTTCCCTCCTCTTCCTAGTGTAGGTAATGAATTTTTATTAACATTTGTTCCTTTTTTGTTTTAAAAAAGTATATATAATTAAAAAGAGGGTATTAGTTTCACAAACCCCCATCATCCCTCATACGTTGGGTCTTCTTCTTCTCTGTCTAAAACAAAAAAATTCATGAATTACAAAGCAATGATAAAGAAAAAGAAGAGGGGGGAAGAAAAGAAAGAAAATAATCATTAAAACATGTCTAATGAGCTTCAGACCGTGAAATTCATCAAGGGGAAAAAATAGCTTTCTCAATGGTTTTAATCATTTTTGTTTTCGCGATGAAAAAAAGAAAAAAACGAACGGAAAAAAAAGAAAGAAACGTGTGCTTCATTTCCCCTCTCCCCACCTCTTCACATCTTTTTAATTTCTTTTTAAATATCAAAAGAAATATGTTAATTTTCTACTAAATGATTTATTTATAAAGTTGATCCGATCTTCTTTCGCCCTTTTTGTGTTTTGGCTCCAGTGCCATAAATCATCATTCTCGTCAAGAAAATGGCTTAATTTTCAGTTACATAGGGAAGAAGAATTAAAAAAAAGGAGGTGTTTTATCTTTTATACTGGTGAGAACTGAAAGGAGAGAGGGAAAAAAAGGAGCTTTTATTTAAATTCTCTTCTGATGCCTTTGTTGACTGTGAAAGGAATGTTGGAATGATTTGTATTTAATATCTTTCATCGTAATTAATGGTTGGAGAATTGCTTTCTTTTCGCTCTCGATATTATAAAATTTCACGTGAGAATTTATCGAAATTAAAAAGAAAAGAACCTTGAAAAAATTTTCTCGTCCGAGAAAAGAAATTAAATTTAATGAAATTCCATTCTTTTTTTTTTCTCTTCTTAGAAACTCATTTAATCGTTTAATCGGTTATCGATTTCGAGTTTGTTTTTTTTTGTTGTTTTTTTTTTTTAATTTTTATATAAGATCTAGTTTGATACTGTAGAACGAAAACAACCAAAATTAAAGTTATAAATTCAAAATCGCTTACTAAGATTAAAAAGAACTTTCATTTCAAACCTATAATTTGGATTCAGTCATCTACTCCGATTTATCATTGAACTAATTTTAAATATGTGTTTTCTCCCAAGCGCTTCCTGAATTTGGCTCTTGAGTTGAAGTATATTAAATGTAATAAGAAAATAAGGTATTGCGCAGTATATGCTAATTATAAAATTCTATTTTATATACTTAAATCTAAGTAATTGTTTGTTATTGCCTTTGCATTTAATCGCGTTTTATGATTAGCGTTGAGAATTTATTAGCTTTGGTCTCCCCCTTAAAATCATATTTTCATATCGTAGAATTAAAATTCTATTTTGAAAATGCTGTCTGAAATTTTTTTGTGTAATTTACAGCTTCTATCATTGTCATCTGTGGCGAATTGCTCGACACTTTCATTGAAATTTGTTTTTCTCTTTAATGAAAACACAGCGAGGAAAAAACACACAGACGATCACGCATTATAATAATCTAAGGAAAAAATATTCATGTATTTTTAACGGTTAAAAGTCAAAATTTGACAGGTTCAAAATCAAGTTATACCTGAGTAAAACGAGTTTTATCGCTGTTTGCCTTGCGCAGTACTATCAATTTAATAATGGTTAGTGCTCCTTATTCGCTTAGTTCGGTTTGGTGTATTTAAATTTTTAGAAGCATAAACAGCCAATGACATTAGAACAAGAAATAAATTAAATTAAAATTATTTCCTCCTTATTTGATAAGTTCTGATTGTGACCAGTTGGCACAACACCTAGACCAGCAGACCCAGAAGATACCTGTTGGACGGGGGGGGGGGGGGGTAGTTCCGCGGTGATTATCCATCTTATTTTATTCCTCTTTTACCTTACTGTTATCTTTAATGAAATGCTCTGTTTACACTTACATGAGTAGGCTAAATGTCCATTACAAACAGAAATTGCTAAAATGGTAAAAAGTAAAAACGGCCCAAGGGAAGTCTGCGGTCATTTGAAGAACTACGTAACTCAAGCAATACCGGGATTTACACTCCAGCCATCCTAAGAAGAATACTCAAAGTCCATTGAATTAAATAGACCAGACTTTGAGTGTTCTTAGGATGGCTGGAGTGTATATATAGGGTATCAGAGCACCCGTATCAGCCATTTGTATTGGAAGATATTGATTCTAGATGTTTAATAAAAGAATTTTATGGACAAAACTTATGATAAAGAATTCATTTTTGGTAGTTCCATTTACTAGAACAAACAGGAAGTAAGGGGAACTGGAGTCAAATTTAAAAATTCAAATGAGAACATAAGAAAGTATCTTTGGATAGTACTTTTAAAAATAACTTTTATTAAACGTTTTTTCCCAATCCTCATCGTTTATTAATAATTTAAAAAAATAAAAATAAATCAGTAAATTAAATTAACGAATTAAATAAATAAATAAATAAATAAATAACCTAAATTATTTAGATATAATTGGTTCTTCTAATGTTAAATTCTGACATACACACTTCATATGTTCACAAAATGTGCCAAACAATGCTGATCACTTATTTCCTGAACAGTGGATTGGTAGAGGAGGACCTATTGCCTGGCCATCCCGTTCTCCTGACTTATCTCCTAACGATTTCTTTATATACGGGCGAATTAAAGACATCGTCTACCAAGAGCATTCAAAAACAAAGGAAGACATGAAATAAGAATTAGTGGCCTGTGATTCTCTTAGCACTGCTCAAGTCCTCCAACTAACCCAGGATGTAAGAAAGAGAACACAGTATTGTTTGGCCATGTTGGTGTAAACGATGTCTTCATTTTTTCTTTAATTGTGAATAAACGATAAATAAAAAAAATCTTTTAATAAAGATTGATTATATTTAAAAGTACTATGAGCTATGTTCTGATTTGAGTTTTCAAAGTTGGCTCCAGTTTCTTCTACTTCCTGTTTGTTCTGAAAAATGAAACTACGAAAATGAATTGTTTTTATCATAAGTTTTGTACATAAAATTCTTTTTTCAAACATCTAAAATCAGAGCACCCGTATCAAAACAATGGCTGATATATATGTGCTCTGAAACACCTTTATAAGAATAATGTTCGTAGATTCGAAATTTATTTTCTTGTCTGTTTTGAAATAATGAACATATACTTCTTTCTACCCTTTTAAATTTGGTTATTTTAAAATTTTACTATTATCTTTAGCAAACGGACAAAATTGCTAAAGCTAAGAAAATTTTGGCTATGATGGAATTTGCAAGCTCTGAGGTCTTTCCTTGCGTTTTACCAACTGCAATTTATATCAAAATAAGCCTTAATACAATATTAGCAAATATCTAATGTAAAATGGGAAAAATTATAGCCCCAACAATATAAGAGAAAAAAATTAAAGAATAAACAATTTTAAACATCATAACTTGTATAAATTTTTGTAGGAAACAACGTTGTTCAGTACTGGAAGAAGACTGAGTTTGTTTAATTGATGAAGTTTGAATGTCATTGTTATGTTTTTATCATGTTCTTAAATGAATTAATCTATAAATAAGTTTTTAAATTAATTGCGTTTTAAAATTAAAATTTTGTTGATGTTCTAACCCATTTTAACTTAACTCTTTTAATAATTTAATTAATGTTGAATTCCTTAGAGAAGTTTTGTTTTTTTAGGATATTGAAGTTGTTTATCCTTTTAATTTTAATTTGTTTTCTCTTTACTGCCCAGGCTACAATTCCTTCTTTTACATTAAGAATTAACTCAATTTTTCCATCAGCGCTCTCTTTTTTCGCCAACAAATCATATTTCTAAATCACAAAATTGCATTTATAAAATGACTCCCTACGTGAATTGCCAATTTATGTATCTGCAGAGCTGGACTAATCAGTTTAATTTTGTATTTTCTTAGAAAACGCTCAAGTTTTTTTATTTGATTATACAGCCTTGCTTTTAAGTTATTCGACAAGTACATATTTACATATTATAATTTGCGATTTTGACAGAAAAACTTGAAAGTCTATTTTTCGAAAAACGTTTTTTTTTTTTTTTATTAACTTTCGCCAAAACCTGGTTATAAGTTTGTTTCATAGATATGTTATAGGCTAAATAACATTGTATATAAGGCTAAAGTACAATAGGCTCCTAAATAAGTTCAGATAAGAGAATGCAATAAATAAATAAATAAATAAATAAATAAATAAATAAACAAACAATAAAAAACAGTTGATCAACTACCATTATATTCATTGTTTTTTGTTTTTTTTTGTTTCTTTACTGGATATCATGATGTTTTATTAATTATTTTGTACTTTTTTTTATAAATTTGAATGTTTCGTTTTTTCCCTTATGTAGGAACGCAACAGGTGTTTCAAGAAGAGCCAAGCGACATTTCGACAATAGAAGGGGCGTCCATCATCCTCCCTTGTTCTGTCGAAAACAAAGCCGGGATGTTGCAGTGGACCAAGGACGGCTTCGGCCTCGGCACGGAACGCGAACTACACGGCTTTCCTCGCTACACCATGATCGGCAACGATGAAGATGGTAGGTTCCTCAGCCTTTCAACACCACCACTAAAACATAGAATTTATACCTTTGGGGACATGCTCGTTCTGCTTTGACGAATGGCATTGGTTTCCATGTGGTGATATTTAGCTTCTTTAGTCAATCCTGAATGACACTTTTAATGAATATGTAATTTTATAAGCGATATAATACCTAAAACGTAGGAAATTAAAAAAAACAACTTAATTTAGCCAGTTACCAATTTCTTTTCGAATTATATAAAATAAATTAGAATACATTCATATTTTAAAAAAAAATTGAATATTTTTGAAGAGCATTTTCGAAAAAGTGGCGTTGCAAATGGAATTATTTGCATGATGGGGATACAATATTACAACTATTATGTAGATACAATTAAAGTTAGTGTTATAAAACGGGTAGGCACAATGTTATGCGAATTCACCTGCTTGTAGCGACAATTCTCCCATTTGCGGCGATTTCTGGAGCTAATGTTGTATTTAATGACTTCAGCTGCAGACGGATCCCTAAAAACCTATTTAATAAATCTCTTACCCCTTCGACTGAAACGTGTATGCACTCATAATTATTTATGCAGAAGGTAATACTTTAATTTGGATCAAACCTCTGTATGTAATATATTCGTATTTTATACTTTCTTTTAGTTAAACTAAAATAATCTGTAAAATTAATCTGGAATCAGTTCTAGATTAAGGAGTAAAAGTATGTTAATACGCAATATTGTGTGAGATTCATCCCATAAAGTTGTACGAACCTTTTTGAAAAAGGAGTAACAGCGGAATGCAGGGTAATTCTAAACTCCGTATCCGATTTCAAAATGCTGTTTGTATTGTCAAATTAAATATATACAGTTGCGGCAAAGTATAAAATATTCGTCATATCAAGTTTCAAAAATGACGACTTACAGGTGTTCAATAGAAAACGAGGTCCCAAACAGTCTTCTAGGACAGCCCCAGCTTTCGGATTGCACGATGAGTAGAATGGCCGACCAGAGCGCTTCCGCTGGACAAACATCTTATGCCGTTTTGTAAGGACTTTAGCAGCTTTCGTCGTTCCGATTCTTATACGAAATTCGCGCTGGATGGTTATCGAATGTTGAACCGGAGGACGCAGAACTCCTGTTGCTGGGTCGCCATATCGAAAACAAGTGAGACCGGGGAGATCTCTACTGGCAGCCTCAACGGTTCTGCTGCTGTCAACGGTTGCATAATTATAGCACTTTGAAATCGGCTACGAACTTTTGGATTATCGTGCCCTGTATAATATTTTAATATAAGTGGGTTCCGCACGAACTCGTCAAACATTTTTGAACATTTGAAAGCAGCATATTTAAGACGATTGGATGGTTTTGTGCATTAGAGAGTGAAATAAAGAATGAATGGGAAGCAGGGATAATTAACAACGCAGGGAAAGTGCTGTAAGTTTGCCATTTTACAAAGTAAAAAATCCTGATAACTTCAACGAATAGAATTTGCAGTGTTAAATGAAAAATAGTCCCAGTGTCGGAACAGCCTGTCTTACTTTGACCCTAAAGTCATTTAGAACGTCTCGTCTCACGTGTTCCGAACTTTGGCTGTCCGAATATATTCCTCATTGATGAAAATCTCTGCTCGGTGGTGTAGGTGGCCATTTTTTCAATTTCCCAAAAAAACACGTTAAACACATGCCCTTGATGCCACTAACATATCACACAATTTTCAAACAGTTACTAAGTAGTAGTCTACAATTGGTAGAGGCGTCGGTCATGATAGTCCAGGTTCCTGGTTCGAATCCAGATGGCAGAATTTTTCCTTTCATTTTTCAATCGAAAAATCATTACCTATGCTTGGAGAGCATCTCCAGTTTATAATCATTATTATTTAGTAGTCTACTAGCTGAGGAATTGACGTTTAATCTTGATAAGCCACCCTGAATATACCAAAGCATAAAATGAGATTTAGAATACGTATAATATTTTTAATGTGTTCTTAACTTACACGATAGATTTATTAATAATTATAAATTTGTAATTAAATTTACTTTGTACGAATCATCTCCCTTTTAATTAAGGACTCTACTGAATAAATAAATTTAATTTTCTTCGCAGGAAATTTTTCATTATTAATTACCAATGTCATGTTGGAAGATGACGCCGTGTTCCAGTGTCAGGTCGGGGCAGTCATAGGGATGAAAGGAATCCGATCGAAGAATGCTAAAGTGACGGTCTTAGGTAAACAAATATAACACGATTAATTTCATGACTACAGTGTAAACCTGAATACGTACTTAAGAAATTTGAATTAAACAAGAGAACGCACTGAATTCAATTTTATTTTACTAATTCTGTTTTTAAAAATAATAATTTTTTAATTATATTTTCCTCCCTTTTATGCTAAACATAAAATAGTTGAATTTAATTTATTCATTTGCTTTGCTATTTTTCTCGCAGTTCCTCCATCTGCTCCGAAAATAATGCACGCTCCATTTCTACAAACAACAACCGGGGTCAAAGTTAGTTTAGTATGTGAATCTAGAGGAGGCAAACCAGCTGCCACCGTAAGTATAATTTATCACTTCATTTAACTTATCTGATTTGTATCTTTTCTATCATTCGTGAAGATTTTACGAAATATTCTATTTTCATAATGTTTATATTTTTATAAATTAAATTTCCTTAGTCAAACTAATACACTATTCCACAGAAAAAATGTAACACCCATGAAAAAAATGCTTGAAATGAGGCTACACTTGGCACTCAGACATACAAAAGCATGTTTTAATTTCAAGCATGTACTTATTCCTCGTAACTAACTATACAGCGAGTTTCCTAAGTTTCCTAACTAGTTAGCCTATCATTCGTATACCTGGCATAGCATTGAATCACTAGTATTTTAATTCCTGAAGTATCGTGTTCAATGTGGCATTCTTAGAAGTCCAGAAGTACCAATAAAGTCCAAATGTTTGTATGTTGCATACAGAAAGTTTGTGCGCTTGCCAGTATTAAAATTTCAGGTGAGATAAAGCGGTATGGTCGACCCGTTGGCGTAAGGCCATTCAAGTTGATGGGAATTATTTGAGAATACAGTGCATGTAAAAAAAACATTCATTTATGTTCTGAGTAATTTTCAAACATTTTAAATATATAGCCTGCCGAGAAAAAGACTATGGGGCATTACTTTCTGAGTAATTTTCGTAATTGTTATTTTCCATTATTAATAGTTCTAATTAAAGAACTTTAATTGTAATAAATTTTATCTTAGTTTTAATTATCTTTTTATTGAGGTTTAATTATTCTTCATTGTATCTGAAGTTTCATAACTTTATCTTGAACTCGCTCCTTTTCCCGTAAAGCAGTAACCAGTAGCTTGAGGCAGATCTGAATTCCTTTTTACTTGCCTTACTTCCTCGCTTGCTTCCTTTTTACTTACTTCAAGACGAGTTAAAGTTGCTTGCAACTGCTTTAATCCAAAAATTTCTGGAAACATTCTAAAAAAACATGCTTAAAAACCCATAAAATAATTTATGACTACATAAATTTTAAAATTGAATAGGAAACTTAATAACCATCGTCCGTTTGTTTTTTATAGTTAAAATGGTTTGATTCCAACAACAAAGAGATCACCAGTGGCATAGTTTATGCGACGGAACCCCTCAACGACAAAAAGAGACATAATGCGAAGTTAACATGGACATTATCGCCAAGCAGGAAACATGATGGGAAGAATTTCACGTGTAAAGCTGAAAACCCAGCGCTCGATGCCCCCCTCATGAACTCCATCTTACTCGCAGTTCGATGTAAGTGCTGATATAAATAAAATATAAAAATATATAATCGCGCGTTCATGGATATAAGTCGAAAAACGTTAAAATTCTTTACAATTTGATGTCATTTTATATAATAGATCCACCCGAAATTAAGCTGACAGTGAGCTCTTCCAAAATAACAGTACACGATAGAGTGAAATTCACATGTACAGCTGTAGCGAATCCTAAAGACATGGTTTTCAAATGGTATAGGTAAGAGTAGCTAATTTTCCGATTATTTATTATAACAGAATTTTATTGTTATTCGTAAAAATAATTTTTAATTTGCCAATAAAGGAACAACGAAGTAATTCAAGGGGAAAGTCCATCATCATTAGTAATTCCAAGCATCACCAAAGATTATCATAACGATGCCATAAGTTGCGAGGTGATTAATCTTGTAGGCACCAGCAAAAAGACTCACACGCTCAATGTTCATTGTAAGTAACATTTCATCAAATTAAAGAAACAGCTAAAACATTACAAACAACTATTAAATTTGACTTTTCCTTTTTATATTTCATTCTTAGATGGCCCTCGATTTGTGACGCCTCCTGCCAACGTTCCTGCCGATCCAGATACAGATGTAACTCTAAATTGCGATGTTGAAGGCAACCCAGAGCCAAACGTCTTGTGGACGTTTGAAAGGTCAAAGAAGATTCTTAGTCGCAAGCCCAAACTAACTTTAACGAACTTAGATGCTGACAAAGCTGGACGATATAAGTGCACTGCTGCCGTTCCTGATTTCCAGCCTTTGGTTGGGTACTATCGGGTTCTTCTAAAAGGTATATTGCAGATTATTTCTATATAATAAAATTTTATTTGTAACCACAGAACGGATATTTTTCACATATTTCCTCATTTCTTTTAGGCCCTCCTGAAATTATTGCGCAGAAAGAACAATTTGGAATCGAAAGCGAGACTGTCAGTCTCGAGTGTCTAATTATTTCCGTTCCTCAACCAACACGAGTTATCTGGGTTCACAATGATAAGGTAATGGGCTTATTGAAATCTAATTAGTAGCTTAATTTAAGTATAAAGAATTGGAAATGTTTTTTAATCTTCCTTCTCTTGATGTTTCACAGGAGATCGACGTAGAGAGAAATGCTCGTTTTGAAATGAACCAGGAACTAACTGAAGATGGAGTGAAGAATATCTTGACGATCAAGGAAGCCAATGACGATGACTTTGGCTCTTACAATTGCACCGTATGGAATGATTTCGGCCAGGATGTCATGGAGATCGTACTTCATAAACAAAGTAAAGATAATTTTTATGGTATAATTTGAGGTATATTTAATTATAGTTTATTAAACAAAGATCAAATTTAGATGAGGTCTTAAGAAAATAAATAAACAAATTAAAAAACTGGAAACAAAAGCACAATGGCAAAAATAGTTCTCTTAATTTTGTTTATGGAAATGTAGTTGTAAGAGTGGCTGCTATCTAAATGAGACTACCATTAAATTCAAAACAATCAAATAGAGTTCGGTCTCTTGCTTAGAACATGTTTGAATATTCTGGAACACTTCTGCTTAAAATTCAAAGGATTTGTCTTGAAATCGTATTCCAATGTCCTTGCTAAAGATATTGGAATTTCGCAACGGCACTGTTTCGGGAGCCTAATGAAATAAATTATGTTTAAGTATTCATTAAATTTCAAAATATTTTAATCGAACATTTCCTGATAACGGTCTTTGTAGCCCAAAATTAGAAATTGTTTTTAGATAATGTTTTCTTTGCCAACATAACGTTCCTTTGTCGACTCCATCTACAATGATTCAGCAAAGCAGACAATGATTCTCCATCTACATGTTTTCTCGACTATAAGGATAAGGATGCCACACATTACTTTCTTGAACATTTCAGAAGTAAGAAGTGTACAAGAAACTCGTTAATTGTTTGATTGATATTTTAATGAGATTATTTTTATCAAGCGCATTCAAGATAACATATAGCAGTCTTAATTCTCAGGAACCAAAAATATAAACATCCAATGACTTTGTAATGAGAGTAATACGATAGTAAAGTAGAAGCATTGAGACGCTTTGATATACTAAGGAACAAAAATTAAGCGTTAAAATATCACAGCGAAGTAATGTATTTGTGACTGGACAAATCAAGGACGATCTTCAGAATGATATAGCATGGTAATAATGGAAGCTCTTAAATAAAATGCAAGTCTTGCTACTCCAAAGGAGCCAGATAGAAAGATGTAATTGTGGTAAATGACAGGGAGATATAATTTTCTCCCGAGTATCTACTTTTTATATTTCATGGAAGTGCTTCTCTTGATTTGGACCGCGTTTCCTTTGAACAGTTAGGGCCTCCCAGTATTATGGCAGCAGTTTAACGAGTGGCCTTGGTTGTTTCAGGATCATAAAGTGCCAACTCATAAAGAGCAGCTGTAAAGTCATAGTCTGATGTTGGGCGTGCAGTGTAATAACTGAACTCGTCTGCTCAGAGCTTCGACCCTTAATCGCAATGAACCTTCCGAGATAATTTGGCGTGTTTGGTTACAGCCCAGGCCACAATGCTCAATTCTAAAAGCTAACCTTGCCACCCTTGTAGTGGAATAATAGCGCCAAATTCCAATATTGGTCTATCGAAATCTGGTTAAGTGTCTTTCACACGAGAGAAGAGAATAGTTATTTGAAAGGCTGGACGTTCGTTATTTTGAGATCGTTTATCGTCGTGTCTTGATAGTTTTTATAATTGTATCAATCTCTTTTGTTGGAAGGTACAATAAATTTTGGAATAGTTGAGTTTTATCTGTCAGTATTTCGTTTTTCAAATCCTAAAGCCAATTTTTTTTTAGAAAAATGTTATTTTTAAAACACATTGTACGTCCTATTGATAAATCGCTAAGAATCACGAGAGGAAGGTGACATTAAAGATTTTGCATATTATTCGTATACGGCTGAGTTGTACATTTGTATATTATTTCCTTAATCTACAATTTTAATTTTTAAATATTTTTCAGGGAGTCTGTTATTGATGATAATTCTGGCTGCTGTATTAGGAGGAATAGCAATTGTCGTATCTGTCACCATTGTCATTGTATTATGTATAAGGCGATTCCACAAAATACCAGGTAAATAAATCGTCTCAATTTTACAATTAAAAGTGATATTTATTCATCATTATTGTGGTGCAACATCAACGATCGGCCTTTATCTATCTTGTTAACAATCTTGAGAATGCCAATCAAACTGTTATTTGCTATTTAATTAAATGTAATTCTTTTTTAATTAAAACATTCGTTAATAAGTATTTTTTGTATGAAGCCGTTTTAAATTTCTACTTTGTTCACGACGACAGCTATTTCACTGCTGTGTAAATTTCCTTACGCTACTGTCGAAAGATGTCGTTCACAATTCCTAGGTCATTTCTTATTCAGTGGTTGGCAGATAGGCAGCGATAATCTGTCTCTTAAGGGTTCACTTATGCAGTAAGCAGATATCAAGCGGAGTACAAAATTCTGATTTTGGTGAACAACTTACCTACAAATAAGAAGTAAAATGGTTTTACAGACTTATAAATTTCAGAGTTCATATAATATAATTTCAGTTTCATTTTATTCCTATTTAAAAAAAAACGTGAGAATCATACAATCTGTTCATTTTTTAAAATTGTAAAATGATTATGCTCATTAAATTAAAATAATTAATATGTAATTCAGTTTTCTACTTTGCTTCCTATTTCGACGCCTACTTTAATTAGTCAGTGTAATGTATGCGTTAACAATTGCAATGAGGGAAAATGTCGGTGTTTATATTCGGTACACAGATTTTAAAAGAAAATACTTTTTTTCAGATTCGTTAAAGCATTTAAGAATTTATTTCGAAAGATTCCCAGTGTATGTCTCAATATCACTTTATTATAAAATTGAACTGTTTCCATTTTACATAATTCGTAACGATGTCTTCTTTGTATTTTACCTTTTTTGTGTTATATATAGAAGCAAAATTTGTATAATTTCCGTGCTGTGTTTGTCCTTCCTTCTGCAGAAGATCAAGAGCCAGAGAAACAGTCCAAGACCTCAGACCAGTCTTCAAATGATTCCGACCTAAAGGTGGAAATTCGCACATCGTCGTCCATGTCCAACAATGGAAGTGAACCGTGGGAGGAGAACAGCGATGACACCAAACAGAGGAACGGCGGCCACGAGGTCTTCCGCTACTCCGGCGACTATTGTGAATCAAACTTCCCTCCAAAAGTGGTAAATACCGTTTTTTGTGATTGTCTCTTTAAAAAGGTATATTTAATATGCACGGTGTTATTAAAACTGAGTGCTTGTTTGCGAAAAATTCTTAAGGGAAAAGGGTACAGGGTGATTCTAAAGCCTGTTATCACAACCATTGATAGTACTGAGGTTGTTAAGAGTTATTGACTTTATTCGTTGCAGATTTAAATTATAAAAGGTAAATCCAGATACTGGTGTGCTGTAGATATTTTCATTAAGGGATATTTACGAACAACCGAAAACTTCCTAAAAATTCTTTAATTTGCAACCTATATTTCCTGTTATATCTCTAGAACAAACAAAACTGAACGTATAAAATTTGTTTTGGCTTTATTTTTATTGTATCCATTACACCGTGGTTTGTGGTAATTGGTGAAACCGAGAACCATTCTTTGCCAAGCATATCTCTGCTTCACGATAGGTTGCATTATATCAGTGGGGATTGGTGCAATATTTTACATCATATGCAGATGTTGACTTTACTGCATTGATGATCTCGGATGGATTTCGTATACACGTTCTAGTAAGAAATCTAGTGGCGGTAGATCCGATGATCGAGATAGCCTACCATTTCTTGGCCGTATATTAACACTACAGGTTTCCCTGAGTTTCTGAACTAGACGATGTATTATTGACTTATTCGACACATCTCGGATTGCAAACTGTTTATGAAACTCCGTCTGAACAAACTTTCTGATGGTTGGATAGGAGAAATTCTCGATCTGTGAGCCGGGTGCCCGCCTCCCATTGTAATTCTTCCCTGTTTCAACCATGACAACTTGGTTGTCTTTAAAACCCTTGCGGCAGCATGGCTCTCGGGGTGTCTGCGATAGCCCAATTAGTAGAGGCGTCGACCATGACATTCGAGGTTTCTGGTTCGAATCCAGGTCGCAGAATTTTTCCTTCCATTTTTCGATAGAAAGATCATTATCTCGCGTGTTTGGAGATTCATCCCCAGTATATAATAATAATTATTATTATTATTATTATTATTTATCCGTCTGAACGCTTTAGAAGAAATTATTTTTCAAATAAAACTTCACAATTGAACATATTTGCTGTAATTCCAAACTCCATTTTGAAAGGTCACGTAATTGTGTTCTCACTGACAACGCCATCTATCAATATAAAATAAATACAGCGCGGAATTACAAATGGTATTTTTATAATAATGGGAGATATGGAAATTTAAGGGATTGCAGGACTTTGGAATCGCCCTATAGAAAAATGCCAGAAACCATTGCTAAGTTAATTCAAGATGAATCATGATAATAGTTTTTTTACAGGGTTGTTCATAAAGATGGAGTCGATTTCAAATTTTTTTTTTCAAACAAACTGTAAAAGGCATAAACACATTTCGCAAATTGTTGGATAAAGGAACGCTCACAATATTAAAAGCCCGCCTAGAAATTCCATTCATTGCCCGACAGCGGCGCTGTTTCTTGTTTATATGAAAATGGCAACGCCACAGAAGTCGATTTGTGGATGAAGGTTGAATAATGTGACTTTGTGTTAACCATTTTCTATAAAGTTTTTAGGCCACTGTAAATTTGCTTATGACCATGCGGGGAATGTTAAACCGACGGTGGAATTCACGTTGTCCTTGAACACTGGATCCGCATATGAACAAAAAACAGCGTCCCTACTCTGTGTGGCATTGAATGGAACTTCTAGGCGGGCTTTTAAGACTTTAACCTGCCTCTATCCATTGATGTATGAAATGTTCTTCTATCTTTTGCAGTTTGTCTAAAAAAACGCTCCAGCTTTTTGAATAATCCTGTATAATTTTGTTAGCTCAAGTAAAGCTAAATTGAAGCAAACACCGCAGGGATAAATAGTAATTTTATGTGTTCTGCTGCTGGAATGGCACAAACCTGGCCTAAAATTTCTTCAAATATAATGTAAATGAACCATTTATATACCTCTCCTGATGTGCGAGCGTATGTTACGTTCTGGAAATTCCAGCTATGTTAGACTTTCTTAGAGTTTTATGTAGAATTTAGTATAAAAATGATAGTACCTGTAATGCGAGTAAATAAAACACTTTCGAAATTCAGGAAATGCACCTTCAAGCGCAGAAAAGCGAGTCACCCTGTTTGATAACGTGGGAATAGAATTTAAAACGCTCTCACAGGAGTGTGCTTTAACAGATATCAGTAATCTGACTGAAAACGTAACTACGATAGCATCTACTCTTTGCAACATTATATCGTAAATATCCATGCAATTTAAATTGAATTTTTCAAGTGAAGTATGAACGTTTTCCGCACGTTGTAGAGTTGCTAGCCTTGTTGCTTATGGCAAAATTTCGACACTCTGATCGAAAGTAATTTATTTCTATAAGACGGCTACCCATTATGACATTCTAAAGGAAAAACTGATTTTTTCAAACTGTTTAAATGAATTTTCAATAGAATTATCCAAAAATTATCTCTATTTGCCGTGCACGGCTTAAGTACACGATTATTGCTTTTTACTCGAAGTTTTATACTTTTAAAGTAAATTTCAGGAAGCCTAGGAAGCTTATTAATTTTAATGATACATGAACTTTTACTGCTAAATGTAAATTGTTAAATAGTAAAAGCTAAAATGACAACTTATGAATTTTGGAAATCATTTGAAGAACTAATTCGGACATTGTTCTGATGCTGAAATTAAAAATAAGCAGCGGCATTCCTTTTAGCCTTGGTTGCTCTGTTATTATAAATTTAATAGTCTATAAATGTATCTCACGAGAATAGAGAAAGGGAAAAAAAATAAGATTTATAGGGCAGGAGGGGAATCCTGGTAGTAGCCACCAGTGGAAAAACTTTCACTCATCAGCCAATAATATAAATAGGTTTGTCACGCGCTGGTAGAATATGCAAAACGAATTAACGAAATCGCCATTCATGTTCACAGTGGGGTTCCAACCTTTGAACTGGTGGGCGATAAATGCTATTCATTTAGCCTACCGAGTCATTTTTTTTTAGAAAATTAATAATAGAAATTAATGGAATGAAGAGAAAGTTGGTAAAATATTAATAGAGAATTTTCTCTGCTCTTCTGGGTGGAGTTGTTTATTTCATAAAGCGTGCTTACCAGATAAACTGACATTAAAAACCAAATTAAAACTGGACAATTGGAATTCACTAAATTCTATGTAAAAGCCAGTGAATATTTTTAAATAGTTTTATTTTTACAATCAAATTAGTACGTAGGTTAAACATTGAATTCAATCTTTCCCTAAATAAAAACTTTTGATGCCATTTGTATTCTGGCCAAGTTCAATAAAAAATCCTCATTATTTGTCATGTAATTTGGTTAATGTACATTGATTCTCTACAAATTAAAGTAAATCTGGAATATGTTTCAGTTTTAATAAAAAACGAACTAACGAACTATACGGATTTTATTGAAGAAATATGAGGTTTACTCGGGTGATCATCACTTAATGCAGGGCAATTCTAAACGAATGAAATTACTTATGAACTATTTATTACAGAACTATGTAAGATATTACTGAGTAGAGAAACCCATGTTAAATTGCATTTAGTCCCTGAAATTCAGTTTCAAAGTTCCATATTTCAAAAACAATATCCTTTGCGCGCATGCAAAATATATTGTAGTTTTCTTATTGAACAAACTACATACCGACTATCGATGACCAAGGAAAAGTTAGAAATAGGTCATATGCAAAGACATGGAAGAGAAGACCCCTATTATAGGATGTACTGGTGGAGGATCGCACACATGGAAAAGACTCGTACAGAACTAAAAAGACTCGTAAGAAAATGGGATAAGCTGTAAAAAGAAGACGTACCGACAATCGCTACTTAGTTTTTTACTTACTTCCGACTCAGGATCCTGCCTACATCGTAAGAATCATAGGCATTCATTGTGTCACACGACAAATTTACAGGCGATAATCTATCCTTGCCGTCTATTGGCCAGCTTATCCATATAAATGGTTTAAATGTAGATGTAACTCTGTAATATTTTCTTACATAGGTGGCATTCTTCACATACACCGACAGAAAAAAACATGGGAAGTGAATTAGCTGGCCAGGATGTTGACAATACAGCGTCCGGATCGAGCACGATAATTCAACTCAAATTCCACTTTTTGGTACTTTTTTTTTAGATAAAAAGTACTCCAGAAGCTCTTTTGCTTGATTGTTCATCTTGTTGATGTACTTTTTTGCTGCAAATAAAAGATTTTAGGAAGAGAAGTGAATTCAAATCAAAGTCCGTACATAAAGCACAAATACTGTATAAACTTAGTTTTCCTATACCTAACACGTCGTTCTGTAATGAATAGTTACTGTGTATGAAATATGTAAATTAGTTTCATTCAATTAGATTTATCCTTATTAATTTGAATTGTCTGAGTGAAACCCATCCTCTATATTTTGCAAGCTTCCTAAAACTAAAATTAGTCGTGTTGATATTATTATATGTGTATTCCGGCCTTTAAGTCACTTTAGAAACATCAACAATTAATGCAAAATAATTTTTGTGTCTTAAAAATTCCAGATTAATCTTTTAAATGCTATCTTTTAAGTGGGTTCAATCTCTGAATTAAATCCATTTTTAATACCATTTCAATTTTTCATTTTTCTTTCTGTATTTAAGTTCCATACATTTACCCGTACGAGTTAACTGAACCTCTGTCTTGTTTTCATTTTCTAGGAGGCCCACAACAACAACGGCTATATCCCGTATGTGAACTACCAAAGAGATTACAATCCTCCCCCAGTGTCCGGAGCACAAAGTCCGACATTTGGATCGCAACCCATGAGCAATGGAATAGATCCAAGGTATCAAGCTGGTTATGCCAATCCATATCTTCGAACAAATACGTCGAACCTGCCTCCTCCGCCTACTACGTTTCCCGCGGGTAGAGCAGTCCCCGCTGGACAAGTGCCACGGCAACCGCCCACCACGCAGTACATCACGTCACCACAGGCCCCCGTTAAACCGGGCACCTTAGCCACGCATGTGTGATGCCATGAACACATGGAAGAGACCTTAAACAAAATAAATGTATCGCTTTCACTGGGGGAAAAAAATCTCGTTTTTTCTGTCTTCATGTGATTTATGTCGATGATCGCATGCATGAAACACAGAGATACGCCTACGCGATAAGATACATCCGATAAAGACTATCACCGGTCATCGGATATAAAAAAAGTTGTGGCCTACTTATTTATTCATCGAATAAAAATGAAGTCTATGCAATATCTATTTTCATACGAAATCATCAAGTGATACAAGCATTGTGTGCTTGCTCTCTTTTAATACCAAAGTCGTCGGTGGCAGGCAGAGGGAGACAAAGAGAATAGACGGTGCCTTTTGCAGCTGCCATAATATATATATTTACAAATAAATAACGATGTTCATTTCAGGGATAAATGTACGTAATATGAATGCGATAGAGTGAATGAATGATCTGATACACCCATCTATGAAAATGACGATTTTTATGTGAAAAAAAAAATTATTGTAAACATTGTATAGAGATATATAATGAACATATAAAAGAACATAAGAATTGAAGCAATCCAAATTGCTGGTGCCTAAAGGATTGTACATTATACGAAAGCTTTTGCAGCATTCAACAGGAACAAGAATTTTTTTTCCAATATTCACTCGGCGATATATAGTTCGTGTCGACTACCATATCAGAAGGAGCAACAAACTTCAGAGTGAATAGGTCCGATTCCATTTAGAGAGCCATATATAGTAGTATCAAACAACCACAGTGTATATAATCATCAAGTCCATTGAAGATGGAGGGACACCAAATGTCATTTTCTGTATCAGATGAATGGCTTATTTGCTCATGTACCATTTTGTATATAAATATATATATATATAAATATAAATATATCTTCTTTGCCATATTGTGCATGTTCCATACTCAGGATGAAGATATCTTGAGGGGAATTATTCAAAGAAAAAAATTTAAACTCTTTTGCATATCTACCAAATAATGAAGGACTGGAACCATTGTTTAGATGTTGTTTTTATGATCCAGTTATTGGAACAACGAAACGAAAGGAATTTTTAAATTACATTTTTAAGTTAAAATGTCCGACTATTTTCTATTCATAAATCGCTTCACATGAAAATTTTATCCAACGAAAGTAGATCAAATGCTTCCTACATGTTCTTTTTATTGTTATTTTTTTGTTTTATTTTCTGTTTTAACGAATTTATCAATAAAAGATAAATAAATCAATAATTTACATGTTTTTTTATACTTGTACAAATATCCTCCTCCACGAACTTCCCATCGAGATAATAACCAACATTTGGAACTCAATGTGATAGTGTGAAGTTAACAAGCCCAGTTTCAATGCTTCCTCTACTCGTTCATAGCAAAAAGAAAAGAAAAAAAAAGAGAGAGAAAAAAAAAACAGAAGAAAAGAAAACCCTTAGAAGAACTTTTTTCATCTCAAAGAGATTTCTACGCCTCTGTCCTCCTCGCTGGACGGATTCTCTTTGGATCGAGAATTTTTGTCGTCAATCAATTTTCTCGTTATTCTTCCCTTTGGCATTTTACATTTACGATTAGATGCGTTTGCTGTGTTCTTGGATCTTGATTTTGAGTTTCATTTCATTTCGCAATATTTTATTTTATTGTCTAAAAATCAATCAATGTAATTAATTATTCTCTTGGTATTATTAAAAAAAAAGAAAATAAAAGCCATGATTTCAACCGTTTTAAAAAACGACTAACGAAAAGTTATTTTGGAAAATTTAAAAACATATTCTTGTTCATATTTTAATTCTTTAAAAATCACCCTTAACATTAATAGAGCAACAATCATTTTAGTAAAATATTTCTCTAAGGTTACGCTCATGCGACCAGATATTTTTGATGATCTCTTTTCTCTGTCACATTTATTCTATAAAATTATCGATAGCAGTCAGTCATTAGCCAACAAGCAAAACTGCAACAGTACCATTTAAAACACAAACTTGTACAGACTACCGTTAGAAATACTTTTAAAAAAATCACGTTTCAAGAATATGGAAAAGAGAGAAAAATAGAGTTACAAACATTGCATATAAATAGCAAATTACAGAATCTGTCTTTTTTCCTAGTTCAAACAAGAGAATCAGTCTTGCTGTCTTAAATAGAATTTCACTTTCATAGAATCAGCAAGATTTTTGAGAGTTTTAAAGTAATTTCACTCAAATTTTGGGAGGTAAAATTTGAGAAAAAAAGTTTACTTTAAAGAAATCGACCGCACGAATCCATTTTATCCATTTTGTCTAAAATTTCCCATCCGTGCATTCATTTAAATAAAAAATGCATTTGCTCATCCGAACTCATCAAAACTTTAAAAAGACTTCATACATGATGCCAATTACATCATAAATTAAGAACTCATTTACATTTAAAAATAAGAGCTTCAAAGAAGAACTGTTTAATTGATATGCTAAAAGATATACTTACTAATCTTTGAGGTTGAGAGCAACATTTCCTGACAACATAATTGGAAATGTATATTTATTTAATTATTTATTTAAGTTACAGAATAACAAATCTATCGATCGGTGCCCATATGCCCAAAAAGCCGAAAGTAGGGCCCCCGACAGGTAGTGTAAACATACAAGGCAAACGATATGAAACAATACATTAGAATAACAACGAATAAATCGAACTTTATAAAACGTTAGTTTGAAAGAAAAAAATTGTTGGAAATTACAAAAGCTTTTCTGAATACATTATAGGTTGGCTAAGAACTGACATTAATAGGTAATTGAGAACAACATTTGATTCTAATATCAAATATACATCTGTGTTGAAATTAACTCTTGGTAAAAGGAATCTGATCACGATCGCAGAGTCGGTGGAATAGTTATGAACATCTACAACTCCTTGGCAAAAAGTATTACTTCACTCTAGGCTCTATAGATAATTGTACATTTTCAAACAGAACAAGAAATTAATCCTCCTGAGGAAGGTATAGGAAAGTAGTGGAAGCGCTGAGGTCATCTATTTTTACCCTTTTATCTGCACTTTTAAATCATCATCCCCGTTTTTTAATCGAAAAATTGATTTTCTCGAACGTAGTATTTAGAAAATGAAATAGAGCTCTATCTTCTTTCGTTTCTCATCATTTTCGGTCGAAAGATATATCACATGCCATATGTTGCCATAATTCTAAAGACCAAGTGACTGCCACCCCCACAACTCCGACCCTATTGGGACAGTTTGGCCTAAACTTTACAGTAATGTTGATCTTGCTTAGAGGAATCTGCATACCGAATTTCACTCTTTTATAAGCATAAATACGCGTAGACCTTTTGGTACCCTCTAATTTCCGCCCCCGAAACTCCAACCCCAGTGGACCAATCAAAACTAAACTAAATAGTGAAGGTGCAAATGCACATAGTAAGCTACGTTCCGAATTTCAACCTTCTACCTCAAAAAATGCGGAAATTATGAAGGGGACGGACGGACATTGTGAAAACAATAAGTAGCTCCATTCTTCCGCTACTTAATAAACACAAAAGAAACAATAGTAAATTAACGCAATTTGTTTATTAATATTTACTGGTCTTAGTAATTATTATTCTCTAAAGCAATAAGAAACAATATTTCAACAGTTAACGAACGTTACCCTTCTTGGGGGAAAAAAAGTGTTAGATCGCCCTTTTTTGGAGAAAAAAAGTCTTAAATCAAATATGCATACAAAATAAACAATGCAGTTCGTGACAAACTCAGTCAGTACTTAGATGGGCCACCTTTTGCCCTAATTATGGCCATAATTCTTTTCGGCAATGAAGAAATCAATTCTTGGCAATAATCAACACTAATGTCATGCCAACTTGATTTAAGTGCAGCATTAAGTTCATCTTTGTTAGTGGGGTTTTTGTTATTTACCAAGACTTTCAACTTCCATCAAATAGTCTCAATGGGGTTAAGGTCCGGACTGTTAGCTGGTCATGACATTGTAGGGATGTTTTTCTATTGCAAATGGGACTTAACCTTCTTGGCTCGATGTGACGATGCATTGTCGTCCTGGAATGTAAAGTCGTTGCTATCTCCAAATTAATCTTCAATTGTGGGTATTAAGAAGGAGCCGATGATGTCCATGTAGACATCTGCATTTACTGTTGTCTTGACAATGCATATTTCACCAAGCCCGCCACAACCTATACAACCCCACACCATCAGTGATTGAGGGAATTTGCTTTTCGATAACAAACATTGCTCTTTAAATTTTTCATCCACCCTTCGCCATACAAATTGTCCAAAATCATCTCCGCCTCCCACGCAAATACGAGATTCATCCGAAAAGAGTATTTTCTTCCACTCATCCAATATCCACTTTGTGATCGCTTACCCATGGCAACCGACTTTTCCTTTGCAACTTGGTGAGCAGTAATTTCACTTTAGCTTTCCTGTAGTTGTATCCCATTTGGTGTAGACGATTGCGCACTGCTCTGTTGCAGACATCTACATGGCGTTTTTTCCAGGCATTGTTCATTTAGATGGAAGTTTGGTGTTGATTTTGTTTACAAATCATTCGCTAAGATTGGTCCTGTTTCTTCGTGGTTTTCCTTGGACGTCCACTTCACGGGCAGGTTTCCACATTTCCAGACAACTGATATTTTTTCCACGTATAGGAAACTACACATTGCAAACATTCTAGCTGGTTAGCAATTGTTTTTGCGACGTGATTGTATCAACTTGATAATTTGCAGCTTAAATTTCTCAGAGTAGTATTGTGTTGGAGCCATATTCGCTGATGGTTTTGGAACAATTGATTTACACTTACTTTACATAGGGGAGAGAAATCTTCTCTGATTTAAATATGGGATGATTCCATTATTTTTCAATTAGGATTTGTAAAGAACAGAGAGACTAAGAATTTATTTCTCCGTTGAAGGATGATCTATTACTTTTTTCCCAAAAGGGTGGACGCTATTTAATTTTTTACGTATTTATTATTGTGTACATATTTTATTACTTTATGAGAAAACAGCTATTTAGGCCGTTACCGTCACTTATTAACAAATAAATTGTGTAGAATAGCTGTAAATACTTTGTGTTTATACTCGTTGAAATGATGTCGTTTTCCATAGAGCCTAGAGTGATCTAATACTTTTTGCCAGTGGTTGTGGATGTTTATAAATAATGATTGACGATCATGGATTTAATAAAATCTTGTAAGCATTCCAAGGAGGAGCTTTAGCAGTGAAGCACAAATACATTTATACATTTATTAAAAAGAAATTAACCCCCCCCCCCTCCCGAGTAGGGTAAGGCAAGTAGCAGATCCTGCAGTCATCTATTTTTACTCTTTTATCTCCACTTATTACCTCTCCCCAAGTTTTTTAATCAAAAAATTAATTTTCTCGAACGTAATATATAGAAAATGTAAAAAAGCTCGTATTTTCTTTCCTTTCTCATCATTTCCGAACGTTTGATATATCACGTGCCATATGTTGCCATAGTTCTAAAGACCAACTGGGCCTGTAAACTTCATAGTATGTAGATCTTGCCTATAGGAATCTGGATACTGAATTTCACGCCTTTACGTACCTAAATAGGATATAGATATGTTGCCCTCTCTAAATCCCACCCCCGTAATTTCGATTCCAATGTACCAATCAAAACCAAACTAAATAGTGCAGATGGACATGCCCATAGGAAGCTACATTCCGAATTTCAACCTTCTACCTCAAAAGATGTTTGAAGAAATTATGAAGAGGATGTACTGATATTATAAAACCAATAAGTAGCTCCATTCTTCCGCTATTTATACTGTTTCCAACGAAAGTTAGAGTGGGCGTGTCCAGTTAAACTTCCTATTTCAATTGTTAGACACTGTTGCCAAAGTAACATCAACAATGTCTAACAATTGAAATAGGAAGTTTAATTGGACACGGCCACTACAACTTTCGTTGGACAGAGTATAATAATATAGATTATGAGCACTTGAGTAATCGTCTATCGACAAAGCGATTTCACGTGCGCGCGCCGATGTCCGTAATGCTTAAACGATGAACAGAAAATAACAATCTATTCCTTCTTGATAAATCGATTGTTATACAGGGTGATTCAGTCAATTTCTGACCATTTCAGTACTATGATTTATTGACCCATTAATGTTTACAAACTTAGCATTTCAGTATGATATTTTAGGCAGTTCGGAGTTTTTATTCCCGTGGAAAAGTGTTGATGATATGCTAAATGTGGCCACCACGAACGTTTTGAACTGCTCGTAGCAGAATGGTGAAGTTGTTCATAACTCTATCCAGGATTTCTGCATCCACAAGGGTGCAGCAGTCGACGATGCTTTGTCGCAGCTGGTCTAGGGTTCTTGGTGCTGTAGTGAACACACTGTCTTTAAGGAACCCCCAGAGGTAAAAATCACATGGATTTAGGTCAGGACTCGTAGGGGGCCAAAGAAAGCCACCCCCGAATCGATCTGGAAACCTGTTTGACACGATTTGACACGATTGAATCGATTGGAAAGAAACCTGACACGATTTCCGAATTTCTGATTGAGAAAGTCTAGCACTTCATTAGTGGTGTGAGGCCAAGCCACATCCTGTTGAAACCATTGATGTCGAAGCGGTATACGCCTCCTTCGCAGCTCGGGGATGAAGAAGGTTTCCAACATGTTAAGGTAAGCCTGTGACGTTACGGTGCACTCAAAAAAGAACGGACCAATGATGCCTCTTTTGGAAATCGTGCACCAAGCCATAACCTTTCGTGGATGAAGAGGTGACTTATGGATCTCATGAGGGTGCTGGGAACACCAAAAACGAACGTTGTGTTTATTAACGTCACCTGACTGATGGAAGAAGGCCCTCATCTGACACCCACAGGTTGTCCACGATGTCCTGATTGGCTTCCATTTCTGGTCCAAACTCCATCGCAAATTGTTGTCGCTTCTGTCTTCCAGTGTCTGTTAACTCCTGATAAACATGGATCTTATACGGAAACAGGTGTAAATCCTTTCTCAAAATTCGCCTCGTCGTGGTATACGACAGCCCTTCTTCAATGGATAGGCGGCGAACAGATATTTTGATAGGGGAATCGACCAACCTTGTGCGAACATTTTCGACAACTTCGGCCGTTCGAACACGAGCTTCGCTCTCGCCTTTTTTCTTGCCTTTAACAGAGGCACAAAATTGCTTGCCTGCCTGGTGCGTCTCGACACTTATACACCTTCCGGAACTTTCTTTGCACGGTTACAGGTGATTTTATCTCGAAATACCATTCGACAACCTTGCATTTCTGCTCTGTTGATAAAGCGGGCGCCAGTTTTCAAAAATATGATTTTCATGCAGCGCCGTTGCAACAATACAAACTCCAACTATTTAGAAATTCGATATGGCGCTCATATTCTTTCAATTGTTTATCCCTAATGCATGTCATTCAAGTGAAATGGTCAGAAATTGACTGAATCCCCCGGTATGACATGCCATTATCTTGGTACTCTTTACACTCTCTTTTTTAGCACGTGAATTTGACTTGAAGGGGTCCACGAAAAATTCTGAAAAGTTGATACGGCCGAGCTAAGACTTTGATGGTCATATTTCTGAAAACAGAATTTGAAAAGGTTAATCCGTTGTCAAGTTATCGTGCAAACGGCGGACGGACGGACGGATAAACGTACAGACCAAGGGCGCATTCTTATAAGTAGCTTTTATGCTAAAGCTCCTAATAAAGGATTAAGAGATTTATAGATAAACGAGCATAGCAAATTTGGCTGATTTTTAAAACTCCCAAAGGTGCAAAATAGAGAGAAACAGAGTGAGGCTTTCGTAATTCAGTAAAGTGCGGAGAAACCATTTCTGTATAAGTCTGATAAGGTTATAGGAAGTAGTGGATCCCCAGAAAATAATCCCATAAGATAACGAATAGTAACTCAAGGAGTAATATGGGAATAGTAATATATGTTATGGGAGATACTGTAATCTAGAAATCATCCCAAGATTTTCATTAAGTTTTGTGAGCAGATTTCAATATGCTGGTCCCAAGTTAAGTCGCGTGACAGGTGGCTACCCAAGTATTTGAATGAATTGGTAGTGAGTAAAGTCGTTGAGATTAATAGTAGATAGGAGGAATAACGGGAATGTTGTGCTTATTCCATTGGTAGAAAAACATGAGTTCGGTTTTATCAACATTAGGCCTATATAGGAACATGAACATTACATTACCATCATAGTAAGAACTTAAAACAACAATACTTTACACATTATTAGGAGCTTTAGCATAAAAGCTACTTATAAGAATGCGCCCTTTGTACGTTTATCCGGCCGTCCGTCTGGCCGCCCGTCCGCCGTTTGCACATAACTTGAAAACAAATTAACTTTTTCAAATTCTGTTTTCAGAAATATGACCATCAAAGTCTTAGCTCGGCCGTATCAACTTTTCATAATTTTCGTGGACCCCTTCAAGTCGAATTCACGTGCGAAAACAGCGAGTGTAAAGAATACCAAGCTAATGGCATGTCATATAACAATCGTTTTATCAAGAAGGAATACATTGTTACTTTCTGTTCATCTTTTAAGCATTACTGACATCGGCGCGCGCATGAGAAATCGCTTTGTCGACGCACGATTGCTCAAGTGCTCATCTTATCTTATCTTATCTTATCTTTATAAAAAATTCATTTTCTGTTTGTTGTATGTTTGTTTGCCCACTGACAGTTTTTGCCATCGGATGGCGCCAACGTCGCACGTCGATTCTTCTTCGACCATGATTCTTATTTCGTTTAGGGCCGGTTCTACCAACCTAGAATAAATACTGGAATAAAGCTCAGATAAGTCAAAACTGTGTTATACCATCCTCAGATAGGATAAATCCTCAGATAAAATTATACGGTCCTATAAAAGTCGGATAGCTACTTATTCGAACAATAGTATTTCGTACAGTGAATCGTTTCGCTCAAATTTACGATCGTTAATGTCGGTACTTCCGGTCCGCTTCGATTTGAAAATGCCTTCAAAATCATAGTATTTCGTGTTATATAATTACCATTTTAGACTACGACGGTATGAATAAGTCTTAGGGTGGAAGTGAACAGCAGATTAGATCTAGATTACCTGTCTGTATTTCATTTTCAATGATTGACAACATAGCCCCCAAAAGGAGAAACGAAACGGAAGTTTTGTGTCTCTGAGGTCTGAGTTCTCCAGCTGAATTTGTCTTTCGCGTTTGTTTTTTTCTGCCGTGCCGCATTTTAACATCAACACGAACTGGAAAACTTTGGTTGTTTTTTCAGGGTAGAGGGCTTTTTCTTCTCAGTGGGTGCATTCGTGAAACAGCCACATTTTCCTTGCTGAATTTCCCGTGAATCGAGTGGAATTGGCGTGAATTCACGAAAAGCGAGAGAATCGCGAATGCCTCAGTGAATGATGAAGTAATGGCGATTGCCATGAAGACCAAAGCCTAAAACCTGGTGGGGTCCCTTAATCCACGAAGGATACAGTGAAAGAGTATATGAGGCATTTACTCCTGCTTTGTGAAGGCATAAGTAGAAAACTGAAAAAACATGTGAAAAGAGTGAACAAGGCGAAGGAATATTTTAAAACGTGCAAAAGTAAAATGAAAAAAAAAAATAATTTGGTAAAATCAAGATAAATTACAAACGTAAACTTCATAAAGAAGCCTATTTTATAATTTTCTTGAGTTTTAAAAGTCTGTACTTTAATAATTTACTTTGTAAGACTTATTTTTTTTAATCGTTTTTAAATAATTCGTAGTAAACTGTTCTCATTTGCATATTATATTATAATGCGATCTGGTTTTAGTTTTACTATGCTATTAGCAGTGAACCATTAAAAATAAATTAAAATAAATAGATACATAAATTTAATGCAAATACAATAACATTAAATTGGTTATTACAAAAGGAATATAATTATACACTGATGTATATAACTTAATTTAAACACGTGTTTTTGAGAATAATTATGCAATTTTATGCTTTTTAAATTATTTTGTAATTTTTAAAAAATAAAAATTTATTGGTTAAAATAGTAATTTAAAAAATCAACTTTACAAGTGGTTAAGAATGCAATTTTAAAAAATACAAATTTAATACAAAATTACTCGATCTGGTTTTAGTTTACTCAATATTTGATTAATCGATTTACTAAAAACTCGATTTGGTTTTTGTTTTTTCATCATACGTCATTTTTCACTTTTTCCACTGGGTTTTTAGCATTGAGTTTCCTCCTCTGGTATATATCTATCTCTATATTCTATCTATATTGTTAAACACCACCTCTAGTCAAAGCCTGAGCGCGAAAACGTCGTACATTGTTACATCATCTCAACACCTCCTAGAGAGAAGGCCTGCAGGCAAAAGGTGTATACATTGTTACATCATCATCAAGCAGCTATTGTTAATCGTATTTCTACCAATAATAAGCTCTAAATTTGGTCGCTTGATGATGATGTAACAATGTAGATACCTTTTGTCCGCAGGCCTACTCTTTAGGAGGTGTTGCATCATCCACGGTAGGATATTGTTACTCATATTTCTACGAATATTAAACCCGAAATTGTCCCTACCGTAGGTGATGTAACAATGTATGATTTTTCCGTGAGCAGGCTTTCTCTCTAGGCTGTATTGGTTAAGCCCCTTCTATTGCATGATTTTGGCTAAGTCCAAACTTTTTAACAATCGTACAACGTAACAAAATCTTATAGATCTGACAATGAGAAACTTAAGAGATCTTGGAAAAAAAAATGGGAGGGGTGTCGTTTTTCTCGCAGGGGATTTTCGCCAAACCCTTCCAATTATTCCACCATTTGGAAATTTGTCCACACAAAAAATATTTACTAATATGAGGGTGCGTATTCTTGATGACCACAATCATAAAATTTATAAACAACTACTCAGTTTTGGAGACGAAAAATTACCCACAATTGCGTCAGGTTTAATTTCTCTCTCAGCTGATTTCTGTATACTGTTGTCGTCAGTGCGAGAAATAATTATACATAATGTGCTCCCAAACGCAGCCACAAAAATTGAGGACCGACAGTGGCTTTGAGAACGTACGATTCTTGCACCAAAGAATGAGATTGTAAATAAAAAACGACATCATTTTGCAAGAGTTTCCAAGATCTTGCATTACATATAAATCTATTGACACTATTATGGACCAGGAGCAAACTGAAAACTAACCCACAGATTTTTTAAATTCATTGGAACCCACCTGGAAAGCCATCACCTTAAGTTCAATGTGAAAGTAGGGTCAGTAATAATATTGAGAAATTTGGATTCCCCCAAATTATACAATGGTATAGACTGTCACTAACTTTATGCCCACTATCACTCAGACAACAATTATCTACGTTGCAATTTCCTCTGGGATTTGTTTTTGCAATTTCGATTAACAAAGCACAAGGGCAATCTCTTTATGGTCCTAATGGCTTGAAAAAAATAGTGTACCCAAAGGCATTCAAGTAACATATTCTATATCAAAATAATGGTCTTTTATGCATAACTAACATTTAATAATTTTTTGTAAATAACTTAATTAGAATTAATAATAACTTATGGTGCCAATTACAATATTTGAACAATTTTGGATTTAATATTCTGTTATTATATAATCTTTTAATTTTTTTAAAACAACTTTGCTGATTTTTGTGAAATTTTGTATGTAATTATTGCTACTATTTAATAGCACGGTTTTTTTTTCTTTCAATCATAGCGGGCGAAGCCGCGGGTAATCAGCTAGTAATCTATATTATTCAGTAGCGAAAGAATGGAGCTACTTATTGGTTTTATAATGTCTTAACTGTGTACCACTTCATAATTTCTACATTTCTTGAGGCAGAAGGTTGAAAATCGGAATGTAGCTTACTATGGGCATGTCCATCTGCACCTCTTTAGTCTGGTTTTGATTGGTACACTGGGGTCGAAATTACGGGGGTGCGATTCAGAGAGGATTCAGAGAGATATCTCTGTTCTATTTAGGTACGTAAAGGCGTGAAATTCAGTATCCAGATTCCTCTAGGCAAATTCAGTATCCAGATTACTATGAAGTTTAGGCTCAGTTGTTCCATTGGGGTCGGATTTGCGGGGGTGGCAGTCACGTGATCTTTAGAACTATGCCAACATATAGCTTATGATATATCATACGTTCGGAAATGATGAGAAAGGAAAGAAAATACGAGCTTTTTTTTCATTTTCTACATATTATGTTCGAGAAAATTAATTTTTGATTTAAAAACTTGGGAGAGGAATTTTAATCAAGAAAATTTTTTAATCAAGAAAATTGATTTTCTCGAACGTAATATGTATAAAATTTTATCTTCTCGTATCTTCTTTCCTTTTTCATCATTTCCGAAATATGATCATCGAAGTCTTAGCTCGGCCGTATCAACTTTTCAGAATTTTTCGTGGACCCCTTAAAGTCGAATTCACGTGCTAAAACAGTGTGTGTAAAGAATTCAAAGATACTGGCATCTTATATAACAAGCGATTTGTCAAGAAGGAATATATTGTTACGAGGCCAAGAGAAAGACAGGCCTGAATCGGAAAAGTCACCTGATCATCTGAGTCCGAACAACAATCCAATCTTCACTGTCTCCATCTTGGATGTAAACAATGAGTGTTTTTCCGATTGTTGGAAACAATGAAGGTTGGATTGTTGTTCGGACCCAGATGGTCAGGTGACTTTTCCGCTTCGAGGCCTGTCTTTTTCGTTGGCTTCGATATTGTTACCAATGACGTATATTAAAGATAGACTCCGAATCTTATTGTTGTAACTTGAAGCAAATTGGGAAGCTCCATGCCCAGAACTGTCATGGCTGAAAGTGAGTGAAAATGATGCAAAACACATGGCTAAACACGAGAGTAGTTGATTATTAATTCTTTCACACGTCGATCACGGAGTAATAAGTTTCTCTTTTCTTTGACTTTGTATTTGAAGTATTTTATTATATTTTATAAACAATTTTTCGATCATGGTTTCAATTTCAATTTCGTTTCGAATGTCTTTCAGTAATGTATATTCATTTTAGTTACGTATTTTTGATTTATTTTTGTGGAAAATGATTCCTGATCCTTTTTCTTGTCTGTTTGTACAGTTGTATGCAGAACAACTTTGAGTAATGGTTTTGAATTAATTATTCCTCGGGCCCAAAGTCTTCAAAAACAAAGCAGCCAGACAGCTAATTACTCCACGGCTCACTCCTGCCCAGAACTGTCATGGCTCAATTTGCTTCACTTTTTGCCGCTGTTAACAATAGGATTCGGAGTCTATCTTTAATATACGTCATTGATTGTTACTTTCTGTTCATCTTTTAAGCATTATTGAAATCGGCGCGCGCACGTGAAATCGCTTTGTCGACGCACGATTTCTCAAGTGCTCATAATCTATAAGCTTATTATTAAATAGCGGAAAAATGGAGATACTTATTGGTTTTATTTTACACACGATTTGAATCACCCTTCATCATTTCTACATTTTTTGAGGTAGAAGGTTGAAATTCGGAATATACTTCCTATGGCCATGCCCATCTGCACTATTTAGTTTGGCTTTGATTGGTACACTGGGGTCGGAGTTTTGAGGGTGAAAATTAGAGGGGATCAAAAGGTCTAGGCGTATTTATGCATATAAAGGAGTGAAATTCGGTATTCAGATTCCTGTAGGCAAGATCTACAGTACTATGAAGTTTAGGCCCAGGTGTTCCATTGGGGTCGGATTTGCAGGGGGTGGCAGTCACTTGGTCTTTAGAACTATGGCAACATATGGCATGGGATATATCATACGTTCGGAAATTATGAGAAAGGAATAGAGATACGAGGTTTTTTACATTTTCTACATATTACATTCGAGAAAATCAATTTATTGATTAAAAAACTTGGGGAGAGGTAAAAAATGCAGATAAAGGGGTAAAAATAGTGCCTTCGCCTACTCGGGGGGGGGGGGTTAATTTCTTTTTAATAAATGTATAAATGTGTTTCTGCTTCACTGCTAAAGCTCCTCCTTGGAATGTTTACAAGATTTTATTGGTTTTATAAAGTCAGTCCGTCCTCTTCATAATTTCTACATTTTTTGAGATAGAAGGTTAAAATTCGGCATGCCCATCTGCACTATTTGGTTTTGATTAGTACACTGGGGTCAAAATTACGGGGGTGGGATTCAGGGAGGGCAACTTATCTATGTGCTATTTAGTTACGTAAAGGCGTGAAATTCGGTATCCAGATTCCTCTAGGCAAGATCTACAGTACTATGAAGTTTAGGCCCAATTGTTCCAGGAGGGTCGGATTTGCGGGGGTGGCAGTCACTTGGTCCTTAGAACTATGGCAACATATGGCATGTTATATATCATACGTTCGGAAATGATGAAAAAGAAAAGAAGATACGAGATTTTTTACATTTTATACATATTACTTTCGAGAAAATCAATTTTTTAATTAAAAAACTTGGGAAGAGGTAAAAAGTGCAGATAAGGGGGTAAAAATAGATGACCGCAGGATCTGCAACTTCCCTTCCCCTACTCGGGGGGGGGGGGTAATTTCTTTTTAATAAATGCATAAATGTATTTCTGCTTCACTGCTAAAGCTCCTCCTTGAAATGTATACAAGATTTTATTCACTGATACGATTATTAGGGGAAAGAGAAAATAGACGAGCAACTTTACTGATGAAAATTTCTTATAGATATGGGATGTCTATGGAGAAATTTCTTTCTAGGAATCGCGAACAAAATGAGATAATCTGCTATCATGATTCCCACATTTAAGCATGATGAGATTTTTAAGGCGAAATAGCTTTATTGTGTTGCTAGAATACGTTTATTTTGCAAAATATTCCTGGAATTTGAAAGCTCTTTCAGCAACTTCATCGATACGTTTGTCAATTACCGATTTTTTTTTATAATTGTATTGCCGCATGCTTTTTCAAGTAACGTAAACATCTGTGGGTGATTTCTGGAAAAGAAACCCACAAAATAATGATCACATTAAACTGCGACGGCGATTTCTGGAAAAATAACACACACGAATCTCAGAAGCAAAATAGTCGTTCGAGGGAGGATTGAAAAGTAACGCACAACAATTTTTATGGCAACATTTTTAATAAGCAAAAATGAAACAATCCATAAGAAAGCTGCAGGCTTTACGTACTTTTCGACATATGCCCAAATCTCCCATTGTGACACCAGATTCAATACACCTCGTTCATAAAACTCCGTTTTCTGGTTATATAGACAACTGCGCACGGTTGATAGTCAGAACCAACACCTCTTCATCTGAACCAAAACGTCGGCCTCCTAGGAATTTCTTCATTGCTCTGGAGATGATAGTCAGATGGTGCGAGGTATGGACTATAGGGCGAATGTTTGAGCACCTCCTAGCCAAATTCCTCGGCCCTCTTCGAAGAATCTGCACTACCTGGAGATGTTGCTACGGTCCAGACAATAATCACCATCCACCAACATTTCCCCTTGGACTTCGCTCACATTTTTTCCTTTGGCCCACAAAAAACGGACTAAACCTCGCTGTTCTTCTTAAGTTGACGATGCTATCTGTAGCGAAAGATTCAAACAACCAATCAAGCCATTGCTATCTGTAGCGAAAGATTCAAACAACCAATTTGTCAACTTTGAACGTCCGGATCAAAATAAGATTACATAAATTGTTGGCGTTACTTTTCGGATCCTCCCTCGTAGTTTGTTGCGGAGAAAGAAAATGACACCAGCCATACCGAAATATCGTGGAGATACCAACTTAATACGCTATACTTAAATCATAATTGCAGTTTAATAAGATATATAGACAGTAATTGAGACAAATCAATTAAAGAAACGTTTGAAAACTTACATTTAATACTTACATTAAAAATAAAGATTTTTTAAATTAGTTTTCTGTTTTGCCGCAAAATAGATCAGATGTTTCAATAAAAAGAAATGTATTCAATGAATTACAAAATTAAAGAGCTTTAATAAATTCTTGCATTAATAAACGATTGAAACACAGTATGATATCGAATATTAGCATTATACATTTTCATTTAAAAAGGTTCCTCTTTTTTTTCATTATACTTTGTCTTTTAGTGTACTAATTCTAGTTTATGATGTATTAGCATTGTAACTTTTAATTATTCTTAAGATTCCAATGTTCAATGCGCTGAAAATTCATCTTAGAAGACAGTGTTCGATTTAGTCCTGTGGAATCTCCAACTGGATACAGGTCGAAGTCGAAATGTCTTATTTTTCTGGTTTATCTTAATAAAGAATAATAAATAAAGTTGTTTGATTAAGTTGCCATTATCAAGAAATTAAATTACATTAAGAATAAATTTTCTTTTTTCTGTAAATTTAGAAATTTATGCGATCAAATAAATTCTCAGAATTCAAAATTCTAGGTTTCTTCAATGTAGATTGTTCTTCTGAGATACAAATGCAATAAAACCTGTTGTAGCTAACAAAACAGTGTTTCGTCTTGAAACTTGTAAACGAGTAAAATAAAAGCAGGAAAAAAATAACCGCCAGCAACCATCATCTACATGATAAATAATGAATTTATTAAAGAACTAATAAATTAATTAATTAAAGTGGTTGATAGTTCTTTATCTTTCGATCCACCTCGGTAACTGTCTATATCCCCGCCGCCCTTGAAATTTTTTCTTCCGGACGTTTCCGACAAAATTCGTAACACATTTTTATTAAATACGAAATAATTCTAGAATGCAATATACAAGATGAACTATTCCATTTATGAACAGGGATTTGCTGCTAAAATGCCGAAGAGCACGAAAATTACGATTTTAATTTTAAAAGTAAGTTATTCGTCGAATGGCCCAACCTCATGTAATAAATTGGTTACGATTTATTGAAGTGTTTAATATAAAGGCCTACAAAGGCCATTTTCTAGAAGATAGGCTTTTCGAAATTGAAAAAATGCTTTATGCCTTCTTTTGTGTGATAGAATGACGTACATGTATGACATTCCATATGTTGCCATTTAAAAAATGTTAAGCCTCTAACCGTCACGTGATCGTTACGCCGATTTCAAAGATGTCAACATCGATTAAGTTCAAGAAGATTCTTTATGAAATAGCGAAAACAGAATTTGAAAAGGTTAAACTAGACAGACACGAAATGTATAGTTAATCGGCCAAAAATTTTATAGGCACATACGTACAAGTATTTAATGCAGTGACATAACCATTGATACTGCTACTTACCTTCTGGATGTAACCATTTTCCACTGATGCTGAACGTAGGGGATGGCACATTAATGTGACTGAACTGTGTATCACAGGGCTGTCCAAGATTTCTGTCCGGATAATTTTCCTTCCCCCCCTTTTGCACATTACGTTGATCAGTTCCTTAAAGCCGAGTTGCTAATTATCAATTGATACTGTAAAAAAAAAAAAAAAACGAGACCGTTTACCATTTTATTTCCTTCGTTTTAAAGTGATAATTTTCTCGATGTCAGGTAGAATTGTATTATCTTTTTCTCGATAGGACACGATTGCATATTAAGCATTTAGAATCCGATCCGTGTTAAATGAAAAAAAAAAAATAGATTCTCCTACTCCGCTTTAAATACTGGTTCAGTGATTTTATGCTTTTTCGGAATGTGTGCCAAGTTATGCGAGAGGGAAAAACAAGCAAGTATCAGTAACAAAAGAAATAATGCCCCATTTAACGGAATCGCCCCCTAAAGTCTGGCAACACTGCATAGGAAAAACTGTATCCACTCCCCTCCTGAGTTTTGGACTATCTCCTTGGCTTTGCCCGTGAGCTTTTTATGTTGCACGCGGGCGGCGTGCACGATTTGGACGGCCCTGGTGTATCAGCATAGGCTACGGTTTTGCTTGTGAATTTTTTGCCTCGGGACCACACTGAATGGTTAACAAATTAGGCGGCCGATTTTTCTGAGGATTGAATTCAGAAGCTAGTATGATACGATAAGTGCCTTAATATAGGTGGAAAGTATGTTGAAAAAGAGATTAAGGTCCAGGCATTCATATAAAAATTAAGGTGTTTAAAAAATTCTCCTTATTAGCACATTTTCTATATATAGAAATGTGCTTATGTGATCGGTTTGTCCAGCTGTCCGTCCGTCTTTCTGTAGACAATCCCACAATTCACTGCGTTGCAATATAAAGAGTGCATGTATTGAATTGCTGGAAGACACAAATTATCCTCGCATTCGGAAAAACGGCTGTTGAAAACATACATGGGTTCGGCTCTGCGCGTGCTCTAAACGTTAATGAGATGGTGCGCGTGCAGGATGCACGTGTTCGACGATTATTGAAGGGCAGTTCGGTCTCTAAATCAAGAGAATTTTTCTATTCCTAGGGAGCTTAGTATTTATTACGATAACTTGAAAACGAATTAACTTTTTCAAAGTCTGTTTTCACCAATCCATTAATATGGGACAGAGCACGAACAAGTACGAAAGTGAGATAGCCGGAATAAATACGTACTATAATGGCACGTGCTTTAATGATACCATTATGATACCCCCTTAAAAACTGCCTATAACCAGATATGGCATGTAATATATCAAACAAATCGTCACAACATTTCATGAACGAATATATAAGAGTAACTAGTGATAGCAAGTATTGGTCTAATGGCACGTGTACGTGCAAGGATGTCTCATGAATGAATATAACGCGTAAATAATGTTGGTGTGAAATATTTAGTAGTACGTGTTTTAATGGTACCAAATGTAACTTTCAATGCTAAGATATCAAACAACTCGTAAGAACGTGCCATGAGTGAATATAACGAGTAAATAATGAAAATGGTTATTGGTTTTGTAGCACGTGCCCTAATGGTGCCATATGATACCATATGGTACCACTGGAACTTTCAATGCTAAGATATGACATCTAATATATCAAACAACTCGTAACAACGTGTCATGAGTGAATATAACGAGAAAATAATGATAGTGGGAATTGGTTTTGTTGCATGTGCCCTAATGGTACAATATAGTATTGTTAGAACTTTCAATGCTAAGATATGGCGTGTAATATATCAACCAACTCATTACGAGTTGTTAGATCTATTGTTATCCACAGCTCTTTTGTATCAAGAGCATAATGCTTAATGGTATCTAAAACTCACTACTGTTATACATGTTGCTAATTATTAGTAGTTAATCGCTTGCTTCAATAGTAGACGATAACGTAGAAACACTTTAGTAATTTAATATGAAAAAATAATAGATGCTTACACACAATGCTTCAGCAATTGAGGATCACTTCGTTTAACATTATGTGGGAATTCTTATAAATTAAAGAACTTTTGTTTTTTTAAATGTATGAGGAATAACTCCCTCTCCATTTTTATCATGTCCTCCTTCCTATTTTACTTCTTAATTTTTTTTTTCTTTTTTCCTTTTTTAGGGGCTACCACGTTAGGCATATGCTTCTTGTAGCCACCTTTTTCAACTGTCTTTAATAATTTTTATTCTTTTGTATTGATGTTCATTGAAATAAATTTATATTATTATTATTTTTATTATTATTATTATTATTATTATTATTATTATTATTATATGTTCAAATTGATGACCGTCTTTGTCCAGACAAAGGTGATAACGCGCACCAAAGGATGTGTGTCTCCCGAGCCGTTTGTCGTAGAGATTTCTGTGGGGATCGAATGAGGGTTTCCTACACCTGCTCTTCTTTTCCAGGGCTGGTGGATGTCCGTGGTCGTCCAGAACGTTTCTTGTTGTCGTTGTGAACGGTTCCATCTGCTTCAAATTTATCTCTGAAGCGAGCAATGGTCCGGTGCGTTGGTGGCGCTTTATCGAACTCCCTTCTGAACCGTCTTTGGACTTCCGTGGCGTTTTCAGTCTTCCAATAACATTTAAGGACAAACTTTCTCTTTTCAAAGCTAAGTTGATCTCCTGCCATCCTGTTACATTAGTTACACTTGAAAAAAAAAGTGTTAGCACGTTTTTTTGAGACTCCCTGTATTGCAAATTTTTTTTAAAGAGTGATCTTTATATTTCGGAAATAAATGACCACCTTTGTTTTGACATAATAAAGGTAGAAGGGAATAGAAATTTATATTAAATCGAAACACGTGAACATATAAGAAAAAAAAAAGCGTGCAATACTGAACGAAACGCTAGGCATCATGGGTAGTCATTAGACCGCATTTGGCCGTGCTGCCGTCTGGTGGCTCCCGTTCTATCTACAGGTGGTGGTGCTGCTATAGGGACAAACTGCTCTACAGTATACTTGCAATTTGCCTCTCTGACGTATCATTACGTAGGAACGTAACGCGACATAACCGTATCACGCCTTAACTCCGCTCCAAAAGAAATTGCACGAAACTTTCAGTATTTTTAAATAGCAACAGAACATTTTTCAAGATAGACGTCTAAATAAATGAAAAGAAATGAAATATGAACCTATTTGACTCTCCTTTCATTTAGAGTGGACTGTCCCTTTACGTTATAAATACAGCGTCACAATTTATTTTCTAACTGATACAATACTCTATTAGCGTTTACATAATTTGCATAATGTTAATCCGATTATAAAAATCACGCTGATATCTATTATCAAATAAACAATCAAGCTGATATCTATTATCAAATTATTTAGATCTTAAATATTCATGTTATTAATAATAAAATTCTCTATCTTGGAAAAACGTACAAGAAGAAATAATATTATGCATTTTCGTTGCCGCTTAATATAAAACCATCTAGGCCTACTCATAAATACCTTCATACAGGATGTCAATAGAGCTACAACATTATTCTCCCCTAAATTTATCAATGATTATCTGCAAAATCTGTATCAAAAATTGAAATAGATAACCGAATTATGAAATAGATCGAGTTTTTAATGAGGGTTTTAAGAATGGGAAAAAGATAATTAAAGAAATTGAAAACAAAAGATTTTCGCTAAATTTGTTATCAAAATGTTTATAAGTTTAAGAGGATTTTTAAAAATGAAAATATAATATTAGTATCAAGAATTGGTAACACTTTAAAGAAAAATATGATGAATGTTTCCTCAAACATCCAATAGAGAAACATCAAATAAGGAAAAAGGAAACAAAATTTGGTCAGTAATTTTAAAGAATTTAAAGATAGGGGAGACCGGGGCAGGTTTGGTACAGGGGTAGGTTTACACATTCGCTATAGTTCACATACCGTTGGTTGGAGTGCACCACCTTTGAGTCAGGAGAAACGTTCCCACCGACATGTACCCTCACAACAGTTTGGAGTCAGTCGCGTGTGAGAACAGTGAAATAGACAACTTTTTCTTCAGTAAATAATTAAGTGAGACCGACCTTCGACCTGAGATCATCGTAACTCATTATTGGTTATCTTGTTAGACCGTTCTTTTGCGGTTATTTTAAGCTATTGAGTTGATTGTTAACCTTAAGAACAAAGCTTAGAGGCTTAGTTGTAACCCAAACGTGACGATGGGGCAAGTTTACATTGGAAGTATGGGGCAGATTTATACACTGTTTGAAACCACGTAAAAAGTCAAAACCTGGAGAACAAAGCGTACCATGCACACAGTCTAAGAGGTGGGTACATAATCACTGTGGTCCTTATCACTAACAACTTTCTTAACTGAAGGATTCCTTCAGCAATAATGAGCTTATATTGTTGCAGCCAAGTGTTCCTTGTCTCAACAATATCAGTTGATTATTGCTGAAGGAAGACTTGAGTTGATAAAGTTGTTAGCACGGTCTATAGATATTCATGGTCACCGAGCTCCATTGTTAAAATGAAGCTAAAGTTTCTAGCTCCCGGTAGGGCGGGAACTCTATTGAAAAGTGGTCCTGCATGTACAATCTGCCCAACTGCGCCTGCAGCGCCACCCTATCGGCAGACAGAAACTTTACTTTCGTATTCAGTTTCAATGAAAATCTCTATCGCAGGTTGCGGTCGGGAATAGTGCGATCTATGCGGCACCTGGCGCGATCTGTTTTCCTTAGCTTCTCGAAACAATGGAAAATGGCCGATGACCATGAATATATATAGACCGTGGTTGTTAGTGATATGGCCATCTATTACAACAAGTAATTCAGTATATTTTGTATCCTGTAAATTTTTATTTGGTAATGTTTGTATTTGTAGCCTGTATTTGAAATATGTATCCTGACTCGCTTGTACTCACTGAATTAAACGAAGTAATAAATATTGCTTTTCATCACAATTTTAATTTTTTGTTTCGATGCCAGTTGTTTTTAAATTGTGAATAAATATAAATGATAAATTGATAATTCCATTGGTTTAATTTTATTGTATTTTTTTATCTAGTTGAGATAGTAGTTTAAAACTGTAGTAATCAAATCAGTGTCAACGAGTTGGTATTTTCATTATAGAATTCTAAATTTATTCTAACAATTTTAGAGTGGTTATCTATTGCAAAGTTTTTCCGGATACTGGTAGCCTTTATAATTAAAGAATGGTCTCTAAAGCAATATACTTTTATTGATGAGGTCGACTTATTTCGATTCTGGATAATCTAACCTTCTTTCATAAGTAAGCAGCGAAAGCTACTTCATACGAATGGTCAAGTCTGTCTGTCTAATTGTCTCCCGTGAACATATTTCTGAAAGGGCTTCGAATTTTTTTCGTTTTTCACTAATTGACAGCTAGGAACCACCCTTCGATCACAGCCAGCTTCGACCACAGTGGGAGGTGCGGCAGCAAAAAAAAAAAAAAAAAAACATACGGGGAAGGAAAATGGTCAAAAATTTTTGAGTTATTGATGCAGAACTAAAAGTTGATCAACATTGGCTGATCAAAACAAACCATTTACACTGATAATTTTACTTGGAAGCATATCGATTGTAATAGAATACAATATAGCGCAATTTAGAAAAGTGCACTGTATAATATTATTAATTCTGGTGATAAGTTATCGACCCGTTTCGAAAACGTAATTATCAACATATCGATAATATCTTGATGATATCCCAGATCGAAATATGTCAATATCTTTATCAATCCCCAACTATAATTTAGAAAAAAAACTTAACTTATAATTCGATTACCTATCCACGTTTATTAACTTTGAGATGCGAGATGTTATCATGGAGACTACTTTTATAGGTCTTTAGAATACCAACAATTCACTAAAACTTGTATATAAAAGGAAAAGAGCTTACTTGTAAAATTTTTACATAAAATGGGCGAAGAAATCTATTAGGTTGTTAATCTTTTTTCAGTTTCTTTAATTTTTATTTATTTATTTTTTTGCATCGCAGAATGTTGTTAAAAGTACATTAGCAAACTAGCGGAACATTTGTGCGCAAAAACCCACTGTAAGGTTCAGGAATGTTTACAAATGCGTTGAGAACGTCTAATTGCCCCGAAGAGCAATAGATTACGCGGCCCTGCCTTTTGTTTCAGCTGAGGTTTTTGTTATTTTCTAAGAGTGGAAGGGTAAACTTGGCTAAGAATCTTCAACACTAGTAGCAGCTGCATTTGAATGAACACCTAATCACTTTTTACTTTAAAAAATTAAATTCTGTCACATACTTAATGAAATACTGAAGAAAAGCAAACATCGCAAGCAATTCTTTCTTTTAAGCATACTTATTGTTACTTTCTAATTTTCAGCAGCAAGTTTATGCTGAAAATTTCAAGTATTCCTTTTAGAATTTTTTTTTCCTGATGACAACATTTCCCTGGGTTAGAAGACCTAACAATTCATATAGCCTTTCAAAACTCCTTTTGAGCATGCAGTATTGATTGCCGCACGCATTTTAATTGCATTTGGCTGAATTTTAAAGAGTATATGCTAGTATAGGAAAATACTGCAAAAAATGTAAAAATGTCATGAACGAGCCAAAGAAAAACAAGCCAAAATTTTAATTAAGTACAATAATAGTTTAAATAAAAAATTAAAAAATAAAAACGAGGAACATAATAAATTAAAATAAATTAAAATATACAGTTTACCAATTATAATCCAATTTTCTACAAGATGTGATTCAGTTTGGAAGAGATGATTTTTTGTAAAAAGAAATAATTTATAAAAGAGAATTTCCACTTAATCTATTATTAAAATGGCAATAATAATTATTCTTGAAAACTGGTGAAATCAAAATTGAGTTTCATACTGGAAAATAATTAGGCGATCTTGTATAGGGCCAGATGCTTGTTATTGGAATCCACAGATCCATTCATTAGTGAAGTGATACTGCATCAATTTTTCTAAGAATCAATTATTTTTGCAGATTCCGAGAATTCATTTCATTATAATAAAAATGATGTGAAAACTTTTCAGTGCAAACGAAAGTCGATTATCTGAACTAATTAATATCAAAGTTGGCTGGTTTCATCAAAATTTTCAAGTAAATTTACCTATAGTGTTTAGCTTATACGAAAAAGCATGTTTACAACTGAATCTTTGAATCTCAATATCATTACTTCAATATCCAAAAGCTGCTTTAGATAGACAAAAAAATCCAAAGTTCAAACTCGGTGGTATACGGTACAGTTCGCAGGGGTACATGAAGATTCTGACAAGTCCGGACTGCGTTTTTTTTTTTTGTTGTTGTTAATCTCTTCTCCAATAGGAAACAGTTAAAAAAATAGTTTGAGACGAGACAGCCATATACAAAAGTCAACATTTCAGTTTTAACTTCCATTAATGTGACGTGAAGGTAGCCTCTAGGTTGTGCTAAATATATACAGGGTATCTCACCTAAAGTGAAGCAATAGCCAACTTCTAAAATACAAACTGACAATATTTTCAATGGAAGAATTATTAAACTTTTATGTGAGAGGTTTTTATGTGTATTCTATTTCCAAAAAACCGATGCCATTTTCGAATATGAAATGTTCAATACCCTATTTTAATGGTATTTTAATATTGTACGCAACATTGGAGAAACGTTCTATTCTTGATGTTTTTTCAATTGACCCAACCGTTTAGGAGGCACTGAAAGTGTGGTGTGTTTGGATTTATAGAGAAGGCAAAAAACAGCAACTATGGTATTGGAAAACTACAGCACCATTTCCACGAATACTGATCACACAGAAGTGAAATAGTCAAACTATCAAAACCAACCATACGCACCGTTAACCCTTTGTTTTCGTTTAAATTTCTGTTTTTTGTCTTTCAGGATAATTTTCTATTATCCTCTTTGCTTTGACAAAGAAAAGTCTCTATCCGAAATGTCTTTTTCTGCGTCTTACCACCCATAAGAACTTGAGAACAGTTACAAATACAGTCACAATTCAGGTCCCCCTTACTTGAATGCCCATTTTCTGAGAATATACACCAATTGTTGAGGTAACGGCAATTGAAGAGTTCATGATGAATGAAACAAACTTCATCAGTTAGCAGAATTCGAAATTTGTTAGAGGGAAAATCAGCGCACTTGTAAGCGAATGAACATGATAATATTAAAAGGTTTGGAAAAATAAAAGTTGCATGCAATTAGATGACTTACAAGTCAGTCTGTCCGTTTTTAACAAGCAGAGAGATTCGAACTTTAATTTCATTAAAAAACACCGCTAAGATCATCTGGTGGCACTCGTTTTTATTTTAAAAACTACACCCTTTCTCCTATCCCTTATTTTCTGAGGATGTGTAAATGTTCTACTTTCATATTTACTGCAAAATTTTATATAAATTTGCATTTTGAAAAGACAGTGTTGGGATTGGAAAAAGAGAGCAGGGTGTCTTTCATGTTTTTTTTTATATATAAAAACTTAAGATGTGAGTTTTGTTATAGCCAGAGGGAAAAGGATAGAGTAAGAATATGATGCCAAGAGCGAAGACCAGGAAAAGGACTAGATGCTCTAAACAAATGAAAGATAAATTTTTATCTTTTATCATATTTATCACTTTCTGATCTTCATAGATTGGTGGTGGGAATAGGTTTTCCTCCAGAGGTCTTTAAAGATGAATTTTTTACCCTTTTACAGATTTGATTCCTTTTCATTTTTTAGCACATTATCGTAGCAAAGTGCTAATGTGATCGGTTTGTCCAGATGTCCGTCCGTTCGTCTGTAGACAAAATTCCAACAATGCATTGCGTTGCAATGGTGACAGTGGGTGTAGTGAAATGTTGGAAGAGACGAATCATCCTCGCATTATGGAAACCGCGTGCTGTGCACTTCGTTTCGGCTCTGCGCGTGCTCTGTACGTTGTTGGGAGGGCGCGCGTACAGGATGCACGTGATAGACAGGGAAGATCGAAAGAAAGGGACTGCCTAAGCCAAAAGGATTTCTTTATTAGTAAGGAGTTTATTATTTAGTATCATAACTTGAAAATTAATTATTTTTCCCGTACTGCTTTCATTAAACGCTAAATATGGGACAGAGCACGTTCGAATGTGAATTAATGGGAATAGGTACAATAGTACGTGTTCTAATGATACCATGAGGACAACCCCTAAACAACGTGTAATATTTCAAATAACTCATAACAACGTGTCATGAATGAATATAATGAGTGATTAATAATACACGGAATTGGTTTAATAGTAGGTATTGTTAAATTTTGAGTGCTAAGATATGGCATGTAATATACGAGGGTTGGGGCATAAGTCATGGCAACTATTTTTTTTCTTGTAGATATGTGAACGGATCACAAACGTATATGTGTCGTGTGGAAGTTCTGCAGGCATAGTGTGTATGCAGAACAACAGATGGCTCTGTGATAGCTGGTAGTAGCGCAGCGAGGGCTGTGAAATCAGTCAGTTGGTGAGTGTCGTGCGAGATGGAAGTAACCCGTGTTGAGCAGCGCGCTTACGTCAAAATAGTCGTTCTCCGAGGAAGAAATGCGATGGAATGTCACAGTGAATTAGTGGAAGCCCTTGGGAATAATGCCCTACCATACCGTACAGTAGCACGGTGGGTAGGAAAGTTTCAGCAAGGACGTGTGTCAACAAGTGATGAGCAACGTTCGGGCTGATGGTATTCAGCGCCTGAGGCTGATGATATTCAGCGCCTCCCACATCGTTGGCACGTGTGATGACAGTAGCAGGGGATTACTTTGAGGGTCTTTAGGCCCTGGTTTGTCATGTCAACTTTATGTGTACTGTGTTGTCATTCTTTTGCACCGTGAAGGCCATATTGCCCTGTATACTACCGTAATAAATTATTGTGTTACGATATTTCAGTGCTATTCATTGTCCACACATGTAGTTAACACATTGTCCTTTTGTCTGTATATGTCACATTTTCCAACCGGACTGGTATCTTCAAGAAAAAAAATAGTTGCCATGATTTTTGCCCCAACCTTCGTATCAAACAATCGTACCGTCCATAGCTATTGTTATCCATAGCCAATTGCTATAATGAGCAAATTGCTATTAGGCCTAAGATTATCAAGATCTAAATTCTGTTAGACATACTGTTATCAAAGCTAATTGCTAGTAGCTAATCACTCCTTTCAATAGTAGACGATTACGTAGAAACGCTTTAGCAATAGAATATGAAGAAATAATAGACGCTTACACAGAACGGTTCGACAGTTGACGCTCACTTCGTTTAACATTATCGTAGGAATGCTCAAAAATTAAAGACCTTTCATTTGCTCGAATATACAGGGTGTCCAAAAAGTCTGGTAACATGGAAGATATATCAAAGCTGCCAGGCAAGCGAGATCTGATGAGTGTGGTGTATAGGTCATAGGGGAGTGGGGAATTCATTGCCGCACTCAAATTTGACTTTGACCCCCAAATTTAAGTTCATCCGTTTGCTAACTCGTAAACTATTAAAGATAGAGAAAAATTTCCGATTTTTACCCTGTAGAGCAACACCACATTAGTCTAAAAACAATTTTTAATCACACCCTTCCCCTTAAAACATTTTGAGAAAATGGGCAAGAAACAGTCGCTCAAGATCAGGTTGGGATGTCCAGGTTGGCTGAGGCTCCTAACACATTTGAATTGCAGTGATGCCAACCTCAGCCAACCAGGCCAGCCCAACCTGACCTTGAGTGACTCTTTCTCGCCCATTTTCTCAAAATCTTTCAAGGGGAAGGGTGTGATTGAAAATTGTTTTTAGACTAATATGGTGTTGCTCTACAGGATAGCAATCGGAAAATTTTCTCTATCTTTAATACAACCTCTGACAATTAAGTTCGGTTAATGAGTTCACACAACAAAATGCAAAACAGATAGAGCCACATTTACTTTATTGTCCTTCGAAATAATCACCCTGGAAGGCAATACACTTTTGGGATCGGGTGTATAAGTCCTGGAAGCTCCTTAGGGATGGCTTTAAGTTCACGTGTCACATTTGCTTGAATGTCTGGAATGTCCGCAAATCTGTGTCCCTTTAAGGCCCCTTTCAGGCGTGGGAACAAGAAAAAGTCTGCCGATGCCAAGTCTGGTGAATAAGGTGGATGAGCTATGGATACGACCCCTTTGTTGGCCAGAAACTGTTGCACGATTACGGCAGTGTTCCTCTTTGATCCATTATCCACAGTTACGTGCGCACGCTACACCTTCAACTGAAGAAACGAGCATCTGCTAAACCATTGCACGCACAAACGTGACCTGTCTGAACTACAATGACTGGGCTTGTATTCACATGCATTGTTACTCGCGTAAAGCTCGCACAGATTAGGGTGTGACGTCATTCACCGAACTTAATTGTCAGAGGTTGTAGTTTTCGAGTTAGCAAATGGATGACCTTAAATTTGGGGGTCAAAGTCAAATTTGAGTGCGGCAATGAATTCCACCCCCCCCTATTATCTATAAACCACACTCATCAGATCTCGCCTACCTGGCAGCTTTGAGATATCTGCCATGTTACCAGACTTTTTGGATATCCTGTATAAAGGATTACTACAATGTACTCTCCATACTGAAGGAAAAAAATGAAGGACGGAAAAGTGAAAGAATAAAGATAACAAGTTTGCGTTCGAAAATACAAAATTCATAATTATTTTTTTGATAATCAAAACTGCACATAATGAAATATCTTTAGGGACCATAATATTTTTCATTTTTTAACCTCTAATGCAAACTGCATTTATTGCGTACCAACTTATTACATTTTTTGCCAAAGCTTTTCTTGAAAAGAAAATCAGTCAATTTTATTAAACAGCCTTAAATTCTCTATGGTTATTATGAAGGGTTTTAGTTTTAAAAATTGTCTAGGACATGTCCAAACCATTTTCTTTTGGGGGGGGGGGGAACTATCCTTACGTTCTAGGGTAGGAATGATGCGCGATTCTGATAACTGTCTGATACAGTACTAGAGGAAAAGTGATGAGAAGGAAGGGAAAATCAACCAAAAAAATTTGATGCAAACTCATGAAAGAAGAAAACAGGAACAAACAGATGGAGTGGGTCAGGAATGTAAATGATGTAAATGTCGAAGACTGAAGATTTTATGTCAGGGTGTCTAAGAAGAAACAATATGAAAAAATAGCAAAAAAAAAGGGTGAGGTGGAAAAAGCAAAAAAAAGGGTGAGGTGGAAAAAGCAAAAATTTTGTATGAAGAAAGTGATGACTAGAAGCGATTTCAGGGCGAGATACTACCAAGCTAGCTACTTATTTATGTTAGTTAACTTCTCAAGAGGATTACGAGTTGATGTTGCTGTCGATATATCATTATATCGCTTAAAAGTAAAAAAAGAAAATTTAAAAAAAATAACAACAAGACTTAAAGAGTAGAGGATATTTTATGTTGCTTTGAACGAATTTTCCTCATATTAGATGGAGATGATCCCAAAATCTGAAGGGGAGATTGTGTATGTATTGACCGTTCCGATCGCTACTCCCATCCCAAAAACGATCACCTCACTCCTCCTTAAAGCTATGCCCTATGAGCTGCTTTTGCCGCGGAATTTCTGAGGATAAAACCGAAGGAAAAAATGAAACTCGTTTTTTTTCCCTGAAGATATCACACAGCAAATTGCGGTTTTTCCTGCACCTAACCTAATGGCCTATGCTTTTTCCATGCAGTTTTTGCCGCAGCAGTTTTTCTCGCGTGTGACCGTAGCCAAAGTAAAGCTAAAAATAAAGTAATCGAGGAGTTCTGGGTGATAAGGGCCTATAGGGCAAAATATTTTGAGAAAATAGAAGAGCCAAACCTTTTGACCACACCGGAAAAGAATATCAGCTGCTCAAAGAAAAAAAAGCGCCGCACTGTAGAGTCAACCAATTGAACTAAAACTTGGTGCACATATTCAGAACGATAAGACGGTTAATTTAAAACGTTCTGGGAATACAGGGCCCATTATACAACAGGCCCTTTTCTTCAATTGAATCAGAAATTCCTCATACAAATTACTTAATGGAAAAAAGCGTCCTATTACTTGTTCCGTAATCTGTTGCGTCTTCTTTAACGGTGGTAATAATGTCTTGTTGTCAGAGTCAAAATCTCTCCATTACATACTGACAAGTTCAACAATTAAGTCCTGAATTTTTCACGTGTTGGCGCCCCGATCGCGCTACCACTGAAGTTCTACAAGTTTGGAAGATGGGAATAAGGGAAAGTAGTTATATTGAGTTGGACATTGAGTTCTTTTAGAATTAGTAACATCAATATTCTGAATGTTCAGCATAAGAACGATCAGAAATTGTCAAACCTACGTACAGCTTTGTCTACCGTTTGTTTTGGTTTCCTGGCATGATTGCAATTGTTGTATTTGCTTTATCAATCAATGATGTGAACTCTTCATTAGCAACCTAAATTAACCTAACTTCTGATTGCTCTGATCCATCTGCTTTATTCATCTAGCCAAACACTGCCTTTATCTTGGCGTGCTGGATTTTCAGGACTCTTTAATCTCAGTAATGGTATCTGAACTTCTGAAGCTAAGAGGAAATTTAATTAGAGCTTTCAATTTTAATTTAATTAAAATCTAATCCTCAATTAAAGTATTATTTACATTCCTCTTTTATCTTTTTGGTGTCGAGGATATTAAATAACCACTAGATCTACCTGAAATCTTACTTAGTACAAGATCAATCTACTGAGTCTTTGTTTGGTCTTTCAAGCTTGTTAGAAAAGTGGGAAAAACACAAACATCCATGCGCTCTCGGCTATTGCTTACATTAAACTTCGAAAGTTTATATTAAAAGTAAAATTTATAAAAGTAAATAATTCAATATTTATACAAAAGGCTATTGCTTAAATTTCACAAATAAATCTAGAGTAACTGAATTGAATGTCATGTTTAATAATTCATTACAGACTCTCTTATTTATTCCAAAATGAAATATTTAATTAATTAATTTAAATTTAATAATGAAATATGAAAATATTTGAAATAATATTTACATTAATTATTTTATGGTTTAATTGCAATAATCTTCTAAAATAATTATTAAATTTTATCAATTCAACTATTTTTTAATAAAGCCAAAATTTTAAGCAGCACTGTAATGACGGACGCCACATGCGCAATCTCTTAATAGCCTAACAAAACTTAAAACGTCTTTTGAACTTGTCAATAAACCATAAGTTAAAATTAAAACGTTATCTAAAAAATTCTGCATCACAATCAATATTAATATATTGTTCAATGTCCATGTCGCCTTCAGATACCAAAACTTAAGAAGCTTTTGCCGGCGATTCTTACTGATAATATTTACTAATAATTATAATTCAATCATTCAATGTGATAAATTTACTAATAATTTTGTTTTGTTTCTATTTAATGCGAAAGCGATTACATGAACATGTTCTGTAAAGCTTTAATTCGACTTTGGCGTCACACATTACTCTCAAAATGGCGGCGGTGATCTGGTCATTTTCGTATAAGAAAATGCTTTTTTGTGTACAGGGTGTCTCAAAACTCCGCGTGCAAATTTTGAGTGAAGGTAGAGAACATCACGCTGAACCATATTCCATAGGAAACCATCATCGGAAACGGGTAGGTGGCAGCGCCAGGGGCATCCTAATTAAGGCTTGCGACGTCATATGGAGAACATATATTGTTATACGAAAGCTGAGTTGGCGCATATGCACCGTGTATAATGCATCTCGTATACGGATTAGCTGATGGTAATGGAATGTATCGGGAAAGGTATCGATTAGCTGTACGAATGTATCGGGAAAGATACCCAACCAGAGGTGTGCCACATCATCCATGTTTGCGCATTTGCATCATGTGTAAGTGTCAGGGTGCATCTCTGCAAATGGTTGGAATTTAGAACACCTCTTGTGAAATTGTATTCTGTATTTATCAGTCGTTGTACTTTTCGTTTCGCCTAATATAGCACTTTACATTGTTTTCTGTATTGTGTTCTCGCTGTGTCTTTGTATCTCGTCTATCTTCTGCGGGTGGCGTTGCCAATGATGCTTTCCTATGTGAATTTGGCTCAACACGATATCTTTTACTTCCCTCAAAGTTCGTACGTGGAGTTTTGAGACAACCTATAGAGGGGATGCGGGTTTACAAGATTTGCTTATTTGAGCACCAAGGCATATTTCCGCTTCCGTAGTTACTGGATTTCCGGCGTTGGCTGCGACTAGCAGTCGCCATTCAGATTAATGACTTTCGCCTGTAAAGTGCTGCCGAGTGTCGGGGCACGGAATTTATTTTTCAATAACTTTTTTCCTCCATAAATCGATGAATATCAATGAAATTTTTATCAATAAATTTATCTTTTATTGAGCATATAGGAGCAACATAGTATTTTTGTTCCTTAAATTGTTCGTTGTTTACTTTTACAATTCAAGTGAGCGAAGGCGCCGAAATCGGCAGTGAATTTGTGCATGCGCTTTCCTATTTCCCGCGTATCTAGTCTATAGAAATAATGAAAAGTTTAAAAAATTCACACGTTGCTTCGGCTGTATATAAAGTTTGGGATTTCGTTAAAAAAATTGATGTTAGTTGCCTCTAGTTGACCTTAGTTAACACCAGATTGTTGAAATAATGCACATATCTTTGGGTGAGTGTTTTTTTATAATTTTTGGATGCCGTATGTTTATAGCCCTTGGTGTTGCATCTTAATACTGATTTTGACGTAGTGTTAATTTTTAGCAACATATTTTATTTATAAATTGTATCTTACATCAGAAAAAATCTTACGTCCCATATCAGAAAAGAAGACAATTCTTCGTTTTCTACACCAAATTCAAAATTCATTGACATTTTTATGCGTTTTCCGAGTAGTATTTTTTTCCAATGACAAAAGAAATTACACCTATTTGTCAAATTGTAAAGTCTAACAAACTCAAAAGAAAAAAATGGTATTAGACTGGTTTTTATTACAGTCTTTGTGCTCCCTTTTCACCGGGTTATGGACGAATTTTGATCTTGCCTTGGGATAGTGAGGGTTCCAATGTCTTGTCAATAAACTTCGAAACGTCAGAGAATGATTCTCATGGTTTATTGGTCCTTTCAGCTTATTCCGCACAAAATAATCAATAAAAGATTTAGGTCAGAAGAATTGAGTGGCCATTTTTCATTTTTTATTACTTCACGAAAATTACCATCGTGGAAATATTGAACTGCCTCGGCTGACTATAATATCGTGAACAAGAATAAAATCTTCGTTTGCGCGTAATTTCATGACATGAGCTTGTTCACTCCTCTCATAGCAAAAGAAATCACATTGATTGTTTTGTCCTTTCAAAGACTTTTACTAACCCAAAAAAAAAACACTTCAGGGAGGTTTCTAGAAATGACGGACTAATGCTCCCACGCATTATTTTGAATGGCCTTCCTTTTGATATATATTATACGAAATTGTCCTCTACTTTTATTTCAATGCGAGGATATATATATTTCGTTTGATTTATAACATGGGTGAGCTCCTTTCCGTTCATGTTTTGTCATCTGCACATTAATATAAATCATCTTCGCACTTTTACACTTGGTGCTCATCTTCGTGACGTTTCCAAAATTATAAGTGCAAGCATATCCCTTATTTTAAAGAAGCATAAGGTTCAATCAATTTTAATACATAATAGAAATAAAATATTTTGCATCATGGGCTGTGGTTCAAAATATTTGCGGTCTGGGCGATGCCTTTCTTCCCCTTGCACCGCACCCCGAAGAGTTGAACAGCCTTCACCAATAATGTAATGAAAATCAATGGAACAACAAAAAAGTAAGAGATTGAGAATTCAATTTAATCTGTTCTAAAATTAAAAAGGGGGCTAAAACATTTTAATCCTTCACTTGCTTCTTTCCACATGCTTCTCTCCTCTTGAAAAGCTCAATCAACACCAAATAAAAATTACAGGCTTCAAGTATATTGTTGGTATACTGGAAAAACTGACCAAGTCCAATTTTCAATAATCTGAGATAAAGGCAGTTAAATTCTCTCTGATGAATGAGATACTGGACAAACCGAGTAACTTTTTTTCAAGTACTTGGAGGGTATCTTCTAGACTACATCACTTATTGTTTGTGTGTCTGTCTGTCCGTCTGTTTGTCCGTCCGTCTGTCCGTCCGACGATTACTCGAGAATGCTTTAACTTTTTCAAATTCTGCTTTCACTCTTCGATAGAGACACTTCCTGGGCTCACATGATTAGTTTGTGATTGAAATCGGTCTAACGGTCACGTGACTATTGAGACCCAACCCCCCCCCCCCATTAATTTTTTTTTTTCGAAATGCTACGTCCGAGAAAATGACCTCCAAAAAGTATTACAATGACCTCTTATTACGAGCTTTAGCTAAAGCTATATATAAGATTACAAGCTTAAGATTACAACCTTTATGTGCCCAACCGGCCATCGTTTGCACGAAGACGTTGAAATGGAAGAACTTACCTGCGATATATCAACTTTTGATGCGCTCTCGTGGACCCCTTCAAGCACGTACACTAATGTTAAGAATATGAACATATGGCATGTAATATATCAATCGATTCGTACCGACGAGTTATAAGTGAATACAGTGTTACTTTTTGGTTATCACTTAAGCATTGTTGATGGCAGCTTGGAGCACGTGCTCATTTCGTTTTAAAATCCAGTGTTGTTAGGCTAATTGTATAATGTGACTAATTAATGTTAAGGCGATTGTTAAAAATGGCTCATTAATGTTAGGCCTATAGTTAAAATGACTAAATAATGTTAGGCCTATTGTTAAAAATAACTAATTTATGTTAGGCCTATTGTTAAAAATGGCTAATTAACTTTAGGCCTATAGTTAAAAATGGCTAATTAATGTTAGGCCTATTGTTAAAAATGTCTAATCAATGTTAGGCCTATAGTTAAAAATGGCTAATTAATGTTAGGCCTATGGCTAAAATGACTATATAATGTTAGGCCTACAGTTAAAAATGGCTCATTAATGTTAGGCCTATAGATAAAATGACTATATAATGTTAGGCCTATAGTTAAAAATGGCTAATCAATGTTAGGCCTATAGTTAAAATGACTATATAATGTTAGGCCTATTGTTTTTCAAAGGTAGATAGAATCCATTGTTTATTTAAACCAACTGCAAGTAAAAGTGAAATATTGAAATTTAAAATCACATCTGCGTCACAGGTAAAGTTTCTTGGAATGCTTACAAGATTTTTCCGGACAATGCTTTGCAACAATGATTAAGAAGGAATGAATGGTAACTTTGATTAAGAAGGGGTGAATAGCTCTAGCAGTGGAAAGATCATAGGCGAAGTAGTTTAAAACATTTGGACGTGCGAGCATTTCATTTCTCATTTCGCGGGTGTTTGGAAAGATTCGTGTGAACGCTGCAATCGAATACGTAAATTGACATGCTATTTTCGCCATTATGTATATAAAATATGACTATAATATTAAACAACAAATATTTATATTCTTCTTTTCAGCATATTTGAAAATCGTTTTACGAGTTATATTCTTGTTCTGTTCAGATTTTATAATGTTAAGGTGTTTGGTCGCAATAAGTCCGTTTACCTAAAATATACCGACGATATTTCTTATTCTTAACTCGGCATTGTCTCACCAAACTATTCAATATATCTTTGTCATAAACTAGCAAGATTTAAAAAAATATTAAGAATTAAAAAGCGAAGGCTCAAGTGAGAAAAATATACCGAAGACATTACCTTTGAAATAACTAAGAAACGACAAAATCTTAAAGAGCCTGGTTTCTCAACGATAAATACTTTATCCAAAGAATAATACACAGGGTTGTTAAGGATTCATGGTAAGAAGTTACAGAGGGCCAGAAAAGGTGAAAAACCCGTTTCTCCACCATCAAGTATATTCAATCTGGTAACCATGCATCACTGTTATTGCCCTGCATAGCAGTTTCCACTGCAGGAGGCTGGAACGCAAAACACCAATATCAATTCGTAACCACTCCTATTGACACGCTTTCCAAAGACCCTCCACCGTTCGCGGTTTAAGTAGACCAAAGCCACAGAAATCCAAAGACAGTATGTCGCTGAATAGAATGGAGCGGATTCCGATATCTTCTTGCATGCGTTCCAGAAACAGGCGAGTTGACGCGGCGGTGGGACTCGACGCCTTGTCTTGATGAAGTCATACCTTGTTTACCTCTGTACTGTACAAATCGGGATGTCACGGGTAAATTTGAGGGTGAGAACATTAGTGTGGTAGTACATGGTGTTGACTTTGGCTTTTGACTGAACTCTGTGTAAAGTTACCTTGCCGTTGTAGCTGTATCCCGCCACGATCATAAAACCTTTTGAAAATGTTCCCATGCATTCACGATACTATTTTCTGAAGTCCTTAGAACCCCTTGGGCGGTAAAAAATTACTCGGCTCTTGTTGCAGTCGCTTAAATAAGCATACGTCTCATCTAGTGTGATCACGTATTTCCACTTTTCATCCGCCACGTGAAATGAACGCGCGGGCCACATTTAAATATGCTAATTGTTACCATAGATCTCTAACAACTGTGAAAAATTTCTTTGATGCTCAAACAACTTGAATTTCGACTTAGTAATTCGAGGAAAATCCGCTTTGTTTTTCGAAAAAATATTCGAAGGATGACGCCTACGAACGCGGCCTTGACGAAAACCAAAAATCCAGTGCGGTATCGTGTGCCTGTCATTTTTCCCTTTGCTTCTGTTCGGTGAGGATCTTTCAATTAAGTCTGTTTTCTATAAGTATTTTTTCCCGAATCCGCTCTCGAAGATATTACCTTTTTATTTCGGACATTGCTTTCGTATGATGCACACTTTCCGATTTATATATCGAAATGAATCTCAAATTAAATGAATTAGTCTGTATTTCTCCAGAAAATTCTTACGCTACTTTTCAACATTTCCGCCGTCTCTGTTCAGACAGTCGTCTAGGCGAAAAACCCATAGAAGGTGGGATCTTGTTCACGTAACCATTTTTGCACTTCATGCCTTACTTCATTTCATCATCCTTTATTTCACAGCCGAATCACACGCCATGGAAAGCGGTTTTTCATCTTTGAAAAAATGTGGAAATCTGAAGGCGCTATTCTTTAGCCCCACATAAACAGTTAACTTTCCCGAACTTCTTCTTTATCGACTCTCACATTGTAGAAATCATTGTTAGATTGCTCGTTCTGGAAAATGGGGACAGAATTTAGTATTGTCATCATCTAGTTGGCAAGGCTGAAAGATACTGACTTAGTTAAGAATCATCTCATTACATGCAGAATATGGTTAATAATTAAATAAGGTACCTTGCATTTTCAATTCCTTTCCTATTTCAACTCTTCCAATGCCATCCAAGTAAGCTATTCTTCATCAACCTCGAGACATTTCGCATCGGACAATGAATTAATATCGCTTCAAATTCGTCTACACTTAGCAGTGGCAAATCACTTCATTAACTCTATTTAGTCACAGTCACATTGTCGCATTTGTTTTGTTCCAGATTCATTTTTGCCACACAAGTCAACTTGTCAGAACCATTCTTTTCGTCTCAGAATAATTGTCATTCAGTCAGGTCGCTGATTACCACTATCCAGTCGCTAGTTTAACATTCCTTAATTACTTCTAAGAGAAAACACCTTTTTGATCTTTTTACGCAATTTTACCTCTTACCGCAGTTAAAAAGAAGGTGAAAGTATGTAAAACATTTTAGAAATGGAATAATCCGGGGAGTGAGGTTATATAAAAACAATTAGGGAAAGAATGTTGAGCTAATTATAATCATTCTAACCCCTCTTTTCCGACACATATTCTCAATTACCCTTTAAATAAGAGCCTGAGAATTTTGGTTTAGAAATTATGTTCAAGTATACATATTTAAAATTCTATACAGGGTGTTTCATAATTGGTGTCCCGTCTTTAGGTCCACATAACGACTCAAGGGGAACAGATTGGGGGGAAATGAATATTGATTATTTGGTTTTAATGTCCCCTAATTCAGAATAAAAACATTTCGCGTCCCTGGGGGTGAAGGGGTAAATTTTGAAAATTTTAATTTTGTAGGGGTAGGGGTTAGACCCCATGTGTTATTTAGAAAATTGTAGAGCATCATGTAAAATGTGGGTTTAGCAAAAAACCCGGTGAAAAAATCTCATCCCCTGCCCTTTATCGAGTGGGTAAAGTGAAAGGTATGGCTAGCTAATGTATACAAAAACAGAAAAACTCATTAGAAACTTATTAGAACTTTATTACTTATTAGAAAACAGTACATTTGAAAATGAATAAGAATGAATGAGTCCTTACCCTGAAAATGTAGGCCCCTCATTCATTCTCATTAATTTTCCAAATGTACTGTTTTCTAATACGTAATATTAAAGGAGGCAGGGCATGAGATTTTTTCAGCCGGGTTTTTTGCTAAACCCACATTTTACATGATGCTCTACAACTTTCTAAATAATACATGGGGTCTAATCCCTACCCCTACAAAATTAAAATTTTCAAAATTTACCCCTTCACCCCCAGGGACGCGAAATGTTTTTATTCTGAATTAGGGGACATAAAAAACAAATAATCAATATTCATTTTCCCCCAATCTGTTCCCCTTGAGTCGTTATTTGGACCTATAGACGGGACACCAATTATGAAACACCGTGTATACATATCCATATTAAAATACGAGGCGTGTTTTTAAGTAAGTACTGTTTTGAAAGCCTGGGCCTTAATCTACTTTTCAACATAATTTCCACCTATAATAAGGCACTTATCGTGTCGTGCGACCAGCTTTTGAATTCTATCCTCATAAAAATTGGCCGCCTGATTTGCAAAACCACTCCTGTGTTACCCAAGGCAAAAAATCCACAATCAAGACACCCAAAACACAGTGCATACAATTTTTCGGGCTAAAATTATTTGCTTGAAATTCATGAAATGAAGTGTGACAAAGTAAAGAGACTTGCTATTTAGCATCTATGGAAGCTAACACTTTCCATTTCTCACTTAACAACATTTAGATTTCAAGAAATAAACAATACCTCTGGCCCACATGAAATATTTACTCCCTGTATAATCATTATAAATTGTTGGTATTCTTGCTAAATTTTACTACAAGGAGGAAATATTTCATTTTATCCGGCTTTTTTAATTTTAATAATTGGCAAAACTTAATGGTAATTTTACTACGTAAATGCTTAAATAATATAACTTACTAGCGACCCGCCCCGTCTTCGGGTATTAATGTAGTATCATTTATGTTTAAAAAAAAACACTGTTCGATCGATTTAGAGTTTATATCGTATGGCATAAATAAGAAACATAAATAATATCAAAATTGGTTAAGTTTATTGGTTTGAGTTGTAATTTTATCGTGAAACATAGATCAAGATTTGCCCACGGCTTACAGATTTAACAAGTTTTTATTGGACACAAAGTTTTATCATTACTGCCAGGTATTACAAAATGTCTTTATATACAATGTTTACAGCTGACTTTTCATTACACAATACGAACAGATTTTGTCTGGAAGTGACGCGCCAAAGGTCTACATACAGCTAATATGGGAAAAACACTCAATGCTCAAGTCTAAGCCCGCAACATTGAATGTTTGACTTTGTGATTTGTTGATCGTCATTGAAAATGACAATTTTATGGGAAATTGCAGTAGTTTAAATTGGAAAGGTAGATCCGTTGGTATTAATGGAATCCGGGGAATTAAAATAACTTCTCCAGTTTCACATCCGATCAGTATTGTGCTCTCTATTATGAATGTTTTTAAAGATTTTACCATTGCACCATTTGGGTGGATTAAGGTTCCGTAATAAAATAATAGGACATCCTACTTTTAAAACCAATTTATGTGGGGGCAATCCAGAGGGCTGCAAGGAATTGAGAAATTCTGTTGGGAAATGAACAGTCTCTTCCAGGTCGAGCACAGTGTCTACAGAGTAGTATGTTTGCGTCGGTGCATTGATCTTCGAGAGAATTAAGTCATTTACTTTACCTACTTGATCATTATTAGATGACAAAATAGATCTCTACTTGAACCAAGGTATAGTCTTAGGGATTGAACTTGTATTATTAATTTCGGGATAAACATTGTCGACCAATTCTTGAAGATCATTTACTAAAACGCAAAGGTTTTCATTGTCAAGATCTGCCCATTTCCTATTCTGAACAACAACTCTGCAAAATGCCGGTTTTCATGTGCAGACAACGAAACTCTCATATTTGTTTTGAGTTCTAATCTATTCACATACGCCCACAGGTAAGATCTTTTCAATGAAGCATTAATTTCATCAGTACATGTCCCTCTCGTCACAACCGGTAAGATTTGATGAAAGTCAGCTGAGAACAATATTGTACATCCACCCATAGGTGAGTTTGTGCTGCGCAAATCGCGCATTGTTCTATCTAATGCTTCAATGGAAGTCTTGTTCGACATGGTAGCTTCGTCCCACGAGCAGTCACGCATCAATTTTCCAGTATTACTTTGTTCTGAAATGCTACAAACACTGCTAGTATCTAAATAGCAATTTTTAGCGGAAGTTTGAACGTTGCATGTGCGGTTCGGCCTCCTTCCAAAAGTGTAGCTGCAATTCCAGATGATGCAACAGCTAATGTGATTTTACCAGTAGATCTTACTTTAGCAAGTTGACTAAAAATGTTTTTCCCGTACCTTCTGGAGCATCAAGGAAAAATATTTTTCTTTCGTTCCTATCAATCGATGTTAATAACGTATCGCATACTTTTTTTGGATCGATGTTCATGCTATGTTCATCTTCAGCTACAATTTGTAACAGTTTTGATTGATCATAGGAGGTTTCTCTTGTGTATTCGGCACTGGTTAAATCCGCGTTCGTTATATTTGTAGGCATCGGGAATTCAAAATCCTTAATAGATTTACCCGAAAGTAGTTCTACTACTTTGTTCAATTCTACCAATACTACGAATTGGTAACAACACTTCGTCAAAAATGTTTTGATCATATTGAACGTCATCTGACATTATCTCTCGCCGTCGCCGAATCAGTATGTGTACAGCCATATTTTCTTGATATTTATTCCAGAGAAATACAGAGTCGGTCACTTGACAGAACGCTACAATAATGGTAAACAAATACCTCAATGACCTTGCTGAACTCGAAATAGCAGCTTCCGATAATGTTTGTCTACTGAGAGTCATCTTCCAAGAGGTCCATCGCTTTGCACGCTACTTGATAAGTATAAGTTACGCCTTGTATATTCCTGAGGTATGCAAAAGATGATGGGCCTTTTACAACATGAAGTAACATTGTCAAGTAAAAACATTCGCTGTTGCTGGGATAAACTACATAGACCCTCCCAAGAGCATCTGTTTTTTTTAACTCCAGGAAACCCTTCAACTCGAATCCCTTGCTTTCTCCACAGGTTTTGACAGTCTGATTCCACGTATAATAGCTTGAAACTTTGTCATATGTAAAAGTTTTTGCGAAATTGTCTTGAGCACATAACTTAAAAAATGTTGTTGATGTTGTATCTCGCGGATTTGTAACAACATCGCTAACGTTGTTTTCAGTAAAATAAATCTGTCCATTTCTAAATGAACTCAAAAATTGGCGCCTTCACAGTGGTCGTTAGCGGCTTTGCTCTTTCCAACAGTGTAATTTATAAGTCCGTAAATTAAAATTCGAATTTATAAATGGCATCATCTATGGCGAACGTGTTTCATGGATTTTATACCTAGTAAGCATCGTCAAATAACTCATCTGAAGCAATTTATTTTTATTCAACGAAAACGCATATACGTACAGGGTGGGGCAAAAGTCTGGTAACAGAGCGTATAACTCGAAAACTATTTTAAGTAGGTTATTGAAATTAAAAATATTATTACTAAGCAGGATAGAGGCTACGACATTTTCAGGTTCATGCAAGAAAGTGTTCATGACTTTTGGAAACTTATCTACTAAACTATGATATATAGAGGCATTGTGTCAATTGCGGAGCACCTTCAATTACTTTGAATCGAATGTTAAAATCATTGCTTTATTGGGGGAGGGGGGGGGCGAATTAAAAAAAAAAAATGAGGTGTGATCACCACCCGTCTTTCTTATACATAAATGACCTGGCCCAAATTCAGAAAAAAATTAAACAACTGTCTAAAATATCTACTTCCGATAGAAATTTTAAAAAAGTTTGTGAATAAAAGTTACTTCAAATTAGCTTCTAAACACTTTGGTATAGGTTTCAAATTTGCCTATACCATCTTATTTCGCCTATACTATCTTATTTCGCAAAAAACTGGATTTTGACAAGAGTAAAACTGGTACTTCCGGTTGGAATTTTGAAAAATTTTCTTAACAAAGGTTGTTTAAAATTAGCTTCTAAACACTTTTGTATATTTCACAAATTTTCCTATACCGTCTCATTTCGCCTGAATCACCCAAAAACTGGATTTTGACAAGAGTAAAAATGGTACTTCCGGTTGAAATTTTGAAAACTTTTCTTAACAAAAGTTGTTTATAATTGAAATTGGAATACTTTTTACCCCATATAAAATTTTCATAAACGCAATGTTTAACTAGATATTTCAAAATTTATATTTTGGCGCTGGAGTAAACTGATACTTCCGGTTCACCGATTCCACTGGAAAACTAATCAGACCTCCAGAGGAAGATTATAATCTTAAGTTTAAAGTTTGGTCTCGATAGCTTTAGCCGTTTGGACGCTAGCATGGACACACATACACAGACATTTTCCAGAAATCACTTTTTCGTAATCTAGGGACCCTAAAACGTGAAGATCAGTGAAAATCTGGAGGTCGAAATTTTTCGTGATTACAATACTTCCTTATGTATAAGAAAGTAAAAATGCTTGAACTTGGTAAGGCACTTCACGTCATTTGCAGAGAAGCCCATTGTTGGTGCGGACCAAACCACTAAATTGAAAGGGAGAAAGAAGGAGGCATGAATGATAGCCAGGCTGTGTGTGGTTGAATCAATACTACGGTATGATGGAAAAACCGACCTGACAGCAAACCACAGGAACTCACAAGAACATTATGTTTGAATAAGTCAGGAAACTGTACTACTGTATTAACAGAAAGTTTCAGAAAAATGGAATAATAAATAAATAATATAAATAAATAATTTGGCGTGTAAAAAAATATCACTAGACTTTTGCCTCTCCCTGTATAAACATTCTACGGAAAAAGTTCATGATCTTTTCAAACATTTTAAATTAAAACTTAATTCTGTGCTAATTCCTGAGTGATACTTTAGAAATTTGTCCACATCGAACAGAAACGGTAAACGCTGAAGATAAAAATTTAATACAATTGTAACAGGCCACTCGGCGGGATCAAAAGAATTAATTGTAGCAATACTAGAATTTCTGGACATATTTGGTTAACTGTCATCATCAAAATTTCCACTGCAGTTGTTTGATAAATATTGATACTTAGGAGATTTCATTGAATTAGAATTTCATTAGCTTTTTATGCGACGATTATACCTGTTCTTTTACAGGGGAACAGAGTACCCAAAAACGTTTCAATAAAATATTCATGTTGAAACAGAATTGGATATGTAGTCTTTTATAAAATCATCTCTACTAAACCCGAGTTCGGCTAAAAGCAGGATCTACTACAATTAATTTTTTACGGAGGAAGCTAATTGAATAATCCGCAGTTCATTTCAAAAAATTAAATGAATTTAATATTACCGGGTTTAAAGCTTGGCTATAAAATATAAATTATGTTAAAAAGGAACATCGATAACCATCATTTCCATAGATTCCAAAATTTGAAGTATACATTAGATTAATTAATTTCCTGAAAAACGATCCCCAGACTGATGAGTCTAATAAAAAATGATTTTCTGACTAATAAGCAAGTTGATCAATTAATGAAAGAGTTTGATAAGATCTCAGCGTTTCCATTTATTAAATTAGCAATAAACAAGTTTGCATTGTAGACATACGAATCCTTTCTATGGAAATTAAATGTTCCTTTCACCTAGTAATCAAGGTAAATATTTTATGCGCTTCCTAAACGGTAAACACACAAAAATATGAGGCACATCTGTTTGCCAGTTCGCTATCTGTATTGAAGATGAATTCTCCAGATAGTGAGATGAAAATTCCTTTCGTTCTATTAACTCAGCAACGGAGGCCAATGAAATGAAAAGGACGATGAGGGAATTGGAACCTAAACGGAAGTTACTTTCGAATGGGTAGGTACTCTTTTTCTATTTTTCCTTAATCAGAACCGATGCTCATTTCCTATCAATCATTTCAGAAGCTTCATTAAAAAAGATCAGTAGAAGTGATACTATTGATACACTGGCTTACAGGAATCGCTGGAGATCCATTGGAAAGATAACGAGTGAAGGAAGAAAAAGCAAACTTGAATCAATAAAGGCCAAATTTTTTAGTAAGTAAACAAAAAAAAAAAAAAAAAGGAAATAAGCACCTTCATTTTACATAATCAAATCAGGAAGTTATTTCAACTTTCAAGATATTACCCTCTTATCTTCCCTTTCAGAACATGAAAAAATGAATAAGATAAACTAGAATGAGTTTTATATAAAATATACGTTAACATTTAAAATACCACAGCAAATAGAAATTTTGAAATTCCTCATCTTAGTCGGTTTAAATATTAATCATTCTTCATTCTTTTCAAATTTTCTCCTTGAGCAATGTCAAGAAAGTCCACAGTGCAAACAGTTTTATTACGAAATCGAATGTGCTCTTGAAGGCGACAAGAATCCCAAGCATTTATTTATAATTGATAATATTTTCCAATTATAAATTATAAATAGCTATTTTAATCTATAGCAAATAAAAATTACCCAGAGCCATTAATAGAATATGTGCTTTTACGCCATCTTTGAAATGATCTTTTATAAACCATTGTGTTTGAAATACATGTTTTATATGTACATTTCAATTATACTTCGGAAAAATTAATTTCACATTTATATATTAAAGCTCTACCTTTAATTTGAAAATGTCCAAAGTGTCCATAAAAGATTTGTACCATAATTCAATTTCAAATACTTGTGAAATTTTAAGAAGCATAATTAATGAAAAATATGAAATTGTAAAGATAAATGGACTCGCGCAGGCGCTATTTGGCGACACGCACTTCCTTCTTCGTTTCCAGTTTTCACGTGTTTTCAATCAGAAACAATCAAGAGCGGCTTTGGAATATACACAACGGTAGCTATAGTGACCAGTAGCTTTCGTATTCGCGTAACACTTCTAATGCTGCCAAATTAGGTTGAAAAATAGTATAGGTTGTAGCTACGAATTCTTATTAAGAGTCTATTCCCGATAATCATGTATCGTTTTCAGCATGTTACAAAGTTTCATCTGATGTATTCGTTTATTGCAGAAACTGCTCATAGGAGACGCTGGCATCGACAGAACTAAAGATGATGTCTACCATAGAGATAGCGCAGTTATAGAATGGTTTACCGAAGTAAAATCGCCGAATACTGAACAGGGCGTTGCAGATAACTACAGGGCAGCATAACGGAAAGCCTACCCGCTCGATTGCAGGGGCCGGCTCGACATCAAATGATAAGTGGGTAATTTTATCTAAATCATGACAGTTTTGACGTTCACCCCCCCCTCCCCGACTGTGGAAACTGCTGGCTGCTGTAGGCCACCTTCATCTCCCTCCATTCTGCCAATCGACCGAGCCGGCCCCTGCAATCACTAGCCGGTCGCGACTGGCTTGGCCGGCTGCGCTGATTGGTTGATGCAGTAAAATAGCTGACGTCATATTATCGTAAAAAGTAGGGAACAGAGATAGATAGGGATCAGATAGGGAAGTAGGGATCAGAGATAGAGGGTGTCTCGCTCTGACAGCTTGTCAATGATTTCTACGGCAAATAAAAGTTAAATAAATTTCTATATAATTAATTTTTCATTTTCTCTTTATTTTAATTATTTAATTTTATATTTTTAATTTCGTTTATACATTTTTATGATAATTAATTAAAAAATATGAACTCTAATTTAATTAGAATAAATATAAAAAAAATAAATAATAAAAACACTTGAATAAAGGTCACTCGATGTGAAGAAATACAAATTTGATGTGGACGAAACACTGATGAAACGAAGGTCTTGTGGAGCTTATTTAGAAAAAAAAACTGCTTTAATATTTGTATACATGCTGTAAATATACAAAAAAAATTTGATCATTGTCTATAATTGTTCTGTACATTTACACAATTTATTAAACATGGAATAAATGTTTGTGAAAAAGTATTAAAGGATTGCTTTTAGATGCTATAAGGTACTTTTTCACATGAGAAAAGACTGTAACTGTATGGTTTGTAAAAAGAAAAAAAATAAATATTTCCATTAAAAATTCAAATAAAAACACTTAGAAACAAGGATAAAAATAATCATCTTGTTAACCACTGTATTAGCCAAACTAAGTCATAATCCAGATTGGAACAAAGTCATTGGAAAAGAAATAAATTACAAAAAAAAAGATTAATAAAAGAAACTATCAACATAAATTTAGCCAAACCATCTATAGAAATTAATAATAAATGGAAATTACTACTAAAAAATAAAAAAATTAAAATTATAACGCACTTCCATTGCTCTCAACAATCCAATACCACTACCCTGTTCATAACAATCAAACGGATAACAATACCTTTTCAATTCTAATATCACATTGTTTTGATTTCTTTGTTTTATTATGTCTTCAATTATATTGTTTTAACTGAAATTTCATCAAAAGTTTACAAACTGAAGATGGGATAAAAATCCCGAAAACGTTATTTTATATTCATTCAAATTTTATTATCAACGTGCTACGGATCATCGGACTTTCATCTAGATTTTCTTCTCCTGTTCACCGTGTTTCTTTTGTGTTTTCCTGTAATATTTCTTCACAAGACCTTCTTTTCACCTGTGTTTCGTCTATATCAGCTTTTCGTCTATATTTTTAATTAAAATGGAGTTATCATTTTTTAAAATTAATTATACAGAATTCAACTCCTACTCTTATATAATTATATAGAAATTTATTTAACTTTTATTTGCAGTAGAAATCATTGATCAGCTGTCAGAGCGAGACACCCTCTATCTCTGATAGTTCCCTACTTTTTTACTGTACGATAATATGACGTCAGCTATTTTACTGCATCAACCAATCAGCGCAGCCGGCCAAGCCAGTCGCGATCGGCTAGTCTGCAATCCAGCGGGTAGGCTTCCCGTTATACTGCCCTGAAGTTATCTGCAACACCCTGTACAGAGGACATACAGGTTAACTTACAGTCGGTTAATGCCTGCATGAAAACCTCTTTGGAGATCGAATCGGTAGCAAGGTATCACGTGGGTAAGTAACGCCTTTGTGCAAATTAAATTCCAGTGCCTCCAATCAGCGTTTTGAACTCCAGTGCGTTCTTTGTCCTTTTAATTCTTATTTGAATTTTATTCTTTTTTTATTTATTTTAGATTGTAGTGATTAAAAAATTTTCAGTTAATTATCGTATACGCCTTTTTGTGTGCGGGGCACAACTTGCACACTCGCAATTACAAGTGGCTCCTCGGCATGAGAGTTCCAGCTCAATACAACTAATAATCTTGTAAAGCTCACATAATCCGACCAATGAAAAACAAATAATCGTCCATGATGAATACCTTTAAAGTAAAAGAAAGGCGAACGATGCAGGGAAACTGATGTATCAAACCAACTGTGGGGCTATACGCTGCATGCAACAACCAGGTGATGCTAACCCCGAAAACCATTAATCCAGTTTTACAATTAAATAGCTAGCCGTGGTTATGAAAGCAATGGCAGATCATGATGACATTATCACGAATCACAACAAGTTGGTTGATCGCGATGCTCACTGCATGTTATGATGTGCATTCTATTCTCGACCGGAATGGAGTCGACCAACGTGCAGGCACAGATTAAGAATACAGGTTCAAACTGTGGTGCAGGTTCAAACTGTGCATCGCACGTGTCTTTGCTTTCCCAGAATTCATATCTCAATCAGTGGTATTGGTTGAGCTACTGTCACTGCCACAACAGCCGCTCGAGTCCAACACGCCGAACTTCGACCGCCTGCTTCGCGGACGCCACGCAATACTTCACCGCGCGGTTCGAATTAGCTGGGAAATGGTTCGCGATACTGAATTTGTGAAACAGGCTTTAGCCTTAATTATCATGAGGTGCGAAGTGCAGAGTAGTTACCTGTGTTTTTCCGAATATTGAAAGTGCACCTTGCTTAGCTCAGGAATTGAACTGTCTCTTATGCCAAGTGCACCTTAGGTTTTAATCGCATGTAATCTGCACACCTGTTAGAAATAATTGTTTTACATATGAACTAGTCAAACAGAAGATAATACGAGGGTTGGGGCATAAGTCATGGCAACTATTTTTTTTTATAAGAATTCAAGCATGGGTGGAAAATGTGAAATATGCAGATGAAAGAACAAGGAATGGACGAAATGTACGGACATTTAACAACACGCCAACACTTTGCTTCTCATGTTTATTAAGGTAATTGACAACATTACAGGTTTCATGTTCTGGAATCATGAAGCCTGTAATGTTTCATACGTTTCATGCTTCTGGAAAATTTATTCTGGAACATGATTACAGATTTCATTTTCTAGAATAAGTAACAGAAATCAAAATATAGAACGGCTGTTTTGATATACGAGCGTTGTTCAACTCGGGTTACATCCACCTTGCACGGCGGTTGACTGAGAACTGATTTAACATTGCTCTCTGCGCAACATCAGAAACTCACGGAGCCATCTAATGTTGTGGAAACATACTAGCAGTCACAGTTTCCTTGAGACATATGACATTTTATGATACCATCCCTTAGCTCTGAGAAAAAAAAATAGTTGCCATGACTTATGCCCCAACCCTCGTAAATAACTGAAGAAAACCTTCAAACATATCATAACAGATAGAAAAGGGAAGGAAAAATTCCGCGACCTGGACTCGAACCAGGGACAATGCAAGAAGGAAGAGCAGCCTCAGACAAGACGATATAAGAAATCAGCTTATCGTAGTTTTCAAACATCTCCAAAGGGCTCCATAAAGGTTTTCACTTCCGGATATGCACTTTAAGTTTCAATTCTTTAGAATTCTGGTTTTTGTAAATTTAGGATTTACTCGAACTTCCGGATGGATCTGGAGTTAATTTGTTGGAATTTTAAAAAATTGCATGCCGTATAGTTATTGATAGCTTTTCATCCTGTTCGTACGATAAGGTTAATTGTACGATTATCTCAGCAAATACAAGTATAGGGTGTCCGAGAAGTATCTTTACACTTTCACAAAATTATTAAAAAGAAACAAACAAGGATATGCATTTGTGGTTTTTGTGTATTCAATAAAGAAAGAATCAAATTTTTTTTAATGGAGTGAACAGTAGATGGCACCCTAATTTGTGAGAACTAAAGAACTGAAAAGTAGAATTAAAGCAGCCATCGGGACTGCCTATTCCCTAACGCTCCACAGAATCTGGTTAGAAATCTGATATCGACTCGATGTGTCGCGTGCAACTAATGGTGAAATTTCTAAACATTGTCAAAAAAAACTTCGATTCTTATTTTATTGGACACAAATTACCGTAACTGCATATTTTTGTTTGGTTCTTTTAATGATTGTTTAAAAGTATAAAAGACACTTTTCGGGCACCCTGTATTTCCATGGGTCACTTAAATCTATTCAGTATTAGGCCAAAAAAAATTTCAAAGCCTGATTTAATTGAACATGACACTGAATTAATTTATAAGTCGAATGTCTTTCACTTTGAGACTTTTGCAAATTAAATATGACTGGATTAAGGTGAATGATAAAATTATCCACACGCTTAACAAATATAGATTCTAAACAATTTACAGGCATGTTTTACTTTACTGTAATCCACGGAAAAGAAGTGATAAAAGTCTGTTTTTTTGTTTATTCACTTAGAACATGTAACAATCACCGATACAATTATTTGTTTTTAGTATCAGATTAAAAAGGAACATACACAGGGCGCTCAGAAAATATCTGGCAAAATTTTAAAGATTGGTAGACCAAAATTAGCATTTTTTGTTATAGAATGTGTTTCTGGAAACGATGCGTTTAAGGGCGGCAGTCGATAATGTCTGGGAGTAAAGATCACTTCCCCTCTGGGATTTACAATAGCATGCATCGCTTTATAAACGCAGAACTTGAAAATATCCATAATCTAACCTAACCTAACCCACATCGCATCTGCTAGCACAGACTGATCCACTTTCGCAGAACTGCTGGTGCACACGCTTAAACGTTTGTTGACTCGGCAATTGTCTAGAAACTAGTAGACTATATGCTAAACCGTGTTTAAATACAGGAAGTCATATCTGTTATTAATGGTATATGTTAGTTTTGTTTCAATTAATTTGCACAAGGGTGTAGGTCGATTTGATAGCACAGCCTTAGTTTTAATACCAGAAACAAAGGATTTACAAAATAATAAAAACCGCTAGCGAAAATGCTGTGTTCATACTCTTCTGTACATGAAGATATTTAGGCTACTATTTCAATAAAACTATAATCACTAAAAGGAAATCATATGAGTTTGGGAAAACATTTTAAAAATAGCTTCAAGAATTTAATTCAATTTAAACAGTTACACCTTTCACTTTCTCGAAAACATTTCACACTTCATTAGCTTTCATGAATTTAAAACCTGATATACTTCTAAGGTCATTTGGGCTAACAGCTCTTTTGCAATTACAGGAAGGAACATTAACAAGATTAGAATGAAAAATGTCCCTAAAGCAGCTGAGAAAATGATTGTTTGGTTAAGGGCAGACTTTTATATCTTAAAAACATCTTATATCTTTAAACATTTCATGGCCCCCCTTTTTAAACAAGAAATTACTTTAGCTTAAGTTAAAATAAAATTGTAGGACGGTATAATAAAAGTAAACAGTACAATGTTCAAAAAATGCCCTACGGCTTAATATTCTTTAAGATAAAAATAATTTTTTGGGGGAATACCACATAAAAAAAAGAAATAAGAACTTTCCTAAGAGAGTAGTCTACGTTGTTTGGCTCGTGTGCCTTTCTTTTCTCTTACGAACAAATTTCGATTTTTTTTTAAAGAACCTTTACATCTCCATGAATATACGTGCTATTCTCTTACAAATGAACACAGATGAGTAAAAGAAGCCTCTTAATCATATGCTACAGCTAAAACGCATTTCAAGCATTATTTTTTACAGGGTGATCCCAGACATTATTTTTTTTTGGTTCACTTTGTTGCTGGTCCCCTATTTGCCTTCGGGACAAAACCTTCACTGAAATATATGAAATGTAACATGCTCTTTACACCCCTGAAGTTTGAGGATAATTCGTCAAGTATTTTTCTAGAATATTCGTCTAATATTGAAAATGTCCGATTACTTCGAGGTAGATAGTGTATCGTTAAAGTAAATTCTTAAAAAGAGGTTGTCGATCATTTTCTCTCAGCTACATGCAAATTTCCCAGTTAAAGCAAGCAAAGTATTTATTTCTGTCATTATATCGGTTTCCATTATAATTCAGGCAAAACCACAAAAAGCTTTATAACTTATTAAAGAATAAACCACTTGATACGAAACTTAAGTATGTTCTTAAGAAAATGGTGTTATGAAAAACTACAATATGCAAAATAATGGCGCTGCTATAGATGTGTGCCTTAAGAAAATATCTTAAAACTTAAATAATAATAATTATTAACTGGAGAAGCGTCTCCAAGCATAGGTAAAGATTTTTCAATTGAAAAATGGAAGGAAAAATTCTGCGACCCGGATTCGAACCAGGAACCTCGACCATCATGGCCGATGCCTCTGCCAATTGGGCTATCGCAGACACCACGGACAGCCAAGCTGTCTCAAGGTGTCTTATAGACAACCAAGTTGTCACGGTTGAAAGCCCAATGGGAGACGGGAACCTGACCCGCAGATCGAGAGTTATTATTATTTACTTGTGAGTTCATCAACTTTCTGATGGTTTGGAGTGGAGAAATTCTCGATCTGTGGGCCAGGTTCCCGTCTCCCATTGGGCTTTCAACCGTGACAACTTGGTTGTCTTTAAGACACCTTGAGTCAGCTTGGCTGTCCGTGGTGTCTGCGATAGCCCAATTGGTAGAGGCATCGGCAATGATAGTCGAGGTTCCTCGTTCGAATCCGGGTCGCAGAATTTTTCCTTCCATTTTTCAATTGAAAAATCTTTATCTTAAAACGTTGTCAGGTGATTTCTCGAGGAAGAGAGCGTCTGATGACGTCGGGGGAGGGGAGGCACGGACTCGAGGTTTCGGAACAAGAATTTTTTGGAATAAAAATTACGGCTCGAGTTCGTGTCCACCCCCGCGAGAAAAGAATGAGAGGATCATGAGCGGGGAGGAAGGAAGAGTCGATGTAAAGAAGAGAAGAGGGGGAGTGAAGAGGAAGAGTAAAAAGAAAAGATTGGAAAAGAGAGCAGGAGAGACTCGTGGCAGTTGGCAGGTAGTCGCGACGGCTTCATGTGCGAGCGACTCGATAAGTCGGTAAACCGGACCGGGACTTTGAGGCAGTCATTGAAGAAGACGGCGGGTGCAGCTTCCGAGGCAGGAACGGTGGAAATTAATGTTCCGAAGGCGAGCTGCGTAGTTGGAAAGAAGTCCGTCGTCTATTCTTCGGAGCCGGCTGGCAACGTGGCAACGGTCTCCAACGTGCTCCCTTATCAAAACCGGCACCACCAAGGTAATAGAGGATTATCTATTTTTAGTATTACGCTTGGGGTTCCGAAGCAAATTACGGCTAGTCGGTTTAATTGTCTAGCAGTGCTTTGGATGTTCAATAACGAACAACTGCGACATTTATTCGTCGAGGCACAGCTTGTGCTCGAGGATGTGCCGGTAACAGGCATTTTCCCTGGAGGGGTGCATATGTATCTGCAGGAAGGACTAGGCGTTATATTGCCTGCGTCGGGGAAGCAATCCTTTATCGTTCGACGTGAGAGTTAATTCCGCAAGGAGCTGGAGTCGGATTTCTGCGTTCTTTTATCTCGATACGTTATTAAGTAATATTGGAACGGGGCATTAATTGCTTATTGTGGCTCCGCTACGTGAGTTAATTTATGTGGGAATCTGTCTACCCACGTCGTATTGCGTTATTGAAATATTGCTAAATGTATTCTTATTGTTGCCTGTTGTTTAAATTTGATTGATTTTATATCGGCCAAGATAAAGAGTTAATTGCTTATTGCTAATCTATTTTCTTTATTTATATTCTTCTTCTTGCAAGCTGTTTAGCGAGGTCGTTCTCGCCACCGAGGGATAGCATTCTGCCGGAGCGGAATAGGCTGGATTTTCCTTTTATTTGAGACGTCGACTCGGCGACATCAGCACGGTTCTTCCGGATTCGACGTAAGGAAAGACTTACCTGTCTTTACCTTTGGACGGACGGACGTTGGGCGTGAAGGAGCGAGTGGGATCCTCCACGTTTTATCCACTGCGCTGGCTCTTAATGTTATGCGGGCAAACTTGGATCCTGTTATGTTCAAATTATTTGATTTATGTGTCCTAAGCCTTATGTCTGACAAATGGTCAGTATTTATCTAACCAAGGAGGTTATTTCGAATAAATATTTATTTTTATTTCACAATTTAGTGTTGTTTGCATTCCCACCTAATTCACACGTGATAAACGTGTTTTAGAGTGAGGCTGTAGTTTTATTCGTGACCCTATTAAAAAAACCCGAGATAGTCAACTTATCAGAATGGCGTAAGCAATAGTGATAAGATGATCTAATGGTACAAATTCTATAACTGTCAGTACATTACTGTGAAAATTTGCTTACACGCGACTGACTCCAGCTGTCTTGAGTGTACATGACGGTTGTAACGTTTCTCCGGACTTGACGGTGGCACGCTTCGCTCAACGGTAAGTAAAATATAGGGAATGTGACAAACCTGCCCCATCCACAGTAAACCTGCCCCAGTACCAAATATATCCCGGTCTCCTCTATACATCCACCGTGACAAAGCATCCATCCACACAGCTAATTCCACTGTCCTGTACTGTGCTGGAATGGAAGAGTAAACTGGGATTAAGGTTATCGCATTCTCAGACATCTCTGTCTAGTCACAGCAGGAAGTCTGTCATATATATATTGCTATTGCCAAACTACTTATATCCTCTCAGCTGCAACTAGTCTGTCTCTTTTTGTTTCTCATAGTAATCTAGGGCAGTTGTTCATTTAAGATGGTGTCCAAATTGCTTTGCTGATTACGCCAATTTTAAAACGAAAAAAGGAAAACTTAATGTCCCTTGATAGGCAATTAAGTTTATAAAATTCTTTAACAAAGATTTCCACATTGCCATTATTTTTTGTTAGATACATAAAACATACAAGTAGTCACATAACCTATATTACGTTGAGAGTGCCACTATTACAAATTATCCGACAATTGCTGAACAGTTTGATATGAGCGTGAATATAGATTAGAAATATAAAAGAACACGTGAAGAACTAATTTCCAAAAATAACTAACAATTGTAAATCCACTGAAAAACAAAGGACTTAGCTTCTTTTGGAAAGAAATTCTTCATATGTTAAGTTTACTTCTCCTTAGTCCCCGCAAGTTAATTATTTTTCAGAGACAACGACTGAGACAATTGTAAGATAATGTTTTTCTATAACTTATGCTGTTATATTGATTCTTTTATAATGTTAATGTACATTTCAGCCTAACATGTGTCTGTGACTTCTTATAGGAGAGAGTTTTCATTTTAAGTTAATTGAAATCATATACTAACAGAAAGAGCATCACTTTTAAGGGCTAATTAGTTTAAACTACGAGGGTTATTTTTAAAGTAAGAACCGTTTTGTAATAAAAACAAACCTACTATATATATTTTCAAAATTTTTTCTTAACCAGATTCTATGTACCTTAAACTATTTTTCCACTTAGTTTCCAAGTTTATTTAAGCACTTGTCATAGCTCAATGTGCTTCCGCATGATCACTTCATAAAAGCTGCCGCCGATGAAGAAAGTCACGCAGTTTTCACTTGTTCATCGTCGCTGAAATGCAGGCTGCCGATGACCTCCTTTAGATACAGAGCCAGATGGTAGCCACTAGATGCGAGGTTCGGACTGTAAGGCGAGTGTCAAGTTGTTCCAAACTAATCAGATTTTTTTGCAAATCTATATGGTAGTTTTGTTTTTATTACAAAATTGTTCTTACTTTAAAAATACATAGCTTATATGTATATACTTTATTAGCCATTTATGTATTTAATTGCAAGTATACAAAACCACTAACTTCTGGATTCAGGAGTCCTAGCCCATCCAAATTTAAGTTCGCCTTTCATGTTATATAGCATCCTAGAAAGCCATAAACTTTTAAGTTGTGTTAATTTCATTTAATGGTTTTGTTGTTGGTTAATGGACTGTGATATTTAAAACAAATTTTCGTGAAAGCCTGTATTAAAAATTTCGTTTTAAATTACTTTATCATTTTTAAAGCTCGTTAAACTTTCAAGGACGCCGAAGGAATTTTACATTTTTCTGGAAAAATGAGTCATTACTGCAAAATAGAGGAGGGGGATAGCTTCCTTTTGCAAATAAGAAACTCTTTGAACTCACTTCTTCGTATCTGATTGCTTCGTATATGTTAAATATAGCCTAACCAGCCTCCGTACTTGCATTCAAATCATTTAACGAGATTTTTAAGCGTACATGTGCATTTTAAAAATTTTTATATTTTGTAATAAACTGATATTCTTTGCAGAGTCTTTGAGGCCCCTGTTTTCATTGTATCTTTCGATTGAAAAATGAGTAATATATTTGCACAATTATTAAGCGCTTATGCTTAATACTACCTGTGACGAAATGTCCATTGAATGTAGATTTTATTTATTTTTTATTATTTATCGCGCATGCTATATTCGGTTTTTGGATAAGAGATGCCAGAATGCTATTGACCGAATCATAGTGAATATAAAAAAAATATATCTAATTTTGCAAATTTCTTGTTGACTGTTTGGAGCATGCCCGACAGGGAGGTGATTTGTAGTGAAACCGTCACGAGTGAATATTAAGAATTCACAAATTACTCTGAAAACGGATCAAATGTCTGATTTTCTTCTTTATTGCGAACATCAATTTATACGCAACTGATATAAAATAACTATTTCAATTAACAATAATCAATTAATACTATGATACTAGAATAAATCACAAATCGACTACGTGGATTTTAGCTTATGGCGAAAATGTCCAGTTTCAGTTTTTGCATGTATAATGAAAAGAATAACACTTTCTGCAAGTATACTGTAAATACGCAAAAATATAATAGTGATAACTATATGTTTGGATTTGTTTAGACAATGGACGTCATGCTGAACAAACTGCTGGAAATTAGGCAAGAGAATCAGAGTACAAGGCTTAATTTTGCAGTATCTCACTCAATGAAAGATTTCTTTATTCTTTTTAAGTGCTCACATAAAATTTGTCAAGGTTTAGATCGGCTGTATCAACTTTTCAGGCATTTTCGCGGACCCCATCAAGTCGATTGCACGTGCTAAAACAGTGAGCGTTAAGAATACCAAGATAATTGCATGTGATATAACAATCGATTCGTAGTGAGGAGCCAACTATGAATAAGAGTTATTTTCTGTTTATCTTTTAAGCATTGTTGACGTGAGCGGGCGCACGCGGCGATCGCTTTGTCGAGGCACGAGTGATAAATTAATAATTATTAATTTACTTATAATAAGAAAGTATAATCGTACTTCTGCGTCATAGCTAAAGCTTCTTCTTGGAATGTTGCAAGTTTGTTTTTTTTCCCTCAAACATTCCATGTACTTAGAATACTGTGAAGAATATACTATTCCTTCTCTCTCGATCGTGAAATCAATTCTTTATATTTTTAGTATTAAAGTTATTGTACGTATGAATAAAATTTGTGATCGTGTTATTTTATTTTGACTCTCAGGAGTTTGAACAACGGTTAAAATAACACCGATAATACAACATCATTATTTAGATTTTTCGGTCAATACAGTCATGCCGATCCTCTGAAACAGAATGCACTTTTCCCATTTCCGAGAAAACTATTTTTCGCTTAAGCCCAAATGTAATTAATTTGAGCCCTAGATTAAGCTTGCTTTAAGTCGAGCTCTATATTTTATTTGGGTTTGATGGCATCGGTTACATTTGAAACGAAGCGACTTCATTAACCAAAATAACCCAGACAGAAATGATTTATACTGTATTTAGTGCGGCAAGTTGATTGATGGGTTAGTTTTAGTGTGCTAGTTTTGATGGTAATGTATATTGATCTAATTGTTGATACAGTAGTTAGATTGGGAAAACAGTTCCTTGTCCACCCAGTCGAGAAGACCATTGGGCCAAGATAGCGTAGATAAAGTGAAGAGATGTATATTGTGTTATGTTAGGCCGCCTCGAATAACTCAATATACAACACATATACTGGATCTATTAAAGATTGTATGTACATTCGAATAAATATCTTGTAAAAAAACTTCATGTAAAAAAGGCATCCAGTATGCATGTTATAAACCCTATAATTTCAAAAGAGCTTCAAAACTCTACAACAATAAATTGAAGTGGTTAAGCGGCTCATTCACACAGGACTACTTGGGCATAAGATGTCTAAGAATAAAAGCGTGGAAAGTGTTAAAATAATGGCAGCGCAGTTAGAATGGAAAACTTTTGTGGCAACAATGGCTGTGTCCTGCTCGTATATCAGTACTCGTATTTGTTTCTATATCCATTTGTAATTTACTTACCGACTTCCCCTCGTATTATCGTCTCTTTGGATTTTTAAGGCTTTTCTTTTCATTATTTCCTGACACAAAAGGTATTTAAGATCCATATAATTCGAATGCAAAGAATTTTAATACAACTGTGAAACAGCAATGAGTGCGAAATATGCGAAACGGCTCGTAGCAGTTTTCTTGTATTTGCATGCAATAGGTCCGAAAATGTCGCAAGTAGCCGTTGTAGGCTACAATGAAAAAATCATTTATAAGGAAGTGGGTGAAGCTCTATGAAGACCACAAAAATATCGAAGACCATAAAATGAGGCGTAACAAAAAAGACCACTAAACAGAAAGACAAGCAGTTCATGAAGAATCCACAAATAACTTTGGGGGAATGACAGGGAAAACTGAGACATTTTTCCCCAGAGTGGTGACAGATGGCGCTAGTTGTCTTACAGCGGCTGTGCGGATAGGTAATGTCAGTTCGCAGACGCGTCAGAGCGATTGAAATGGCAAGACGTTTAGAAAAGTGGTCTCGCTTGGAGGAGCGAGCTGTGATTCGTTTCTTGTGGGCAAAGCATGTGTCCGTGACAAGGTTACCTGGCATGTTCATTGATGGTGCTATCCTCCTGCATGATAATACCAGGCCCCATACTGCTCGCAAACTCAAGAATTGCTGCAAAAGTTCAAGTGGGAAGTTTGGAGCTGCTGAAATACAGAGGGCAGGGCTGTCGATGTAATGGGGCAGCCGAGTATAAGAACATGATGGGGGCGTAAATAAAAAAAATATTCATAAATTATTTCGAGATAAATAATACTGCTCTAAAAGCAATTCTTTACCGACCGCCGTTATCGATTTTCTTTCCCCTTTATCTCCATATTTGTTTTCTTTTCACTTCCACTTCCGAATTACAAAAGAACTTCACACTTTAAAACAAATGTTACAGCGGTGGATTGGTCGAGCAAACAATAACCTGGAACTTGCAAAGTGGCCACCGCGGAGCCCCGACCTCACACCTTGTGGTTTCTTTTTATGGGGGTGTGTAAAGGACAAGGGCTTCACCCTACCCCTTCCCCGTGACCTAGACGAGCTGAAAGAACGCATTACGGAAGCGATACGTGGGGTTGATGAAGAACCCGTTAATGCGGGTTTGGGACGAATTTGACTACAGGGGGGCATATTGAACATCTTTAACTGTGTCACAATAAACTTCAAGAGTTTTTCTTTAAGAATCCGTATGTGGTGTGTCTATATTCTGAATAGCTTTGATGTAATAAATTTTTAAAAGTGTGAAGTTCTTTTGTAATCACCCTGTATTTCAATTTGGTTTGAAACTGTGAAATACAAGTGAGATAGCTCCCTGGTAAGTTATCTTTGGGGACAATAAGAAGCAGTATGCGGGAAAAAAAGATAAAAAGATGGAGTACTGTGAAGAAACCTCTCCTATCTGAAAACCATGTGAAGAAACGTCTCCAATAGGCACAGGAAAATATGAATCGTGTTTTGGAGCAATGTCGTTTTCTCAGATGACTCCTCGTTTTGGTCGCGTGATTCCCCACGTCGAGTACGGTCATCCCCCACAAACAGAACTTTGCAACTAACCATCAAACAGAACTTTTTTTGTACTTGGCTCTTAAATTCATGTCCAAGTATTTTTTTACATATTTATATTATTTCTAGGTTTTCTATTCGTTTATTACATTATAAAAATAATTTTTAAAGACACCCATATCCATTGTGATGGACGTGAGTGGGTGATATATCGTCGTAAATCGCAATTTTAAATTATTGTATTTTTATCATCAGCACATGTTATTTAGCAGTTTTCAAGCAAGGAAAAAATTTTGCCATTAAAAGAAAAAATTGGGGCCTGAAAGGGCTACTTGTTCGTTGAAATGAATACGTACTACGATCATTTCTTTATACGTACAAAAAGTTTAATATCTCTTAAACGGCTTAACGGTTAAACCTTAACCAAATCTCACAAGTTATGAATCATAACAAATACGTAGAGGCACACCTCTAAGTGCAGTGCTGCATGCCGTTTGGGAGGAGTCCTTTGCACGATATTGGCTACATACATGCTGTATAGACGGAAATATTTTTCACGAAATTTCAACATATCTCCGGGAATCATGAGTTTTTAAGTCGATTTCAGTGAAAAACACTTGAGCCGCGGTAGACGAAAATGTTTTTTTCTCAGCGTTTCTCAACAAGGGAAATAAATCCATCTAGGTGACAGTCCGCGGATCGGCAAAAAATATCCTTAATTTGATAAATACAAAATTTCAAAACTAATTTTCAATGAAAATAAATCTACGTAAGCACTTTTAGCGCGCCTCTAATTTAATGTAGATAATTTATTTCAATTATGTTACTGGTCCGCTAAATTTATTTTAATTACGTCACTGTTCCGTAGAGGAAGAAAGGTTGAAAAACACTCTATATAGCCGTAACCATCGAGAGAAGGCCTCCGCAATGAAACGTAATGCATTATTACATCATCATAGATAGGGCAATTTATTATTGGTAGAAATACGAATAACAATGCCCTATCTAAGATGATGTAACAATGTATTACGTTTCATTGCGGAGGTCTTCTCTCTCGGTGGTTACGATATAGCAGGTAAACGTTATATTTTAACATTCAAGCATTGTTGACACAGGCGTGGAACAAGCGCACCTTATGAAGACATTGTTGGCATTGGCTTGACAATTTAATAATTAAAATGATGGATATATGGGCACTTAAATAAATAAATAAAAACCTTATTATCTTTAAAATGGTTCTTCAGATAGCATCAATTTACAGGTTGAACATACACATGTGAACATGTCGTCTTTACCTGACAAAGAAAATTAATATAAAAAAAAATCAATGTCACATAGATACTTACGGTTTTTTGTATTATGATTTCCATCTCAAAACTGCCGGTATGGTAGTATCCGAACGACGTAGGTGGCGCTAACACCGGTCATATTGAAAATGGCGTCTATGAGAGAGAAAGCTCAATGCGTTCTGAGATTAAAGACGGAGTGGATATCTTGCATGCGTCGAGTTTTCTGCTTATATTTGACCTCAACTGTCATGGCTGACGCTAGTTAAGTTGCCCAGATTAAAGTTTAGTTAAGTTTAGACTATATTTATGTTCTGCATACAACGCCATGATATATATCATTGTAATAAATCGAGTGTTTACTTTCTTATTCTCATATTTCAAGTTTTGACCTCAACTGTCAATTAGCTTCAAATATGGCGTCGTTATTTCCACTCTGCTCGTTCTTTAATCTCGTTGGTTCTGAGTACCAACCATGGGTAACTTATCAACAGGACGGCGCACCGCCACATAGGGCATCATCAGTTCGTTAATTCCTCGTTCTCCAACGATGGTTTGAAAGAAATTGTCCTACAGCAAGGTTCCCAAGTTCTCCGGACATAACATTCTTAGACTTTTTCTTCTGGGGAGATGTTAAGAATAAAGTGTTTGCTAGACAGGTCACCGATGTGGACACATTAAAGGCAAGAAAAACGAATGCTATATTGACGGTAACAGAAGACATGCTAGCGAATACCTGGCGAGAAACTGAATATCGCCTAGATGTTTTCAGAGCTACGAAAGGTGCTCATATTGAAGTGTACTGACTATGTGAAGAAAAACTTCTTGAGATAGATCATAATACAAACACGAATGATTTTACCTCCAAAGCGGATAAAGGGACCACATTTTCGTATTATATTATCGCACATGGATAAATAGAATTAACCAACATTTTAAAACACTTAAGAGAAATTAAATATATATGAAAACTACATTGTAAATTATTATTTAAGTAAACTAATGTATAGAGAGAATTTAATAAACTTGAAGAACTGAAAGGTAAATGGAGAGTGAAGTTATTCCTCATACATTTAAAAAAATAAAAGTTCTTTAATTTGTAAGAATTCCCACATAATGTTAAACGGAGTGAGCCTTAATTGCTGAAGCGTTGTGTGTAAGCATCTATTATTTTTTCACATTAAATTACTAAAATGTTTCTACGTTATCATCTACTATTGAAGCAAGTAATTAACTACTATTAATTAGCAATATGTATAACAGTAATGAGTTTTAGATACCATTAAGTCTAACAGCATTATGCTCTTGATAAAAATAAGCTATGGATTGCAATAGATCTTGGTTGATATATTACACGCCATCTTAGCATTGAAAGTTCTAACAATACTATATGGTACCATTAGGGCACGTGCACGTGCTACAAAAACAATTCCCCTATCATTATTTTCTCGTTATACTCACTCATGACACGTTGTTACGAGTTGTTTGATATATTACATGCCATATCTTAGCATTGAAATACCACATGGTTTCATATAGTAACATTAGGGCACGTGTGACTAAACCAATAACCATTATCATTATTTACTCGTTATATTCACTCATTGCACGTTGTTGCGATTGTTTGATATATTACATGCCTTATCTTAGCATTAAAAGTTCCAATGGTACCATATAGTATCATATGGCACCATTAAGGCACGTGCTACTAAACCAAAAACCACTATCATTATTTACTCGTTACATTCAGTCATGGCACATTATTACGAGTTGTTTGATATATTACATGCCTTATCTTCAATTCCTCCCCCCCCCGGGGTGGGGGAGAAACTGGCCACATTTTACAACATTCGGGGTCCCCCCTTACACTGGCTAGAAGAATTCCTATCTGACAGACAGTATACCTTGAGCTTATTTAGCAATACATCAGCTACTTTAACCCGGAAACTTGGAGTTCCTCAAGGTTCTATACTGTCCCCGCTACTTTTTAATCTTTTCATTTTTCACGTACACACTATTCCCCATATGTACTATCCTTTATGCAGACGATGTCACCCTTACTTTTACTGACAAGTCACTGCCCAACCTTCTAGATTCCATTAATAAAACCTTATCCTCCCTTAACAAATGGAATTCCACTAATCAATTATACTTAAATCTTAATAAAACCAAATATATGATTTTTCATCAACGAAATAAGCAACATGGCCCAAATACTTACTCATTTCTTAGATAATCACCCAATATCTCAAACATTCTCGTTCAAATATTTAGGCCTCCAAATATTCCCCGACCTCTCCTGGAACGATCATATCAATGTCCTGTTGAAAACTCTTTCATTGAAACTAGGTATGATATGCCGTCTCCACTTCCTCCCCCCAAACATCCTCCTCTTGCTATATTACGCGTTAGTTCACTCTAGACTATAATACGGTATCCAATTTTGAAGCGCATCTACAGACTTTAATTTAGTTCGTTTATTTCGCTTACAAAAAAGGTTCCTTAGAATACTACTTAGACTTCGCAAACTCTCTCCCGTCTCTCACTTCAACTCCTATCAGATTGCTTTATACATCAACTTTACGTGGTTCAATTAGTAGCCTTCATCTACAAAATTATTAACGGAAATCTAATTCTTACTACCCCGCTAATCCTAGTTTTCCAACATCAAATACACTTCTACCTCGCCCGTAACCCCCGCCCTTTTAGAACTGCTTTCACAAAAAATAACTATCAGCGCCGTTGTTTTTCTTACAATGGAGTCAGATGGTGGTATCTTCTCCCTGATAGCCTTCGCTCTTCCATGTCTTTTTCTACCTTTAAGAAGGAACTGAAAAAACATATCTTTTGTAACACACATATCATCAGGCCATTCTAAATCTTGTTGGATAACGTTCGACTTTTACTTTTACGTTTATTGTTTATGCTCTGTTTAGTGTGTATTTTACAATATTACCATATTCGTTGTTCTGTCGTCCTTTATTGGAAAAAAATGAAAAACTGTCTATGGCATGATATTAGATAATATGAAAGTTATGTTCATTTCAAAATTTATTACTGTATTATAATTGTTTTTAATTTCGAATTTTGGTACTACCTTTACAAAATAGGGTATATGAATCCCAGCATGAATCTGTTTAAATATTATAGTGAATTTTATACCCATAAATAGTGGTAGACACTCATTTGTTATTTCTAATTAGTGCGGAATCTCTTTCAATGTAATAAAAAAATGTAGACACTCATTACATATTGTTACGATTTGTTTGATATATTACATGTCATGTTTTAGCATTGAACGTTTCAATGGTACCATATGGTATCATATGGCACCCTTAGGGCACGTGCTACTAAAGAATAACCATTATCATTATTTACTCTTGATATTCACTCATGGCACGTTGTTACGATTGTTTGATATATTACATGACATATCTTAGCACTGAAAGTTCCATTTGGTACCATAAAAATACGTACTACTAAACAATTCACACAAACATTATTTATGCATTACATTCATTCATGAGACATCCTTCCACGTACACATGCCATTAGACCAATATCTGCTATCACTAGTTACTCTTATATATTCGTTCATGACATGTTGTGACGATTTGTTTGATATATTACATGCCATGTTGTCTGGTTATAGGAAATTTTAAGGGGGTATCATAATGGTACCATTAAAGCACGTACCTATTCCGGCTATCTCACGTTCGAACTTGTTCGTGCTCTGTCCCATATTAATGGATTGGTGAAAACAGACTGTGAAAAAGTTAATTCGTTTTCAAGTTATCATAATATATACTAAGCTCCCTAGGAATAAAATAATCGTCAAACACGTGCATCCTGCATGCGCACCATCTCATTAACGTTTAGAGCACGCGCAGAGCCGAACCCATGTTCCCGTTTTCCCGAATGCGAGGATAATTCGTATTTTCCAGCAATTCAATACATGCACTCTTTCCTTTGCAACGCAATGAATTGTGGGAATTGTGTCTACAGACTGACGGACGGACGGACAGCTGGACAAACCGATGACATAAGCACTTTTCTACTGGAAAATGTGCTAAAAACCATATATATTTATTTATTTGACATAGGTTTTTTTTATTAATTTTTTCTATCAGATGAAGAATTGTACAAGTCGAATATATTGAATTATGTTTGGCGATATGAATGCTATGGCCATTTATTTATTTTCAGAAAGACTATGATCATTTAACCAGTTGTCATAAATAAACACAGTGTACGGAAGCCGTAACTTGCCGTAAGTGTATTAACTTCATTCTGATATAGTATTTGCCGTTTCAAAACAGTTAATTGCGCAAAATTTGATCATAAACTTACAGATTGTTATTTTTTGGGGAAATTTAAATAATTAAGTCAATTATGGTGATAAACATTTTTGAGTTGGGGTGAACAAAAGCATATTCTACCAGTTGGTGGTCGGCCAGAAAACGAGAATGTAAACAGCATCGGGTTTACAGTATATAACACATTCACAGAATTTTAGGATCAGTTCCTTTTTACTGAAATATGTGCATTACACAAATCTATCTATCTATATATATAAAGAAGGATGTTTGTGGGTCTGTGGGTCTGTTTGTCTGTATGTTTTTTATACAAATCTACAGTTTTATTCCGATCTTGATAAAATTTCGCATACATGACCTTCAAAGCATGAGGAAGGTCACTGTCTACCTCAGATTTCGGAAAAATAATAAATATCGATAAAAAATCGATATTCATGGTTATGGCAAGGCATATTAATGAGAAATATCTCATGACCAACAATGCAAGGCAAAGTTTGTACAACAATAGGTATCAACAATGGTATCAGCACGCAATTCACAAACACACTGCATGAAACAACAATATATATCTCATGACCAACAATGCAAGGCAAAGTTTGTGCAACAATAGGCCCATTGTGTTCGCATCAACAATGGTATCAACGCGCAATTCACCAATAACAATGAGCACAGAATGATGATGTAATGTTAAAGCAATCTTTCCAAGAATTATAACAATGAACATAAAATGATGATGTAATATGTATAAGTTTCAATTTGTAACAATACATAGAATTCCTGTTATTCAGGCTTTTCTTAGAAAAGAGAGTTCTTAGTACTTAACAATTTCTAGAAAATCTTTAAAAATGATCAGTAACTGGAAATAATGGAGAGTTAGCAGACTATTGAGAAAGAGTGGAAAGACGACAGAGGAAGCACTCCTTTAGATCCGTGATGTATTGAGCAAATGGGAAGCAAGTAAATAGAAGAATCGGCGACCGCTAGACTGCACAAAGTGATGAATGGCCAAGTTTTGCTTCAACACATCGAGAGAAGAGTGGAAATTGCAACAACACTAAGTATATATCTGAGGTAAGATTACGTGAGTAAGAAATTATTTAGACTAGCAGTGGCATCCTTGGAGAGGTCCAGCCTTTTTTTCGATTTTTCATTAAGAATTTTTACTGTATTAATTCTAAGCATTTTCATGTGTTTATTTTTAAGATATTGCAAAATTTAATTTAATTTTTTGAGATTGTGCTGTTTACATCCAAGTATAATTATCCCGGGCAACGCCGGGTACCTTTGCTAGTGCTATCTATATATATAAAGAAGGATGTTTGTGGGTGGGTCTGTACGTTTTTTATACAAATCTACAGTTTTATTCCGTTCTTGATAAAATTTCGCATACATGACCTTCAAAGCATGAGGAAGGTCACTGTCTACCTCAGATTTCGAAAAAATAATAATTATCGATAAAAAATCGATATTCATGGTTATGGCATGGCATAATAATGAGAAATATCTCATGACCAACAATGGAAGGCAAAGTTTGTGCAACAATAGGTATCAACAATGGTATCAACACGCAATTCACAAACACTCTGCACGGATCAACAATACATATCTCATGACCAACAATGAAAGGAAAATTTTGTGCAAGTGTAATTATCCCGGGCAACGCCGGGTAACTCTTCTAGTTTTTAATAATTAAGCGCAACTTAGCACTTAAACAAAGCCAATTCAATAAGTTTTTCTTCAAGGAGTACTATTCTTACTATATTTACGATCGGAAATTTCGTTTTGCTAGAAAATAAAACTATGTCAGGCTCTTATATTCTTCTGTTGTCGCGATAGAAAAAAAATACAACTCAATAGACTAAAAATGCTGCCTCTATAGATACTTGTGTTCCTAGAACTGGAAAGTGGTAATGATCTGACACGATGCACACAGTTTATAAAGACGGTTTTAAGATATGAGAGCAGGCCCAATTTATTCTGAAGACAATCTTTGATGAAGAAGCTAACTTCCGAAGCATTTAATCATTATCTAGACGATGATCTCAATCATTAAAAGAACAAGATGCCGCACATTCCTTTTTACGTCAGCAGCTCAGCCTCTTCAGCCTAGCTGCTGAGTTGATTCTTAGCCTCGCGCATGCGCATTTAGATGTTTTTCATTGCCAAAAAGGAACGATTTGCTGAAAATTTGCTGAATAAAAATGCGATCAGTAAATTTAAAAATCTACTAGAAAATCCTAACATTTTAAAAATTAATTTATTCATTAAATTAATGATTTCTACAATTAATTTAAGTGGCCAGCTTTCATAAAAAGGCATAAGGTAACGTAATTTAAATCTTACTGGTTTTACTCTTAGCCTTTTCCTTACAACTAATTTCATCCATGGGCGCCGCCATCTTCTTTCAGCCTTCCTCAGCATTTGTAAGCACCTCTTTGATATGCTTAGATTGCTGAGATTTGGCTGAGGCAAATGTGACGTCACAACTTGCTCAGCTAAAGCTCAGCATAGCATAAAGGAATGTCTTTGCTGAGCTTGGCTGAAAGCGGCTGAGCTGCTGAGGTAAAACGGAATGTGCGCATGCTGTCGAATAAGCAAACTATTTCTAATTAAAACATTGCCCATGGGTCTCAAGAGAAATGTAAATTAACATCAGAGGCTTAAATGAAATTCTGCTAATAAATTAGTAGCAATTAAACAAAAAAAATCGTAAAACAAAATAATTTCAATGAAAAATAAGTGCACTGATCAAATAAAAACAAATCTCAGAAACGTGATTAAGGTTGAGCTTATTCTCCCTATCATCTTGTTCTCAACTGAACGGATGAGAACTTAGCCTGAGTGACGTATGAGTCAGTTCGGTTGAGTTTGTTTAGCTTAATGGTCCATTCAAATGGAAACCGTTATATAACGTCGCCGGATGGGGGAAATCCGAAATGAGTCAGCGAAGCTAAAGTGCAAGGAATAAGAATAGTCTTGATGAAATAAACCCAAATAAACGTGAAAAAGTACCCTGTGACCATAGCCGTAAACAAACTCTAAATAGAAGCAATAATCTAGAAAATTTAGTTGTGCAATCAATGTAGCTTACTAAATCTTATTTCCATAACATCCCTTTTAAATTCAATGTAGAATTTTTTTCATTTAGATATATTAGTATTTTTAATAATTTTACTCTGTTTAAGAATTGCTAATAAAAACCCGGAATATATTAAACAAGAAAATTAAAGCGTATTTTAAAATTTCTAAATAGTTTCTTCTAT
>JAHWFO010008480.1:7000349-7014896 GCA_023313115.1 Rhysida immarginata
CACAAAATTGCAGTGCGATCATTTAAAAGAATTCTTTTCGTTTTTCCAAAGTGAATATATACTTTATTAAGGCTTTTTCGTTTATATTCAAATTCAGATATTGCAAAATTTCATCAAACAAACAGTCCGAGGAACGCCGGGCAAATCAGCTAGTTTTATATATAAGATATGTTCCATGGTATATGCTTCTGTTCATAAATTTTAATAAAGTTGAAAAGTTCTTTAAAATAATTACATACTTCTGTAAAACATCACTTCAAAGTTCCTCATTGATCCAATGCTGACTGACTACATTATGAGGAAAGTTCCAAGATGAATAAAACAGTCCAGCATCAGTTTTATGACAGATTTTTACAATTTCACAAAAGAAAACACACGGGCATGAGTTTGTCGATAAAAACATAAAAATGAACGTTTTCAAGCACCGAACAGTGCTCTTCTTCAGGTTCAATAACGGAAAGCAGCATCACAAGATGAAATTAAACCGCGGCGAAACATCTCGTGATACAAACCAATAACTTACATAAAATAAAATACAAAAATAGCAAATTAAAATAAAAACAATCCTTGCTCGGATCGTACGATAGCTTGGCAGACGGGCATCAAGATTTTTAATAAAATAAGCTTTCGTTATCACGCTTCGTTGCAAGCTAGAATCAATATTTAATATCTCAGTAGAAGCCCAATCGAAAATATAGGAAAATTGTTTACGACTGTGATTGAAAGAGTATGTATCCTTTTGCCGTGATTGACTGAGTGTTGTTAATATCCATTAACCTCATTGCTTGTTATGTTCAATGAGCCTACTTTTCAATAATCTGTCTGACTGATTCACATAATCCTTATCACTATCTTTACATTTTATTTTATAAATTACATTGCATTTGTCTCATTTTGATGAGATTTTCCTATTACTATATTTTTAATTACATTTAAAGTGTTAGTCCCATTGCTTTTATTTTCATTATACTTTTTCTCTTTTAAACTAAAGTTCTATTAATAGTTTTTTAATTTTCGTTTAGGAAAATGCGTTTAAATTAATATAAATATTAACTGAAATCCAAGGATAATATTTTGCTTTGGTCACCTCATTTACCAAGTGGTAAATTTTTATGTACAATATCCATTTTAATGGGTAATTATTTTATATTAATTCTGAAGTGAGACAGCTTACAATAGATATTTAGGATTATTTTAAGGAGAACATAACGCTCTGTAATTCTATAGTCCTATTTATATCTTGGTTAATAGGAGTTTTCTTTTGCGAAATTGGATGCTGCACGAATGGAAATGGATGAGAGACTGAGGAAAAGAGTTTTTCGAGTAAGACCAAGTATTGCTGAAAAACTTGGATGCTGCATCACGACAATGCACCTTGTCGCATAGCACTCTGTCATCTAATTTCTGGCCCAGAAAGGCATTTCAGTATTACCTCAGCCTCCCTACTCTCCTGATCGTGCGCCATGTGATTTTATCCTCTTTCCCCAAGCTGGGACGAGAAAACATTACTTCAAAGGACAACACTGTGGAAATGAATCAGAAGGCCGTGACGGACCAACTGAAAAGGCTTACACTTCACGACTTCCAGTACTGCTATGAAGAGTGGGAGCAAGGTCTCCGTGGCTGTGAGGCCTCTCAAAGGAACAATTTTGGAGGTGAGTAGATTGATTTGTAAATAAAAATTAACCGAAAGTTTTATTTGAACAGTCTCATTACTCTTTAAACAGATCGCGTACAAAATTCCGATAAACATCTTCCGGTATTTCGGTCCATTCTTACTGTTATATCCTAGTCATGCCAGCAGTGGATTTTAGACATAGCTCCCTGGCCCTCATTTGACGCTCCAAGTCGTCCCATAAATCTTCGATTGGATTAAGATCAGGGCTTTGTGCGTGCCACGGAAGGCGTTTGACATATCTTGTACACTGCTCAACACATTTAAAGGAACACTTCTATTAAGCAGCGTGCAGAAGCAACTACGAATAATATGGACAAAATCGCTGTATGTGATCATTTAACAATAGAATGCATTATTGAAACAACTAGTGAAGAAACATAAAGAAAAAACAAGAAACTGCAGGACCCCTGCCTAAAATAAAGTGAAATGTCCTTTGGACGTTGTGAGGAGAATGTCCTGTTTCTTCCAGGGATCAGTTTTTGCACCACTCAGTAATGTGTATGCCTACCATGGGCTGCAGTAACCTCCATGCACCTTCGAGGCATGCTCCGTATCACGTCGACGGATGTGATCTTGGGGAAGCCGCTCCCATTCCTCAGTAAGTGCCTGGATGAGCTGTTGCAGTGTTTCTGGAGCTGAAGGGCGGTGTCGAATTCGCCTGTCAAGCATGTCCCAAAGATGTTCAAGGGGATTTAGGTCTGGACTCATTGCAGGCCACCTCATGGTCTGAATGCCATGCATCCGTAGGAAGTCTTGAGTAACAGCTGCTGTGTGTGGACGAGCATTATCCTGCATCAGAAGGAATCCAGGCCCCATGCCATGTGCAGCAACAATCACATGTTCTTCCAGAATGCCACGAATGTAAACGTCAGCGGTCATTCGCCCTCGGACGACCACAAGAACCGTTCGATGGTGTATTGAGATGCCAAATCATAATGGAACAACATCCCATTCGGACAGTCTCACAAACTGTGGCGTCGGTGTTTCGCTCACCACGTCGTCTCCATACACGTAGACGGCCATCACAGCGGGTCAGGCGGAATCTTGACTCGTCTGTGAAGAGAACAGAACGCCAGTGGGGAAGCTGCTAGGTGACATGTTGATGTGCAAACTCTAGTCGCGCCTGTATGTGCTGGCGGGTTAGCCTAGGCACTCGATTTGGTCGTCTGGCTCTCAGGCCAACGTCACGTATTCTGTTCCGGATTTGAAACAGCTACCCCAGTTGACATCTGCAGGTCATTTCTCAGGTCTCTGGCCGTTGAGGTTCTTCGGCGCAGGACACAAGTCCGCACAGAACGATCTTGATTGGCGGTTGTTGAGCGTCGGCGACCTTGCCCAGCTCTTCGTGTTTACTGGCCAGTCGCCTGGAATCGTGTCCACAGTCGGAAAATGACGAAAGAAGACACATTGAGGGCATTTGCCACATTCTGAAATGATTGACCCGTTTGGAGCAATGTTACGGCTCTCGCAGCATCTACTGCTTCAAGATGCCTTCGTGGCATGTCAGAGCACTAACAACAACGTTCCAGGAATGCCTGCACTTTCTAATGTTGTACCGTTATGTCCAAGCAAAGAGTGTACTGGCATGTAACCACTTTGTTTTCGGGGGGTTATATTGATATGCAAATTTCTCAGAACATCTGGCAGAAAAATGTGTTGGCGTCAAGGAGGGAGATAGTAGGTTTCATGTTGCAGAAGATGAAATTGCTAAAAAGTATTATTTACGTCACCTGTAGGGGATTTTACAAGTGTTCCTTTAATTGTTTTGAGCAGTGTACATATCCGTGTGCCACTGCCTGATGGAAGCCGAAACGTGACATGGTGCATTATCGTCTTGAAAATAAGAATCTTTGTTACCAAAAAAATTCCCACAGCGTAGGAAGCATACGATTGTCCAAAATATCATTATTGTAGGCTTCATGCAAGGTTCTCAAGCAATGTCATGAAAAACACTCGCATCCTAGACTCCATCATCAAAATTCAAGTTTGGAGCGAAGCACTCAAGGCGCTCCTCTGGCTTTCGCCATACCCTAACTTGCCCGTCCCACTGTTCCACAGTCTAATGCCGGATTTCTAAACATCATTCTGGCAGCTACGGGTGCGAGATGTTGTTGAGCGAGATGTTTGGTTTCTGTACGGCTACGCATCCGTGATTGTCGAATGTATGCAGTTCCTTCCACAAAGTGTTATAATATACGAGTATGCAATTCCTTCCTCGTAAATTGACTCCTTTTCAAACTCCTTTTGATGACCTAGAATGGTTTCTTGCGATTTTTATGAACCTCGTGCGTCAATATTCGTCGATGGCGTTCAGTGAGTTTTGGGGATCGTCCGATGTTCCATTTCTTCACGATATCACCAACAGTTGCAAGTGGTTGCAAGTGGTAGACATATGCGTATTGTGGCACCCGATCAATACTCCTCTCTCGAAGTCACAAGTTCCTTTCGTTTAACCATTCTCCAACTATACAAAAAAATTTCACGAGCAAGCTACCATACCAACACTATAAAATCACATCATCTGTTGATGTGGGAGCATGGGTTCCAATGCGCGAGTCAGATTTCATGTAAATTAGGTGTTCGTTCCCATTTTGCAGGATAGTAATGTAATCTGTCACAAATATTTTATTTTTATTGCATTTAAATATAACCTGAGCTATATTTTTAACGCTATAATTAAAACGAAAGATATTTTCTTAATTTTTTCTCTTAAAAAGATGCTTAGAAATTTGGAAATTTTGTAAATTGTCGAGTTACCTGTGTATTTTATCAGCTTTAATGATTAGTTTTCTCTATGAATTTTTATTCGATAGTGATAAGTTTGCCTTTACCTTTGAAAGTATGACTTTCTTTATTAATTTATGGTTGTGTAATTAGTTTCATTTACAAGAAAACTTGGCTTGTCTTTTGTTGTAGGCTTAAATATCTTATTATTTTTCATAAAATCTTCATTATCTTGAATAGATTCATTAATGATATTCAAAACTATTATTTCCTGTATTGGCCTGTGAGATCATTAGATTTTTATTTTTCAAAAACCTTTAAAATATTTTGTCTTTTCCTTTGCTGAAAATAAGAAAAAGGAAAATAAAATTTTACTGCTTCGCGTCATTTTTAATTGACGATTTTATACATTTTTCTCTTAAAATATTTCTTTAATTTAAATCGATACGGGATAGAATAAGGTGCGCCTAAAAGTCTAAAGCCACTTGAATTTTAATAATAATCATTTAATGCCAAATCTGAATGAAAAATAATTGAAATATGCCATTCATGACTGCTTATTTATCAAGGTTTCATAGAAACATAAACAAATTACAAAGAAATTAAAGAAAAATTTGTTTTTCATTGTCCAAAAAAATATAAAGCCTTCATGTTTTAATAACCAATGAACTTTCCATTTTTTAACAAAACTTGAAATATGCGATCAGTCATTGTATCTACAAGGTTTTTTTAAGTAATGTACTATATCAAGATAGTCCCATTCTTCAATAATGTCAGTCTTTAAGTATTGCACATTTGAGAACTGGCGTCCACCACCATATATAGCACGATCGGATTCAAATCGGGAACCACTAGCCAGTCCATACTGAAACCCCGTTTTGCAGGAGCCACTCGTATGTGCTGTTCGCAGTGTGTATGGACTGGCGAATTCTGGTGTGCATGGACAGTGTGCATGGCGAATTCGCAGTGTGCATGGACTGGACAGTTTATGTTATCCTGTTGGAATTCAAAGAAAGGTCCTCCCATTTGTTCAGCAAATGGCAAAAGAAAGTTTTCTAGCATTTCCTGAAACTTGGCTGCTGTCATCCTTCCACTAATCATGCGCAGATTTGATTGAGTACCATTCAAAAGACTCCCCCCACACACCCGATTACACTACCTCTTCCCATCAGACATGTTCATATCTCCTCTAATCATGTCAGTAAAAACTGCCAACCGCCTAGATCAGGGCCGTCCAAATCGTGCACGTCGCCCGCGTGCAACATAAAAAGCTCACGGGCAAAGCCAAGGAGATAGTCCAAAACTCAGGAGGGGAGTGGATACACTTTTTCCTATGCAGTGTTGCCAGGCTTTAGGGGGCGATTCCGTTAAATGAGGCATTATTTCTTTTGTTACTGATACTTGCTTGTTTTTTCGTCTCGCATAACATGGCGCACATTCCGAAAAAGCATAAAATCACTGAACCAGTATTTAAACCGGAGTGGGAGAATCTGTTTTTTTTTTTGTTTTTTTTCATTGTTCACAGATCGGATTCTAAATGCTTAATATGCAGTAGTGTCCTATCGGGAAAAAGAAAATATAATTCTACCTGACATCGAGAAACTTGTCACATTAAAGCGAAGGAAATAAAATGGTAACCTGCCTCGTTTTTTTTTTACTGTGTCGAATTGATAATTAGCAACTCGACTTTAAGGAACTGATCAACGTAATGTGCAATGGGGGGAGAAGGAAAATTACCCGCATGCACGGGCGCTGCCCGCGGACAGAAATCTTGGACAGCCCTGGCGTAGGTCATCTAAGTTGAATTTTTTTTCCCTCACGGAATATGACTTTTTACCATTGTGATGTCCAAGACATCTTTATTATTGCAAGTTCAACTCGTTTCATCTTGTGAGTATCTTTCAAGGCAGGACATGATTTTCTTCTTTTATACTTCAGGAATTTTCTTTCACGAATCACATTAGCAATGGTTGATTTGGAGACATTGAATTCAGGTTTTTTAGTGTACGAAGAGAGGCACCGTTTTTACTTGCTTCTTTACAAATTGTTCTCGTCTGGGGTGGTTTAAGCTTTTTCGGTCGTCCAGTTAGCCATAACTATTTCCCAGCTTCACTAAACAGTCTATAAGTGTATGTGATCTGTTTAACGCTTCTTGAATGGATCGAGATGATTGCCCTGAGTTTTTTAAAACCACAATTTGGCCCTTTTCGAATTCTGTTAATGGTTTACCTCGTGGTATACTGTTTTTCTTTATGTGAACCTCTATGGTATTTTAAACTTCAAGTGCTTTGCATATTTATACAAATTTCATCATATTGATATAGCTATTACCCGCAGATAAATGGAATCTTCTTAAAAATGTGTAAACTCTAATAATAGCTTTACATTTTTTTCTTTAATTTCTTTGTAATTTGTTTATTTTTCTATGAAACCATGATAAATAAGCAGTCATGAATGGCATTTCATTGTAATTGTTTGTTTTTTTTCATTCGGATTAGACATTAAATGATTATTGTCAAAATTTCTACAACAGTTTAATTATGAAGTGGACGTTGAATGGAAATTTAAGAACTTTCAATTCTATTCGCATTATCCTATTGAATACTTTGTAAATACTATTTGAATTAGAGAATTAATTCTGTTCTGTATCATGTTTGTGTTATTATTAATCAATTTTTATAAACAGTGATTTTTCTAATATGACAGTTTAAACAGAGTATTTTGTTTTATTAAATTTCCTTTTTAAACGCATAGTATTTGCAATTCTCCGCGCCTTTAAAGTCTAACAGTGCCTCAATTAAGGTCTTTATTATTAAGCACTTTTCCTATAGCATATACAAGCATTTCAGTAAATAAGTAATTACCTTAAAGTTTCGTAAAAGTTTACCTTAAAGTTTACGTAGAATTTCGACTGCACACAACAAAAAAAAGAGATTTCAAAAGAAATTCATAATGAATGAATTTTTCAACAGCACTAGTTGTAAAGAAGCCACCTTGTCACTTTCGTCTAAGAGGACGACTCAGTGTCGCATTTGCAGCCATTACGTTAATTTTCCCAAATGCCGGAAGAAGTAGATGCCCCATGAAATTTACAACCATGCACTCCACGGCATTTAATCTACTCTGCAAAAAAAAAACAGTTTATGATTTAATGCCAAATTAACTCGCATACCTTCGTCTTCTCTCCTTGATAGTTTTCGCGTTGTTTGAATGAGATTAGGCATGACGTAGACTCGCCTTCTGCTGTAGTATGATTAATATGAATGGTAATAATTGCGCACTAAAATTAATGAAGTATGCAAACTGTATATAAAAAGTATTAAAGAAAATACTCAACCAAAATAGTCTAATAGTTGGGCCTCTAATTGTAACTGCTAGACTTCTCAAGACTCTTATTATTTGTATTAATTTGTATCAAATACAGTTCGGATAATTAGACTTAATGGAACATTGAATTAAAGAATACAAGCATTACGTATTGGATCAAATACAATATTATGGTCTGTGTTTTGCATTTTCGCTTTTCGGCATGATACGATTTGTTTAAACGCTCTCAGACGTTTGAATTGTTTCATTTGCTTTATGAGGAAAATATACTGTGAATATTAATTAAGTTTTTTTTTTTATAAAAGGTGTCCAGATAAGTATTGCCGTATAATTTAATCCACATAATCTGAAGTTTACGTGCTAATTCTGTAGGCTAAACAAAGGGATGAGGCTAAATGACAAAATAGTAAAATATCTTAAGCAATCTACTTTGTTTTAATTAGTTTCAAAAAATAAAAATTCGCTTCAATGTTTTGAAAAGCCGAAGCATATTCAGTCTTGCTAAGGTTGAATTTGATCAACCGTGAATTTGAAATTCGAGTTTTAAAATAGAGCAGTGCATAAATTTCCGAATCCAATTTAAATAAAAAAAATTTCCCTAAGAAAAAAAAAAAAAAGATTCCTTCTAATAAGCACAGAAATCCAATTGAGTTTTTAATTTCAATTTTGATGGCGCTTTAGAGTAGACTTACGTCTTGAAAGCGAATTGCGTCTTGTTTTCCACAGACTTCGTTCATTTCGGTGAATCCGGCGGTTCCGGCACACTCACGCGGAAAGTTCGGCTCCCACGTTCCATTAATTTCAAAACGGTTTCCAAGAATGCGAAGCATGGCAAAGTCGAGGCCGAGCCACAGCTGCAAGAAAAGAAGGCCTTCGAGGTTTAAGCCAAGATTCCCCTCTGGTCATCAAAGGATTAACTCTGCTTCATGAAGTCGACTTAAGCGATTCAAATGGAAAACATTAAAAAGCGTAAAAATTAAGGCAGTCTACACCGGTCGAAATTCCCCCTTAAAATTAAGAGAATTTACAATAATCTTAAGGAAAGTCACTCTTGTGTCAAGATTATTAAAGCAAATGAGAGCTGTGTATTAAGAAAGACTTTGGAAACAGCTCGGGTCATCAGAGCGGTGACAATATTCCTTAATGCACCAATTGTTCCTTAAGAGTCCATTTCGAGCCAATTAAAAATTACACAATCTCTTGCTTTCACCAGTAATTTTTCCATTTCCATTTTGAAAACAATGAAAGCTTAATTGAATTCTTTTTCCTGTTTCGTTGCTCGTTCAGCAATGTTACACATGATGGAAAGATAGGCACGCCCAAGCTGATTATATAGACACTTCAAGTTACGCGTAAAAAGACAAATTTCATGTTACGCTTAAAAACTTATTATTTTAAATTTCACTATGTCTTTAATTACTAATCTGAATTATTAAAATTGGACTCTGTACACGAATTTTCCCGATTTGTCCCAAAATTGGTTATAATGTTATATGGAAGTAAATTTAAAATGACCTATTCATCAAGGTTTGCAGGAACTCTTTAGTAACTTGGATATGACTTAACTTCATGTTGTCCAGATGTGCAAATACCGTCAGTATATGTAAAGTACTGATCTGGCCAATACCAAGAACGACAAGAGCTATCAAAGCCATATTTATTATACAGACACCTTATAAAACGGGATGAAATGGTTGTAGTTACAGTTCAGTCCAAATTTCGAAACGTATGAAATCCCTAAATCGTGAATCTAACATAAACAGCAATAATAATGGCTTTCACTTAGAGAAAATAATTTATAATTGAATTTCCAAAGCTCATTTACAATTGCTTATCAATGAAATAACTTTAAATTTACTCAAAACGAATTACAAAAGATAGAAAAGTCAAGGTTCAGTTTTAAAGAAACCTATGTGACTTTTCTGCATAGACAGAGGAAAACTTTGGGCACCTAAACATAATTGAAGGTTATCTTCTCCTACATAATCCTTAATCTACTTGCATTTTTCTAGTTTAGAGATGTACCATCTATCGAAGAAAAGAGTGTGCGCTGTAACTTTAAAAATGTTTATTTCCGGAAAATTTACTTCATTTAATCCCATACACTTTCTATGGGGTTGGCATCAGCTGATTGAGACGGGCAATCAAACTGTACAATGTCATGTTGTGCCTTCCATTGCGTGCACAGCCTACTACGATGTTTCGGGTCATTGTCCTTTTGAAGAAACCTGTTTGTATTTGTTTTTCCGTATAACCTTCGAACAGATGTAACATACTCTTTATATTAAATTTGGGCCATTCTTTACGCGTTCAGTTTTCCAGTAAAAATGCGCAATTTCCCAAATCCTTTTTTTGAGAAGCAAACCCAGACATGGACCTTCACAGGGCGCTTAACGATACGGTGCAAAGTTGTGGGGAATGACCATGCTCCTCGTGGGGTATCACGTGACCAAAACGAGGAAACCACATTGTCCCAATCACGAACCATATTTTTCAGTGCCTATAGAAGACGTTTCTTCACGTGGTTTTCAAACGTGAAGGCTTGAAACGACTTCTTATTGTCTCTAGAGACAACTTAGTACCTTTACGTCTCAGTTTTTCCTGTCCTTACCACAAAGTTATTTGCGGATTCTTCATGAAGATCTCTTTCTGTTGTTTAGTAGTCTTTCTGTTACGTCTTGTTCCGGTAGGTCAACGACATTTTTGTGGTCTTCAAAACGCTTCACAAATGTCTTTGATTTTATCATACAGCTTTTGTCAAAAAAGTTATAGCGCACACTCTTTTCTTAGACAGACGGTATTTCAGTAACTTCAATAGCTTTTCACTTTTATTTTCACTTTTGTGAATATATACAAGGTAGTATCAATAAGTTCGGGGTCTGTGCTCATATCTCCGATCAGGCTTAGAGGAGAGGCTTTGACTGTGGAGAGACGTCATAAGACATAAGGAGAAAGCAGCTACGCAGTGCAGGGTTTTCCCAAACAAAGCGTGTCAGTGAACTGTAGTTGTCTGCGTTCGTCAGAAGGGCGTGGCGCATAATGAGTTCGTACCGGAAGGAAAGACACTGAACAAGGAGAGGTGCATATAGACCTTGGCACGCCTCTGTGATGCTGTTTGCCGGAAACGCCAAGAACCTGAAAAAGCAAGGATTGGGTACTGTAACATGAAAATGACCCCGCATATCGATCTTTCATAGTGCTGGCTGCACTGGCCAAAATGAGACTCTCATCTCTTTCACACCCTTCTACTCACCCAATCTCGTCCCATGCGACTTTTACCTGTTCTCCTGTCTGTAAAACCAGCTCAAAGGATGCCGTTTTAAGAGCACATCTAAGGTTCAAGAAGCAGTGACGGCTGCCCTGAAGACTGTCTCCTCTAAAGGCTACCAGAAATGTTTTCAGTAACTCTATTCGCGTTGGCAGAAGTGCATAGTTGCAGAAGGGGATTACTTTGAAGACGGTTGTGTGTACATCATATCCGCCATGAAAGCCAGTCTTGATACTATCTTGATACCATCTTGTAGAGAGAAACTTCAGTTTTGAAGTTGTTATTCATTTCTTAACTTAAAATTTTTAGTAACTTAACCCAATTTCTATTAAAACATTATTTTTTATAAATCTATTTTGTAAATTCATTAAAAATAATGATTTTCAAAAATCGGTGACTGAAGACACTGCTCGCACTATCCGCACGGAATGAGAGCAACGGAGGCATTTAGATGTAATTGTTAAGCAAATTTTTTTGCATCAATTGTTTTTTCTTGTTGCTACAGAGAGAATATTAAGCAGGATGAGAATCGTTGTTAAGCAAATTTAAAATAATCAAAAAATTATAATAAGAATCCGGTTTTACTGTCAAGAGTGCATCAATAAGCTTAATCTACTCCGTGTGCTCAAATCTTTGGAACCAAGCTGCTAGACAGAGGGTGGACTAAAACAACCATTGTTGCCAATGAACTGAAGGTCGGAAATGCTTCCTTGTTCGATAGACAATTCTGAACCTCAATCAGCAAATGTGAAGTGCTTAAACATTGCTTTTTCTATTCTGAAATGGCTATGGCAAATTACAAGACTTGCTCGAAGTTGCGACCACCAACTTGGCAACCCAACTCACAGCGTCGCTGCATCAATGTTTGGTTACGCCGCATGTTCTCTAGCAAGTCACGAATGTTCGCTTCCGCTACTGCAATTCGTGCAAGAGGTCCTCTGCGGAATCAACGGGCGTCCCATACATTATGCTGCGCAATTGACTTCAGAAAAAAAAAACTCCAGAGGTGTCTTATTGAACTCCCCGTCCTAACCACCTAAAAACATATGTTGCATTCTCATTCAGGTGTTCCCAAACAGCATAGGTGAAATATGCTTGTCTCCTATCATGCTGGAACATCATTTATTGCTTTATCTACTGCTTACACCAAAGGCACATCTTCTAGCAGTTTAGGAAGGGTATACTACAAGCGATATATTCTGAACACCCGATAAGTCATACCGTCCAGGCGATCAGGGATGGCCCAATCACGTTATCACCCACAATGCATGCCCAAACATTGGCTCGAATGGAACATTTGGGTTAACAATATGAATTGTGCACGTTAAACAGCTTCTCGAGTAAAAGAACAGAACAACTGAAGGGAAATCAGACAGAACAGCAGTCGGATGTAACATGCGATGAGGATACGTTCAGTACCTGCACCCACTGCTGGAGGAAAAGATGTAAATGGTTGTTATACAGGACGTTCCAGAAAAGGCTACGGTGCTTTCAAATTGTGGAGGCCCAACATGTGCTTTTTGCTAGGTCATTTTGAATTCGCAGCAGAATGGCTTCCTCAGCTTCCGGTGTTCAACTGGTTCGACGTCGGCCTGTATCTTGAATCTGCCTTTGTAAGGCTGTTTCTGAACCGCTATTTCTGAGACGCTAATGTAAACGTCTAAAAGCTGTGAGGCAAGTACCGATTAGGGAATCATTCATGGTACAGGCCGGCAGCTGATTTTGCATTTCCATCGACTGTTCTATATGCAAAATATATATCATAGTATAGTCAATGTTTGTAATCATAGATCTGATATTGCAATGAAGACGCATAAAATACCTAACTTCCCTCCATTAAAACTGAGCTCATAGTCATACTAGCTATAGAAACAGGAAACCTATTAAAATAATTTTGGAAATGCTTTTTTGTGAGAAGAAATGAAGGTTACTACCTTAGGAGCAGAATTGTCTATCGAAACAAGGAAGCACTTCCGACCCTAGATGTTCGGTACAAAAGTTTTTGAGGTCCCTATACAACTAGTGGAATTAAAAAATGTTACACAAATGCATCAGTACTTGTACGTCCACCAAACTTTATGGTGGTATTCATCAATTGACAAGGATCAAACGATTAAAATTTAATTTTATTCGAAAATGATGCAATCCAAGAGAAAAACCAAGTGCGACCATCCAACAATATTGATGGCAATAATGTAAAAAGAAATGTTCAAGAACTGACATTCACGATGGAAAGAAATTCCTCTAGATGGCTTTTTCCTTTAAGACTTTCAAAAATGTAATAGTATATTCGTGCCAAAGTGAGCACACTTATTAAACTAGGTTGTTTTGTCATGGAACCATCAGTTTCCAGGTGAAAATTTAAGTATTTAATCCTTGTTATTTGCGAACATTACCAAAAAGTCTGTCTGTGACATTCCAATCCCTTTATTGTATATGACACCGAAGGTTTTATAGGGAGGAAATTCTTATTTTTTCCTTTAAAGAAAATAAGTAGCATACTGTCAGCATGCTTTATTTTTTCCCATTTGCTTGTCAGAGTTTTTAAGAAACGGAAAGAATAAGACATTCCCTTGTCATGTCCATTCCTTACTTTAAATAATCTAATCTGACAAGAAAATGGAAAAAAACAAAGTCTGCTGAAAATATATTTTGAAAAAATTGCTTACCTTATTCGAAGTGATATGCTTTCACTTATTTCTTATATAAACTCATATATATTTGTAACTTTTTAAAGTGGATGTCCGTGATAGTAAGAATAACGGCCAATAAAATTTACTTAGAAGTTGTTTCACGTTTGGTTAAACACAGGAATCACTATAAAGAAATCCAGCCGAGAGCAATGTCACTGCAGGGGTTCTTAAAAACGACCAGGAAGATTAATTAATCATATAAGGCTCTCCAATAGAAAAATCACAAAGTATTCCGTCGTTAAAGTGATCACCCATTCTACTACATCCTCAATAAAACTACTCACATTCGCATACGAGCTCAGTTACCTTTTACATTTCCTCTCTGATGACGGTGTTGACATTTCGAGGATGATGAAAGTCTTTTGCATCCTTGAAAGCAATTGGTTGCTCATTTTACGACTCACTGAACTGCAGATATCGCACGTCGTCGTCACACAAAGCTTACATTCTGTCTCCTCGAAGTTAATTAAATGTACAACATGAAAAATCCGAAACGCGTCTGAAGGAATAAAGACATTTTATGTTGCAAAAAAGTGAACCAGTCATTATCCTTAAAAGTAAAATAGCATGAGTACGTACTTACAGAATGGAGAGGAGATTCATTATGTTTAATTTAATTAAATTCGTTGAGGCCTCTGCAACGAAGTTTGTAACCTTTTGGCTTTACCTGATATTTTCCAAGTAATAAGAGTATCGTAAGAAATAGATAGGACGTAAATGCTTTTTTTAATGTCCGATTTTTTTTTTGTTTAATGTTTTACTTAGTTGTTTCCGCAGGTTGCTGAATAAGCCTTTATCAATGCCGCATAACTAACATAAGAGGAACTTGTATTTCATGCGGAGAAACTGCATTATAT
>JAHWFO010008480.1:7015296-7036492 GCA_023313115.1 Rhysida immarginata
GGGACAGACAGACAGACACAGGAGTGATCCTATAAGGGTTCCGTTTTTCATTCGGACGTACGGAACCCTAAAAAGGAAAGCTTAGTGCATACGACGGTAGTAGAAGTGATTTGTTGTGAAGATATGGGTAAACAACACATTATGACAGACATTTAATGTAGGAGCTTGGAGCTATGGAGCAAGTATCAGCGAAACCGCTGCATTGGTGCAATACTCAAGAGCAGCTGTTGTTAAAATGTTTAAAGACTGGACCGTCAGCCAAAAGAAACTGGATCTGAACGTGCAGTTAGTGATGAATGCTCTGGAATGGAGAGTGTCCAGAATTATAAAAGACAACATAAGCGTAGCAGTGCAGCAAATTACAGCCTATCTGAATCAAGGGTCCTCTCAAATGATCTCTGAACGCACAACATATCTAAATATCTTTGCTGATCAAGTTCATCTTGTCATGTTGATGGTTTATCCCAATGGCTACTTTCAGCAAGATAACGCGCCTTCCATAGTGCTCATATTGTTGTACAGGATTGGTTACAGGAACAGGAAGGAAAGTTTACTTTTGTGTAGGTGACTCCACAAACTCCAGATCTCAATCCCATTGAGCATTTGTGAGATGAAGTTAAAAAAGCCATCAGAAAGAGCTATTTATCAACCATCGTCTCAGATTTCACAGACCATCTATCAACGCCTCGTAGATTCCTTGCCAAGAAGAAGCGACGCAGTATTAAAGGCACAAGGTGGTTCAGTGAATTACTGAGGTGGTGGTCATAATAAATTGGCCAATTTCAAAAGTACACATAAGTGAAAAAATTACTATTGGTCAATAAAGTTAAGAAAACCGAATTTAGTAGTAGGGAAAAACTATATTCAGGGAGATATTCAAGGTGGGATCAAAATTATACATCAGTCTTCTTGTTTGATTACATATTTCTTAAATCTTACCAAAGTTTGGCATGACTATACAAGATTTAAGATAGTTTGAAAAATTATAAAAAATATGAGATGTCATCACTCTGGTAAATAGAGTGTTTCAAAAAAAATGTATACACACTTCATCAAAAGAAAAAACCTATATAAAAGCGGTAATACTAAATTCATACAGACATCAAAGGATGAATATAAATCCTCTTTGATTTCTACAGTTACGACAGGTGTTCAAAGTGATTATCATAAGCATCGAGATACTTTTGAATACGGCGAATACTCGCTCCTAGTTATCAAGTAATCTCCTACGTCTAGGCGGCATTGCGGTTTTCTTCGATCGAGGTAGTCTTCATTTAATGCATCTTGGGATGTAAACTTTCGCTTTTGCTATTACGGAAAAAGTTACAAATAACATCTAGTAAAGTGTGTATACATTTTTTAAAGTGATTCAGTGCAAGGATAGATTGGCAATACATTGTCGCAAATCACCAAAAATTTTAAATGCGAAATATTTTAATCTTGTTTAATATCTTGTGCCTGATATTCGGTTTATATCAAAACTTAATCACAGAAATAAAATCAGTTTAGCTTAATCAAGTTAGGTCAAAACCAGCTTGCAAAGACAGGATGGTAAATATCACCAGGAGCGAATTTGATTATTAACCGAAAAGTGTACATGGGTCATTCCACGTCAGTTCAGGCAGCATTGGCATTTGACCTCTCGGATTTTAATGACGTTTGGTATATATTATTAATGTTTATAGATTTTTATGGAAGTTACGGACACTTATAATTTTCGAAATTTGAGTGAGGGCCTTATCTATGAAGTACTTTAACTTCGGTTGTATTTTACTAAGAAAGATGTGATTGATGACATATGAAAGCTCTTTAAATGTAGATTCTATATAAAATTTTGAAAATTATATTACGCATGCGCAAATATATGAATTTCATAAAAATATTCTATTTATGCAAATTTCTCAAATGGTGGGTATTTTTTTCGTTAAAAAAATTATTACCATCTTACACATATTTTCATAAAAACTATACAAAAAATTCAAAACTGCGTTTTGCTCCGTTTTGAAGATATTAATTTTTAAAGCTTGAGCTCCAAGCAACGGGAGTCAGGTTGTAGGGACTTGACTACTCGTACATGGAAGAGAAAGCGTGTAACTTTGGGACCATTCATTTATATATGCTTTATTATTTATATAAATAGTATTATTAATTATAATTACACGAAAAAATAAAATCAATAATAGCATTGCAATAATAATTATATCAATAGGAAAAATGTTTCTTAGAACTTCCGATTTTTTTTTCAGAAGTCAGAAAAGTGTCTGCACCTGTTAAATAAGAAGATAATTTAGTAGGAAAATATAAATTTGCATTATGATGTCGAATTGTTAGTAATAAAGAAAGTATATTTGCTTCACACTTCCTCAGAGTCAATTACTTCTGAATTACCCTGAAGGACGAGATGAATTGCAGAGGCAGCTTAAGTTGATACAGGCTTCATTATACAGGATGATTCAAAAGTTTGTGTGCAGTAGTGCATGGAAACGGTACAGCGCACACATCAATGCACTTTCTGCATGACGTCTTTGCTGATCGAATCATCTCGGGTGCCATCTGGCCTGCACGTTCGCCGAACTCATACCTCTCGATTTCTTCCTTTGGGGTGCCTTGAAAGGTAAAATGTATGCAAACAATCCGCACACTTTGCGTGAGCTGAAGGAGGAAATCATAACTGAAGTTCAGCAAATCTCACCAGTCATATTGAGCAGAGTGTTTCACAACATGCAATTGCGCGCTAGCCGATGTTGTAAGGCCGGTTTGGTTTGGTTTGTTTGGTATTAACGTCCTTTTCAACTGCTATGGTCATTTCAGGACGGCGTTATAGGGGCCGCAAATTTTGCCTCGCAAGGGTTCTTTAACGTGCAGCCGGCAAACGACTACACGGGACCAACGGCTTTACTTCCCTTCCGAAGGAAGTGCGTGATCTCAGGATTTCCCCCTGAAAAATCCTCGTCGTCCTCGGCCGGAATCGAACCCGCGTACTCGGGCATCAGAGGCGATCACGCAAACCGCTGAGTGTAAGGCCGGTGGCGGGCATTTCCACCTCCGACCAGCCACTGTAGAGTAACTTTTGAATCATCTTATTTTGAATATGTGATTCAGATAAAGGTACCGCCGTATGATAATTTCCTATCCGTTTCACAGCTCTGGCTGAATCGAATCTATTCTGTAATCTTTTTTTCATATGCCTGTATATCTTCCTTTGGAACGTAACAGAAATCGTATAAATCCCTTGGAGTTTGTATTTGACTTTCTGGGGGCAATTGAAGGCTAACTCTGGCAGCTAATCTTTCCAGTGTTCCTCCTAATCCGTCACTTGGCCCCTTCCCATGAGATGTGGCGAAATAGAGCCACTCTGCAGAAATTCGGAGAGGAAATCCGGGGTTATTGTCGATAAGAGGATTGAATGGCAACTTTTATCTCGTTATCAAGGAATGAATGTCCCTTAAGATGCTTTTTCTTCTTTGAGAAGTAGTGAAAGTCGCAAGGTGCAAGATTTTTCATCTTTGAACTGCACTTTTCCATCTTTAAACTGTAGGAGCTGTAACACCTCTGGGTGTGGCCACTGTTTGCGGGCGAGCGTTATCGTGCTGCAGAAGATGGTCCAAAGCTGCTAGTCAATCCTGGTGTCGACAACAATCCAGGAATTCCTCTCCGACGGGTTCACCCGAGTGGTCACCGGAAAGGGATGGGGACTATGTCAAAAAGTGAATAGTGCATTACATAGAGGTCAAATGTAATTATTAGATACAAAAGAATTTTGAAAATCGGTTAATAAATAAAAAAAGTTACAGCCATGCAGGCATTACTTTTCGACCAACCCTCGTATCTTCTCTACATTTATTGAATTTTCTTTTAAAAACTTAATGAGTTCGCATTGAAAGGAATAAAAAACAGCTGTAGAATGTATAAGACAATCGAATATTACCACAAAATTTATATTTCTTAGAATGCCTTGTCCATCTGAAGAACTGTAACAAACAAACGGATGTATTGTGGCTTGGAACTTGAGCTTTAAAAATTAATATCTTCAAAACGGAGCAAAACAGTTTTGAATTTTTTGTATAGTTTTTATGAAAATATGTGTAAGATATTAAAAATATTTTAACGAAAAAAAATACCCACCATTTGAGAATTTGCTTAAATAAAATATTTTTATTAAACTCAAATATTTGCGCATGCGTTATATAATTTTTAAAATTTTATATAGAATCTACATTTAAAGAGGTTTCATATGTCTCCAATCACATCTTTCTAAGTAAAATACAAGTTTTAGTACTTCATAGATAAGGCCCTCACTCAAATTTCGAAAATTTTAAATGTCCGTAACTTCCATAAAAATGAAAAAAAAAATATTTGGCATTCATTACCAACTCCCTAGGGCAATTGTATATATACCAAATTTCATTAAAATCCGAGAGGTCAAGTGCCATAGAGTGCCAAGAGAATCACGATTTCTTATTCATCACGTCGATTGTAGTGTCAGGGTACGCAGACTTCCAGGTGAGCAGTTGCTCCCCCCCCCCCCTTACAGCAGGCCATACACAGACTGGTGGTGGTGGTATAATGCTTTCAGGGACGTTCTCATGGGCGCTCTGGGACCCGTAACGGTGGAAATGGAATTTTCCAGCAGGATGACGTCCCATGTCACAAGGCTCGAATTGTGTTGGAGTGGTTCGAGGAGCATAAGGATGAATTCCAATTAATGTCCTGGCCGGAGCTTAATCCGATAGAGCACATTTGGAATGTCTTGGAGCGGCAGCTCTGAGCTCAAACATCACCATGTCGGAATAGCTCGACTTTGCGTGACCGCTGCTTAGACATTTGGTACAACCTGTCTCCAGTCATCTACCAAGAAGTTGTGGTATCCATGTCAAGGCGAATTGCAGGTGTTTTGCAGGCTAAAGATGGCGCAACGCGTTATTGAGTAGGTGGTCATAATGTTTTGGCGTTAAAGTTTTTGTTAGCGCTTTCGGAATGACTTGATACTCCATCAGGCTTAGAACAAGGAATAGTTAAATCCAAAATTGTTATAATGAGTAAAACCCTATCAGTTAAATGTTAATTATTGCATATATTTCAATATTAGAATTTCATATTATTGATACTATTATATATCGACTTTTATTTTAATACCCTTACTAAAATTTTAAAAACAATATTTATGATAATATTGTGTTTGATGTTTTTAAGGCTAATTTTAAAGTGTCTAAATTTCATGCAAACAGTTGTCTATAAATTAATTTTGGAAATTGAATAAATTTTTTGTGTCTTACTCATTCTTCATTGATTGTAAGATATTCATTTTTTAAATATATTTATTAACAAATTGAAATAAATTTTTTTTGGTTGAGGTTTAAATTCTCCTTTAAATTAGCTATTCCCTAAATAGTCTGATTCGTGATTATTAAATCCTATATCGGATAATTTCCTTTTGAGAGTTGTTCAAGAAATACTAAGTAAAAACTGATATGACATTGACCGTTTAGTTTTACAATACTTTAATCAATAGATGACACTATTTAATAAGTAAATTTACTGAGTAATTAAATAGGTTTAAAAATTTTATTGATTTATGAATAATGCATTCCCTATAGAATTAACCGTATAAACTTTTGATAAACTAATAACGTTTAAAGTAGAGAATATAACGCTAATTGCTTCATATAAAATTCACAGTCGGTGCGATCTCTTAAACACTATTAAATATTGGGCGGATAATATTATTAATGAATTTCTAATTTGATTAATTAACGACTAACTTCATAAAATATACAAAATAATTGATTATACATCTATTATCGTTTCAATCTACAGGCTTGAATTTTCATCGTTTTAGCCAATAAGCTTTGGGATTTTCCTGTAATAACATTATGTAAGTTACTATTGCCAAAAGTATTGAATAAAGTCGTAATAATTGTTTAGAGCATTTCCTGCCAATATCATTTTGTTTTACGAAGCTCAGGAAAGAAAAGAATTAAAGCAAGCAATCGTAATCAATTAAAACATCGAATTTGACTATTACATATCTGGCTTAGTAAATCGATATTGTTTTGCCCGTTACCTAAAAAGATTGAATAGTTTTTGTGTGTCACGAGCGTCACTCCCAAAAAAATACAAAACTAGAAAATTTATTACGAGGCAATTTATTAAACAAGTTTTGGGAGATTAACGTCAGAGAGAGCCCTGAATAAGATTATCATAAAGCTTTAGATTAGGAGCTTTAGATTATAAAAAGTCGTAAAACGGAAGTGGAAAAGGACGGTATGCGCTTAGAAGCTACGATCTCTGACAAAAGAGGTTCGAGAGGGGAGGAGCTCCCGTTGGAGCGCGACTATGAGAAACGAAGAAGCTTCTCTGCATTTAGAAGGCCGGCAAAGAAGAAACTTTGCAAGGAGAACTGTTTAGAAGCCACGACTCCAAAACAGGAGGTCAGTGTATTTAATTATTCATGTGCGGAGAATTCTAAACGGGGTAGTTTCCATTCTGATATGTCAAGTTTCTCAGTGGATAATTTAAAAAAATTAACTGAGATAGAAATTAACAACAACTCGAATAATTTAACTTACTTCGTTCCTGCCCCCTCTCCTCTATTGTAGTTGACTCATTTGGAAGCCAACAGTTTAATAGAACTAAGTAAAGAAGAAACTGATCAAAGAATAATATTTCGTGGGTTAATGTTAACTATCTGCACATCGCGCGATGACTGATCATGCGACCAAGGTAAATGAATTTATTTTTTAAATACTGGGAGGAAAGAAATACGCTTGCTTTGTGGACCTCGAAAAAGCTTATGACAGAGCTCCTCGGGAGAAGCTCTGGCAAGTGTTGCAAGAGTATGGAGTGGATGGGCAATTACTGGTTGCTATCATGTCTCTGTACGAAAGCTCTGAGATGTGCGTCCGGATAAATGGCATTAAGTTAAGACCGTTCACCGTGGGTGTTGGACTCCCCCAAGGGTGCGTACTGTCGCCCCTCTTGTTCATTATCTTTATGGACTGGATAGATAGGGGCAGCCGAGGCGATGAGCGTGTTTGTGGGCGACTGCCTGGTGGAGAGGTTGCTCTTTGCTGACGACCTTGTTCTCCTTGGATCTTCTCGCACGAACCTTCAGCATGCACTAGACCGGTTTGCAGCCAAATGTGAAGAAGCTGGGATGAAGATCAGTGTGGCTAAAACTGAGATTCTGGTCCTTTCAAGACAGCCTGGTCAGTGCACTGTCCATGTTAGGGGAGCCTCATTGAGACAGGTGGAGAAATTCAAGTATCTCGGGATTGCATTCACGAGTGATGGACGGCAGGAGAAAGAATTGGATGGTCGGATCGGTGCAGCGAGCTGTATCAGACGTGAACTGTGGCGATCCGTGGTAACGAAACGCGAGCTGGGTAACAAAGCCAAGCTCTCCGTCTTCAAATCTATCTTTGTCCCCATTCTCACCTATGGTCATGAGGCTTGGGTAATGACCGAAAGAGTGCGATCGCGGGTACAAGCGGCCGAAATGAGATTTCTGAGAGGTGTGGCAAGTGTTACCCTACTAGATAGAGTGCACAGCAGCACAGTAAGGGAGTCTTTAGGTGTTGAGCCGCTACTTCTCCCTATTGAGAGATCTCAGTTGCGCTGGTATGGCCACGTGATACGGATGCCGCAAACTGGTCTTCCTAGGCAGTTGTTAATTTCCAAGCCGAGACCAAGGGGTCGGCCTAGAACCAGGTGGCTAGACTACATGGAGAATCTGGGTTCGAGTCGCTTGGGTATTACCAGGGACGACATGCGCCTGATGGCGGAAGATCGCGATCGCTGGAGATCCTCCGTAGGGCTGCTGCCCCCGCGACCCTAACGGATAAGCGGGTTTGAAAATTTTTCTCTAAAATTTTAAGGAAGAATTCTTTGAGAGACTAGTTATTTTTCATTTCAATAACTTTTTTAATTCAGGAATTGACAAGTCTATAAAGATAAGAATTTTTATATTTAAGTTGAAATGTGTGGATTTAATTTCTCTTCTTGAACGAAGCTTGGATTGCCTCTCATTCCATTGGATTATGTCACTATTGCGTACTTGAATAATTTCTAAGTGTTTCTTTTAATAATTTCACTTTTTGGATTTCATTTTCATGTGTCGTCCTTTTGGTGTCTGCCAAGCCAAGTTGAGAACCGTGCCTTTGCTTTCCAAGGATGATATTTGACGCTACCGGACTTGTCTTTTAATAATGAACCTGCCTACAATGAAAATTGCAATCTTCAATGAATTAAACGTCCGCTGAAAAGAAGAAATGAATGTATTTAACTATGTGTTAATTAATTAATTATCAACTTTGTTGCCAATTTTTCTTACTTTTTATTGTTGAAGCTTTCCAAGTCTGAATCTTCAAGAATTTAACTTTATTTAAGAATCTTTATAAAGATCTATTTAATCAATTACAATTAGTATTTCTAACTAGGAAATCTATTGTTTCATAAATTTAACAAAAGTTAAATAACTTTCTTTTCTATAAGAAATTTTTTTTTCCTAATTTGTCCTCCATGCTTATTAGCACACTTAAGCTTCCACTGTGATTTATTCATGACATTCTGCTATTATCCGTAATAATTCGCTTAATGATAGGCTAATCTGTTTAGCTCTGCTCTCCACTCAATTGTTGTGGTTACTGGAATCGCTGATCAAAGCTAGAATTTTCATCCGTCTATATGAATAGATTTTTATCGTATTGTAATTAAACTAAATCATATTTTTATATTCGAATGAAATCATGATCAAATATTTTTAATAATTTTGGGATAGAGTTGAACTCGCGAGACAATGATAGCTAAAGAAAAGTTATACTTGCACTCCAAAAGTTAAGCATAATTGTAAAAAAAAATATTTAAAGATTCGGATCCAGAAAAAAAGGACTAACGTTGGTATGTAAATATTATGTAATTCAGTTAGACGGTTAAACCAATGTCAATTCACGACCGGGTTATCTCAGAAATGCAAATTTATGCAAAGTGATCAAAGTGCAATGAATACAGTAGAGTACGAGAAGCTCGTAAACCAGAGGGTCACATTACACACTCTTGTAAGCCACTTTGGGATGATTCCCTGTCATCGTTGATTTTTGCGTTTTGGACCGCAGACTGATATTGTCATGAATGGCAGAATAATTGGAAGAGTCGGAGCAGAACAGTTCCAAACGAAAGTCTCCAGAGAACTAATGTTCCACAAAGTGTGATTTCCAGACTTTAGAGACGGTTCCAAGATGCAGATGTTACACGCCGACCAGTGCAAAGTCACCAAGCGAAACCACTCAGCAGAACTGGTATTTGCAATTACCTGCACAAGATATTAGAGGATCCTACTTGCCAGGCAGCTATCTAACCAGTCCTGGTCAAAGTTTACAACCGTCTTAGGAACAAGAGTTTCCAGTTTACCAGAGGCTAAAGGAAGCTGGTCTTTATGCCAGACGCCCGACAGTTTGTCTCCCCTGAGAGTCGTAGGGTCTGTTTAAACAGGAATCGAGAACATCGTAATTGGATTTCAGATCAGTGGAGCAACGTGCTATTCACCGATAACTCCAGATTCAGCTTACAAAGCAATTCTCGTCGAACCACTCACTATCTGTAGAGAACGTGGAACCAGTTATAAACCCAATATTATCAAGAAAAAGGACCTGTATGGCAGTAGTGGAGTTATGGTTTGCAGAGGCATCATGTTAAACGGATGCACAGAGCGCCATATCTTCGACAGAAATACTGTTAATTCTCAGAAATACAGAGACGAAATACTGGAGGGTCATGCTAGAGGTTTCTGAGGTGTTGTGGGTCCAGATTTTATTCTCGTGGAATAATGAACCCGATTGAGCATCGTGACATGCACTAGGGAGAGAAATTGCATCCCGTCAGCCTCCAGCAATGACCATCTCGGAGCCGAAAACTGCTCTTCTTCAGTAGTGTTACTTGTTGCCAACTGAGCTCTTGAACAACCCTGTTGAACGCATGGAACGCTTGTGTAAGGCTTATGTGGCCATTATGGGTGACCATATCCCATATTAGCACCATTTTCCAGCTGATTATTGGCTTCGTCATATCCATCCGACCGCCCTTCCATCTGTTCTTCTATATTCCTTCATAGATCGGATACCTTGATCTAGACGGGTGAAATCGGATGTGTAAATTCCTCTGAGAAAGACTTACTTTACTATGAAGTTTGGGTCAATCCCGGACCATTTAATATATGTACCTTAAATGGACAAGAAATTTATTTATTTTGGAAATAAAAGATTTTCGGTAAAGAACTTCAAATTTATTTGGAATTACTGCGAATTGGGAATTGTCAATGTTTGCAGTTTCAAGCCCCAGCTTAAAAATAGCCATACGGTACAAGTCTCCCATTCCACTCAGGGTTTTTTCGCGTGTAAGAATTTTACGGAACCAATTAATACTATTTATAGGACAGAAATTTCAACCTTCAAAGAGAGGAAGGGTATCGAACGGATTATTCATCTTTTTCGGCCAAATGATTATGCTCAAATATTGAGGTTTGCTTTTTCAAACTGTGAGGGATTAAAAGCCGCAGTGTACGAATCCTGCTCATAAAGGGTGATCATAAAAGATACACTGTTGTTTAACGAAAAATAACTAAGTTGTTCAGACAGCGGTTCCAAAAGTTGACAAGTTTCTGTATACTTTCCACAGAGAGGTTGGTGGGCTGGAGCCGAAACCATCCTTCCACCGCAGAACGGACCTTTTGATCGGAAGTGAAACGTCGACTCTTTAAGCCTTTTTCAGGGGGAAAGATCCGGATTGCATGGAGGGTGGGCCCATGGAGGAAGATCTGTTTACGGAAACGATGCAAGATATTTGATGTTGCGAGCACCTTGGGAGATTTGGCATTGTCATGAATTCAATCCCCGGAAAAGGCTTTAAAGGGATGGCGTTTCACCACCGATGAATACCTTCAGGTGTTCCTTAATCATCTCATTCGACTAACCGTCTTGAAATAATTGTCTGTAAAAAACCTAAAGAATTCACTATTTCCTTAAAGTTAACATCTGCTCTTCTGGCGCCCACTAACACACCACGTTCAAAATTTGTTAAGTGTTATTTTCCCCTGCCCATGATGCAATTGGATTTACGGTGAAGATGCAATATGATGTTCACTATTCCCGCTAGCCCCTACATTCTGTTTGAGCTTATCTGAACTTGCAAACGAAGATATCGAGGCAAGGAGGTTTCTTAATAAATTGGTCATTTCCGCATACATCTTGCTTTATGACAAGTAGCATTGTCATGTTGGTAGAGGAATAGTCCAATCCTAAATTGTTGCCACAATGTTGACAACGCAGAATTGTTCAAAATTTCAAGATAAATTGCTGTATGGCTGATGTTGGCCCAATTCAAACCATGAAAATGAGTCCAATACCATGACATCACCTTCTCTGAACATCATAGTGGACAACACGCAGAGCATATGCCAGATAGAAACTCGGTCATCTGATTGCCAGAGTGTGTAAAGAGGTTCGTCGCTCCTTAAGCGACGTTTCCATTGTTCAATTCTGAACGTTTCGCTTTGAATCTGATGAAGTGGGGCTCATAAAACAACAGCACTGCCATGGAAACCTAGTATCCCTAATTTCCGGCGAATGGTGATTGTAATGGTGGTACATGGATTTCGTAACTCTGTAAAATTTGTTAAAGCTAAAGATTTCCGATAGATCATATCATACCCTCTAATAGAGGACGATCTCTGCCTGTCATTTTGTTTGGTCTACCACTTCGTTGTTTCACTGACATTTTCCTTGAGACTTCCATTTGATAATGATGTCACTCACAGCTGAACGGGGTATTTGAAGAATGACTGAAATCTCGTGTATAGGTTTTTTGAACATGTTGGAACTCACTGAGCTCCGTTGAGCGACCCATACAGGATCAATAAGATTTGCAATTAAGTCCAGTAAGATATGATTCTGTTTTATATTACCTTAGATATCATAGACATGTAAATTAGGGCACGTAACATTGTTTTCGAAGGGATGTTCGGAAACTTTTGATCAACCGTTGAAACTTAATTTCTTTAGTAGTAGAAAAAAAATTAAAAGTTAATTTTATCTAGAGAGACATCTTTTATATTTTAAGGAAATGCGTATAACTTATTATTATTATTATTATTATTATTATTATTATTATTATTATTATTATTATTATATTAAGACGGTCCATCAAACTCGAAGAGGTAAAAAACCGAACATGTGTTCAATTTAAACTTACAGCAATAAATTAGAAGTAATAAAAACACTGCCCTTTTTTACATGTATTCATTGCCGTTTTTCTCTTTTCCAGTTCAATACAAGCGTGTTTATGGGTTCGATACCCTTCCCTTCCTCGTAAACCGCTTGTGTTGGCAAGTGTCCGCTTTCTTCTCCTTTCGCTAAAGCAGGTGTTGCTTAAAGTTCCTCTCTAATTTCTAGGTGAAATTCTTACTTAAATTCTAAACATTCTTATTCGATAACTCTTCATAATGATGTACTAATGCAAACATTAGTTTGCTCTTTATGATTCTTTCTGTTAAAAGTCTTAATTTTCAATCTTGAAGCGATTCAGCGAAGCGAAGCGCATGTTCAGTCTTTGTGGTCATGGAAACGCAGTATCAATTAAAACCTGCCTTCGTCGAGTATAGAGAAGGAATTTTCAGAAGCACTCTCGGCGAATCACTGTGGTTCATGAGTATCCTTTAGACCACTTCATAACATGGTGATTATTGTTGGAGTAGGTATTATAAAATTTTTTTAATAAGATGTTATGATTAGAATGATATCTACTGAGCAGATGACTTCTTGGATAACGACTTTGTGATAATTTATTTAATTGAGATTCTGCAACACTTAATAGCTGGTAACAAAATTACACTATTATTTATCACACTAGTAGAAATGCATAAAACTAAGTCTACAATGTTTGGATAACACACTGAGGTAGATGTAGTTCTCCGGGTGTAAGATCCACATCACCTCATTCGGTTGATTGACCAGCAAAGTCGTGTGTTGTTTCGCGTTGACAGTGGTGGTCTTCAGCTTATGGGCAGCAGCCTGACCTTTCTAACCTAGCCCATATAGTGTTTGGAGGTCTCGACGAGCCCATCCTGATACTGACACTGTACCCTGCCGCTTTTGCAGCTGTGATTCGCTGTTTATGACGGATCAACCTGATTAAGATAGTCTTTGTCAGTCAGACTGTGCACTCTACAGATCCTTAGAGTCCTGCTAATTGGACGACGGCATAGTCAATTGCTACGATAAATAACAGCTTCCATATTCTGTATGGGCTGTTTTATTAGTCCCCTAAGCACGTATATAGGAAAACATGGAATATTTTTAAGAAGCGTCTTTTTTCAAATTATCATTCAGTGTACATGTTCATAGTAAAGGTAGAAATATAGGATTTTCTGCTGTATTTTACCTCAGGAAATTTCCTGTTTCAAACAATCTATTGCGTTCAATATTTGCATTCTATTCGCTCTGGTCACTGTTTTGCATTCCCAAAATATCCTGATGGAATCGTTAACCATGTTCCATATGGTGAAAAGAAATTCAGGTGAGAACCCTTAAAAATGGATTTTTAAAAACATGCTACATTTTATGGTATAATCAAATTTTCAAAAATCATCCACTACTTTTTTGTAGTTATCTACTTTATAATTCCTTAAGCATTCGCAAACATTCTTGAAGGACTTCAGTTGTTGAGATATACAAAGATCACTATGATAATTTGCATCACTAATCCTTGAAAATCTTATGCGATATACAGGGTGGGTACAAAAATGAGCCCCTCCCCCCTTTTATTTTCGTAACCGAAGCTGATATGTCAATTTTGATGAATCCAATGAGTAGGAAGTTGTGGGTGACCTCCCATGGTGTACTTTTCATCATCCCAAATATGTAAATTAGGACATATTCAAATCCTAGCTTAAAAACCGTAACAGATACACGAAAAATTCCAATTGGAAGACTTGTTCAGCATGGAATTCCGAACAAAACAAAAAAAAAAAAAATTTCCAAAATCCGATGAACGGATCACCAACAATCACATATTGAATTTATTAGTTACCTCCCCAAGCAATTCACAAAGACATTTGAATGTTCAAAATGCAAATCAATAAATTACTAAAAATTACCAAAATAACATTCACTTTCATGAGGAAAAGCAAATAAAAGGCATGTGTCAGCATACAGAAGACAGAACAATTCCAGGATGGCAAGCTACACTGTTCCTAAAATGGTCAACATGATTTTCTGCTTTGGATTTGTTGGTGATCCGTTCATCGGATTTTAGAATTTTTTTTTGTTTTGTTCGGTATTCCATCATGCTGAACAAGTGTTCAGTTGGAATTCTTCGTGTGTCTGTTACGTTTTTTTAAGATAGGATTTGAATGTCTCCTAATTTGCATATTTGGGATGATGAAAAGTGCACCATGAGATAGGTCACCCGCAACTTCTTATTCATTGGATTCATCAAAATTGACATATCTGCTTCGGTTACGAAAATAAAAAGGGGGGGGGGCCTCATTTTTGTATCCACCTGTATAATTTTAAAGAGGCTTAACTTTTAAAACTGTGATGATAGAAAAATGCTAAGATAGTTAAACTATTTTTTTAAAATAACAAAAAGAATCATGCGTAAAATTGCTCTTTGTTTACCCATGTTTCCGGTTATCATTATTATTATACTTGCGAGTAGATTTGCCAGTTAGAAGGAGCGATTATAGAAATCGACTCGTTCCATTTTACGTTAACGCCCTTCCTTTTAATTAATGGTAGCTTTCTTCCTTTTAGAATCGCTCACCCCTTTGTGGACCGTTTCCATTGGACTTAGAAATTTTCAGTGGCGAGTTTTTTTGTTTTTTTTTTGGGCCTACCCTGTATATATACGCATTTATATAATTTTCGCTGTACAAAAGGTTAAGAAGACACCTATCATAGTTTTCTTTATATAACAGAAACATGCTGAGACATATACAACTTTTACACGAGTATCACACAACTTTAATAGCAAAGCTTACATTAAAATTGAACTGAAGAAGACTTGCAGCTGTATAGTTTAATATAAAGTAATGCAAGTTGAGAAGAACACTCGCGGCTGTATTAAAAGTTTAGATAAAGTAAAAAAAAAGAAAGGAACTTCGTACCTTAAGTGAAAATCTTAAAATGGTATTGCTAATGTTTTCGCCAATAATGTATACTTTGAAAAATCTAGCCTTCATATCATCATAAAACTAGACATGCTGCAAGAAAACTGTGATTTTCGTAATCCTCGCACATAACTACATAAGTACATCATGGCCGACGCCTCTACCAATTGGGCTATCGCAGTCGGCCATGATGTATTGGGCCAATTGGTAGAGGCGTCGGCCATGATAGTCGAGGTTCCTGGTTCGAATCCAGATCTCAGAATTTTTCCTTCCATTTTTCAATCGAAAAATTATTACATGTGTTTGGAGACAATCTCCAGTTTATAATTATTATTATTATTATTATTATTATTATTATTATTATTATTATTATACATAAGTACAAGTGAAGACATCTCTGATAAATTTATTCTTTATTCATAAAGGTTACTTTTCAAAGGAGTAAAAATTCTTATAAAAAAATAAAAAATACGTTTAAAATAAACACAATAGAATTTAAACATTACTATTTTTGTCTCAAAATAAGATGATCCTTCAAGAGGTTTTTGAAATGTGAACAATTAAGTGAGCTACATTTAACAGTCCTTCGTTTTAAATTCAATAGCAGATCATTCCACAGTATAGTAGAGTTACGTAGGAAATAGCTGGCAAGAAACTAGAGATCGATGCGGAGTTTCATGTGTTGACCGGCGTTATTAGTAACTATAAAAAGTGTATAGTTCCTAATAGTCACTTCTTTTCATGAATTCTTCATTATTGACTATCATTTCATAGATTAATATTCAAGCAGAACGACAATTCCTTCGTCTTGTTATTCATTTGAAAACCGACTTTCGTATGGTATATATGGGTAGTATTCCATATATACTATAGTCACATGGGAAATGGCTTTTGTTAACATTGCGCTTAATTCTTCTTTAGAGGCATTGATCGAGGAACAAGCTTTTAAGCACACTGGAAGCTTCTATATCTTTTTGTAGTTTCTTTCGCTACAATGCATTCTCATTTCCTGTTGTTGTGCCGGGCTCAAATGCGTTTTCTAAGTGAATACTGCGAATTCCTTCTCTGCCGGTGCGGCGTTCTAAGTGATGTTGTGTCTCCACTTTGAATCTTCGGGTGGAGCGTTTCTTCTCTTCGGATGTTGTGTTGATGCACAGAACCCGCAAGCTCTTTTCTTCTCATATCTGGGAGCGGCATCTAACCTAAATAAAACTCAATGTGCGTCTAGTTTTATTCCCAGCTCCTTTAACTTGTATCTATTTCTCTTTGTTTTTCCTTCGCACGAGATACTAGATATAAAATTAAATTTTGGTTTGTTCACCATAAAAATTTAGGCTCAACACTTATTTCTTCTTCTGTGAAATATTTCGAAATTACCATCTAAAGTAACTTTCAAATGGAACATTCTGTTTCTCTTACCTCACCCTCTGCAGTTTCATTTATCATTAGGAAGCATAACCTCTGTTCTTAAAATATTGTCTGAAAGTAGGGAAGAGTGGAGCAAAATGAATATAGGGGACAAAGCGGATCAGCCAAATATTTCTCTTTTTCCAGATAAAAGGTACGACGTGCACCTTTCTGTGTGTTGCCTAGTCAGTGCACACAGAGTACAAGTCATCGTGGGACGTGTTAAGACCGAACGAAGTAAATTATGTAAGTTAATGTGTTTGCATGCGGTTTTCGTAAAATTTACAGTGTTTCATCATTTAGCTGCAGTTCAGTAATGACTCATTTGATCGAAATTTCTTCTAGATATGTGTTGATTATGTGTTCAGTTAGTGATTTATTGATAATATAATTCGACTCAGTTTTCACCCGTTAGGATTAATGTGCTGTTCATGGAATTTTTTTGTTTTTAAAGTGAGAGGATGGGGCAAAGTAGATAATTGATGAAGGGGAAAAATGGATCAGGAAAGATGTGAGACCACTACCTACCAAGACTGTTGGAGAAGTGTGTAAACGAAGTGTCAGGAGGAAACTTCCGAAATATTGACAAGCTCGCCAGAAACGGGAAAAATCATCCAATTCTGCAGCTAGAAGCTCGAGAGGCAAAGGTTCGAAGAAATGTGTGAAGAAACATGAACTTTCAAAAGCTCCGGCGTCATTGGGATCCTATGAAGGACAACTTGATTTTGTCTGTGATCATTGTACCTCTTAGGCTATTCTGTGTGTATGATCCAGTTTTGTCCCCGTCCTCTGATCCACTTTGCCCACACAGTGGGGCAAAGTGGATAATTTGCACATATTTGTAAAAATATTAATATGATATTAAAAAAATGCTGGAGTATATAACTGTGATTGCTTTAGATTATTGTTCCCATTGCTTTGAGGTATTGGATGTGTGTAAATCTGAGAAAACTAACTCAAATTGCGTAGGTTTAATCTGGCCGTTTCTGAAATGCTGCCCCACTTGGCCAACACCACCTCTACTCAAAGCCTGAGCGCGAAAATTTCATGCATTGTTACATCATCATACCTACTCATAATTTCGGGCTTATTATTGGTAGAAATGCGATTAAAGATGACTACCTATGATGTTTTAACAATGTATGACGTTTCCGCGCTCAGGCTTTCTCTTTAGGTGGTGTTGCCTTGGCCCGATAGCCAATGATCATCCCCTTTTGAAGGTCCGACAGGTCACTTGCTCTGCCCACGACGGCGACAATTGCTGTGTTAACGGATGCTACTACACGTCTGCTGTTGTCAGCTTTTAATGATATACCATGGGACGTTCCAACATGTTCGAGGAGAGGTGGTCATATTAATGTGTCCCGAACTTGTGTGTCTATAAAAGTCGAAATCGAGAACACAATGCCACACCCTCCAGAAGCTGGCATATTTTGGTATTTATTATATGATAGTACGGAACCCTGGATGCGTGAGTCCGACTCGCACTTGCCCAATTTATTTTCTATGCAGATGAACAGTAGCCTATATTGCAGAATATAACTTTTGAAACCATCGATGTTCCACTTTCATTTCTTTACACTTCAAACTGTACGGTTGACACCCGTCATGCGACGGGTGGAATTCTAGTAATGGATAAAAAGACAAACGAAACTATTTTATACAATGACGTATATTAAAGATAGACTGCGAATCCTATTGTTAACAGCGGCAAAAAGTGAAGCAAATTAGCCTTTTCACCTGTCGACAGATGGCGCCACTTGCGCATGCGCAATGCACGGGTTGGTTGGCAAAAAACGAAAAAAAGTGCTGGGCGATTATCATTTTTTGATATTCGAACTTATGGTAATCGAATATAAGAATTACTCGATTAATCATCGATTTTATTATTTTTTTTTTTTGGTATTGGCATGTTAGCTGGCAAATTAGCATTAAAATTACCAGTTTTGTCTACATTTATAAGATATTCGTTATAATGAATTATCATTGCCCCAAAGTTGAAACACCAATGAAAATAGTGATTTGGAGTAATTTTTAAGTATTACAAAGCAATATATGTGAATGGGCTGAATTTTTTTTAGTAAGTAAACCTTTCTTAGGGTACATAAAATATTTATTTTAATTTATTAAAAAATATTGTATAAGCACATATATTTAATTATATTTAATTGACACGGAAAAGTTAGCTCATTTAATAAAAAAAAAAACGAAAAAATTTTATTCGTTTGTTGGTCAAGCATCAGCTTTTAACCAAACCGATTTTCGTTATTTTTTTTATTTTTCGGCTTATATAATGTAGACGTGGATAAAGTTGTTTATTGCCTTAAAGGAGTTCCACAGGGTTGTCCTCTATCTGGTCATCTTTTCTGTTGGTATATAAACGATGTTTTCCAGCTAGATTTAGTTGGGGAGCTCTGGAGTTACATGGACGATTTATTTGTTGTATATAGGGGAATCGGAATGGCTGTACATTGGCTCGAGAGATATTTTCAAATTATAAAATACTGGGCAACAAAAAATGAATTAGTTTTTAATGAAAAGAAAACGAAGAAATGTGTTTTTTGGGAAAAACGAGGGGAACGTGGAATGATGGATATCGTTGGAATTAAAACTTATAACAGATTGCTGTTCTTTGATCAACTACATGAGATCGAGGTTAAGATTTTAAAATTACAATTTTGGCAAAAAAAATTAGAAAATTTTTGGGCATGAATGACAAAATTTTGTTCGTTAAAAATATCTTGTGCGCTTATTTCCAATACTGTGGTTGGGTTTGGACCTCTTGTGATAAGTTTAGGACACGTAGGGTTAAAATTGGGTTTAATAGGGTAATAAGAATATTGTTCCGACTTTCAAAATTTGATTCCATAACTGCTCATTGTAACCACTATGGACTTTTATCTTTTAATCAACTTATAAAATATATACAGATTGTTAGAATAAGTAAATTAATTAGGATGAGAAATGCCAATAATTGTTTATGTATGAACTGGTTTAGAGATAATGCAATAATGAGAAAGAGTGTAAGGGGTACATTTAATTGCCCAATAAAATTTGTTAAGTGTAGCATTTTTCCTTTTAGTGCCATACAAGAATGGAATTCCTTGCCGGACAAGCTAAGAATTTTGTTTATCGATTGTAAAGATATAAGATGTGGCAACCAATGTAAACATTTTAATAACAGATTATATTAGAAAATAGTTATATTTTTTGTATATTTTATATTGTACATACCACTGCGTGGTGAATAAAGATTAATAAAAAAAAAAAGATTAATATAAATAAATAGACACCAAAGAAAAGAAATGGCTAAAAGAAATGGCACGAATTGCAGCTTTTTTGCCAGCTGTATCAAACGTCTCTCTGAAATACCTTGTTCCACCAGCCACATCCATCCTTTCGGAAAGATTGTTTTCCAAAGCCGGAGCAACAATCACAAAGAAAAGAAACAGTTTGGGTGCCAAATGTGTTGAAAAACTACTTTTAATGTTTTCCGTGGGTTACGAAAAATTACTGAACGCTTAAAATTTATAATAAGGGAATACAGTGTGGAAATTTAACAAATAAAGTTGTACACTTTAAAAGAGCTAACTTTTCCGTGTCAATTAAATATATGTGCTTATACAATATTTTTTAATAAATTAAAATAAATATTTTATGTACCCTAAGAAAGGTTTACTTGCTAAAAAAATTCAGCCCATTCACATATATTGCTTTGTAATACTTAAAAATTACTCCAAATTACTATTTTCATTGGTGTTTCATTATGCCAAATAACTTTGGGGTAATGATAACTCATTATAACGAATATCTTGTAAATGTAGACAAAACTGGTAATTTTAATGCTAATTTGCCAGCTAATATGCCAATACCAAAAAAAAAAAAATTTTTTTTTTTAATTAATAAAATCGATTATGAATCGAGTAATTCTTATATTCGATTACCATAAGTTCGATTATCAAAAAATAATAATCGCCCAGCACTTTTTTTTCGTTTTTTGCCAACCAACCCGTGCATTGCGCATGCGCAAGTGGCGCCACCTGTCGACACGTGAAAAGGATAATTGAGCCATGGCAGTTCTGGGCAGGAGTGAGCCGTGGAGTAATTAGCTGTCTGGCTGCTTTGTTTTTGAAGATTTTGGGACCGAGGAATAATTAATTCAAAACCATTCCTCAAACTTATTCCGCGTACAACTGTACAAACAGACACGAAAAAGGACCAGGAATCATTTTCCACAAGCATAAATCACAAATACGTAACTAAAATGAAAATACATAACTGAAAGACGAACGAAACGAAATTGAAATTGAAACCATGATCGAAAAATTGTTTATAAAATATAATAAAATACTTCAAATACAAAGTTAACGAAAAGATAAACTTATCAGTCCGTAATCGGCGTGTGAAAGAATTATTAATCAGCTACCCTCATGTTTAGCCATGTGTTTTGCATCATCTTCACTCACTTTCGGCCATGACAGTTCTGGGCATGGAACTTCCCAATTTGCTTCAAGTAACAATAATTGCTTCGGAGTCTATCTTTAATATACGTCATTGATTTCATATCCACAGACAATCGTATTGCAATCGATTCGTAGTGATGAGTCAAGAAAGAATACACTATTACTT
>JAHWFO010008480.1:7036502-7058184 GCA_023313115.1 Rhysida immarginata
TTGTTGACATGGGTACGCGCACATGACGATCTCTTTGTCGCAGCTAAAATTCCTTCTTAGAATCTTTGCAAGATTTTACTGACGTTTAAATTTACAAATGTAAACCTGAAATTTTACTTGTATGTTACATGATATTACATATTATAAAACTTTTCAATTATACTCGGGCGATTATAAGAAGAAATATGGCCACTCCCACTTACTGATTGCGAAACCAACCACGGCCTTCTAAAAACTATTAGGGTCATCAAATAAAAACGAGATTTTTAAAGGCGTTGATACATACCTGAACAAATACAGAAATAAACACCGTGGGCGTTAAGGCAAGCATCCCATCTATCCACGAGTTGACGGATTCCCTTCTCATAAAATTCCCTTGGCTGCTGAAGTAAAAAAGCTGTGATCTCTTGCTGGACCTCAGCGTCCGATGTGAATCGTCGAGCTTTCAAAAGTCGTTTCAACGGTCCGAAAACGTTAAAATCGCACGGTGCCATTTCAGGACTGTAGGGAAGATGCTTTAGGACATTTCATCGCATCCTCATCCGTTGATCCTTGTCCTCTTGCTTGGCCGTTGTCGTGAAGCAGGGTTACTCCAGCGGTCAGCATTTCCGGCTGGTTGCAGAGTTTCGAGTATCGATCCGCATTAACGGTATTGCCCTTAGGTGTGAACTCAATGAGAAGAGGTCCTTTCAACACCGCGCGCTGTTCCTCTTTCCTCGCGTTTGGGATAACGAATGCCATTACTCTATCTCACATCTTGCTTTGCGAACCGCATACAACCAATGCCACCTAAAGACAAGGCCTGTTCACTGAAATATCATACATTGTTACATCATCATCAGAGGGCGAGATTTAGGGCTTATTATTGGATGTCTACCAACAATTACAGGTTTCTACCAATAATAAGCCCTAAATCTCGCCCTCTGATGATGATGTAACAATGCATGATATTTCAGTGAACAGGTTCATTGATACAACCAAGTTTCTATGAACACTAATGACTCGCGTGGTTACCACGGTCTATAGATATTCATGGTCATCGAGCTCCATTGTTAAAATGAAGCTAAAGTTTCTAGCTCCCGGTAGGGCGGAAACTCTATTGAAAAGTGGCGCTGCATGTACAATCTGCCCAATTGCGCCTGCAGCGCCACCCTATCGGCAGACAGAAACTTTACTTTCGTATTCAGTTTCAATGAAAATCTCTATCGCAGGTTGCGGTCGGGAATAGTGCGATCTATGCGGCACCTGGCGCGATCTGTTTTCCTTAGCTTCTCGAAACAATGGAAAATGGCCGAAGCTCGATGACCATGAATATCTATAGACCGTGGTGATTACTTAACATGTGTACGCATGCGCCCGTATGCTACAATGCACCTCCACGCGCATATTCTTGCTGTCATTTCTATAATCTCGTTTTCATTTGACTGACCCTCATACCAGGCCTGAAACAACAACACCTAGAAAGAAAGCCAAACAACTGAAACGTCATGCATTGTTACATCATCATATTTCGACCCGAGGCCTACGAGATAACAAGGCCTGGAAGCGAAAAAGTCACATGACCATCGGGGTGCTAGCAACAATCCAACGTTCATTGTCTCCATCTTGGATGTTAACAATCAGTGTTTTTCCCTTTGTTGGAAACAATGTAGGTTGGATTGTTGCTAGCACCCCGATAGTCAGGTGACTTTTTCGCTTCCAGGCCTTGTTATCTCGTTGGCCTCGATTTCGACCATAGTTAATCGTAATTATACCAATAATAAGCCCTAAATTTAGTCAACTTATGATGATGTAACAATGTATGACGTTTCAGTTGTTCGGCTTTCTTTGTAGGAGGTGTTGCCTGAACCAACGCCACCTAAAAAACAAAGCCTGCTGACTGCGTCATCAAATCTGGGCCGACAATCCAACTTTCATTGTTTACAAAAACTTTTCATTGTTTTTTCGTTTGTTGTAAACAATGAAAGTAGATTGTCGGCCCAGATTTGATGACGCAAGTCAGCAGGCTTTGTTTTTAAGGTGGCGTTGCCTGAACATGGAAAAGATAAAACATTGTTACTTCGTTCTGGTGATGCTATTACAGAAGTAAGTTCAACGTCACAATCGTAGTGCTTCAATAATAGAAACATGTTTAGGTTTCGTAGTTTCTAGAAGCTCGTGTTATCAACGCAGGCAATCATCTTTAACTTAGTCTCTCTTCCTCAGCCTTTGTTCAATTTTAAAGTGTTAACATTGCCATGTTTCAAAGAAAGGTTTTGCAGAGTAATGGAAGTGATTGGCATGTGTCTTCCTATAATCGCCCGAGTATAAGTATGCCTTATGCTACTGCTTCTTAATAACCATTAAACGATAAAGAATAATCATAAGATGTTCAGTGAGGGTTTTATTATACGCCAACCTCAGCTGTTCAAATTAATGATGAAAAATAGGAAAGAAAATTCCACAGCCTGAGTTCGAAGCAGGAACCAACCAATTTTCTTTCCTATTTTTCATCATTAAACAATAAGCTTGGCTGGCTATGACTTCCTAGTGCAGAAGACGTGTTGAGCAAAATCATAAAATTTATTCATAAAATAAAGTTGATTATTTTTACGAGCAAATGGTGTGTTATAATCGTTTTCATTCTCAACCATAAATATATTTTTCCACGTGATATTTTACATTGTAAGAACGAACTTAATTACCTCTTGTTTGAAAACTGAAGTGATTTTCGTATTAACCACTTTTAAACTAGCTAGCTTTCCGTTTCGTCGAGAATCAATGTCAAATAAAAGAGAAAATGTATCGTTAAATAAAGAAGAAAAGGAGTAAAAGTGAAGTAGGGGGGTGACGAGGAAGTGATGAAAGATTGGCACAAAATAAACTGGCCGGGGTCCCAAAAGATAGGCGCCAAAACTGTCAGTAACACCTGTCACATTTCCACGATAACCTTCAATAGTAAGAGAGAGAAAGAACATCCAACACAAAAGAGACACAACCTCTGCGACCGAATCAATAATTATGCCCAGACTTCGACGGGGTCCTCCTTTTGCTTTTCACCCACGTCTCTCTCTTCTCTTTCTCTCCTACCCACGTACATTTTGCTGGAGAAAAAAAGTCAATATCTATTGCCGTTACTGTTTCGACAAAGCCATTAGAAACTAGATATGACCCTATATTTGAGAACGTTACAAAGTGCGTTCCGACAAGTGATAACGTATTGGTTCTTGGGATGAACTTCATTTTGAAGATCTTAATGAAATTTATGTTTTTGCTCTTCATTTCTGACAGACTTAAAGGAATGTATTGTCTTCTCTAAGAGTTTCAAGATCACCTAACACACTTTTCAATTGAGACGTCAAAACAAACGTTTATTTAAGTTACACAATATTTTTTTAACTAAATTTGTATTAAAATTATAAAATCATAAACACACAATTCATACTTTTGAGCAATTTGATTTGTTGTTCGCGGATTTTAATGTTATACAATATCCAATCACATTATGACGACCATCTCTCCAAAGCAGACATCATAACAACCCTACTAAGCTTGTGCGAAGATATCAACTTCATCGATAATGCACGTGACTTAATAGACTTGGGAAAGAGCATGATTATTGGCTGTCGGGCCAGGGGTGGCAGCATTTCGGAAATGCGAAGTTTGTGAAATATTTTTTTGCTGCAGTAGTGAAAGTGTATCGAGATTGAATGAAATGGAAGAAGTGTGACGATCCGATGTAGCAGCTGTGGAGGCCCACTTACCATTGATCCCAGGGGTGCACGTTGGCTGAATCAATTGCCAAGATGAATCAACGTACTACTATTGAACAACTGAGCGTCGAAATAAACCATGGAGTCAAAAGAGGAGTCTCCAAAACGACAGTCCAGCGAATCCTTTCGCGTGATGGATTCCAAAGCAGACCTATATGCCACTTCTTGATTTTGTGCGGCAATTTCGGGACTGAACCTGGCCGAGTGACAACCTTCTCCGATGAGTCAATATTGCTTCATCTATAACGGACGGATGGTGACGTATCCTTAAGGAGCAAATACCCGGACACAGGTGTGGCAGAAGATAGGCTCGTAGAGGTGGGAAAATATGGGGAATATTTATATGGAATGGTTTGGGTCCGCAGTTACCTTTGAATACATAAACAGTTACTTCTCGATCGTTGCCGATCAGATATAGCCATACTTGTTGACTCTTCTCCATTGAGGTATGACACTTGTCAGTAATATCTGGCCAGCATACTCTGCATGTCTCCCAGTCGAAAATCTATAAGATTACCTCGAACGAATGAACCCTCCGCCAATAAACCTTAACCAGTTCCACTGCATGGTCACAGATGACCGTTGACAGCGTCCACTATCTTACGGATTCCATGGCCTAAACAGCACATTCTGGCTATTATGTCGGTGGTCATTCTAATTTGATTGGGAATCAAGCGGGATGTAGGCTGGAACATAACGGTAGTTGTCTTTGCTATATATTTCAAATAGAATTTATTTCCTTCTAATTAATAAGTCTAAAAAAGTAAAATGTTTACTTTCTTTTCGGTTGTAATAGACTAAGGGAGATACATGTAATTACTGAGTTCCCTTAAAAGTTGTCCAATCTGGTGACTGCCATCGAAAACAGCGAAAGCGTTGTCAGCATAAGTGTAACAGATCATTAGAAAATAGATAAACGTTGACGATGCTTTATTCTCTAAATCACTGAGAAAAAAGGTGGCTAAATATGAACTTTTGTGGGGATGCCTTTATTCATTTTATAAAGTGATAGTTGAATATAATGACATCATTGCAACAACATAGCTCAGTCAACACCATAAGATCTCTAGCGTAGGCCAATGGAACATCGTTCTGATGCAGGAATTAGCCTTATGGAATCAACAAGAAGTAATGATTTGAGAGGGTCAGTCATAAGTCAAAGATAATTTCTGTATAAAATTATATTCCTCTGAATTTTGCTGAATTTATTGAGCAGCTATCTGAACACAAATATGTACTCGTGCTCGTGGCTACCTAGAAAGGTAAGGTACCTATACAGGATGTTTACGAACTCTGTGTACAAACTTTTAGGGATGATAAAGGGCCTTATTTTGAATACATTTTGCCAATAAACTGGGCAACGCAAATGAATCCTTGATACATAAAATATTGTCAAAGCTAATCCTCGGTCACTTGTGAGTCGTAGTTATCAGTGGTAGGTCAGTGATTCTCCATGACCTGGGCAAGGATTCTCCATGGATAATGTCACTGGATTATACTTGCTTTCAGAACGTTTAAACGGCGATGTGTATGAAATTTCTTACAACAGATCTAAGAATCATGTGGTTCCAACACGATGGATCACCAGCCTATTTTAGTTCTAATGTACGGCATAACCTAGACGATACGTTCCATGATCGATGGATTGGTCGAGGAGGACCAGTTGCATGGTCACCTTGATCGCTGACCTAAAGCCTTTAGATTTCTTTATCTGGGGACATCCGAAGAATGGTGGTGAACAGTGGCGGCTCGTAGCTGAAATTAATGGGGGTGCTGCTACAGAAAATTTTTAGCCTTTGTTTTAAAATTGTGTAAAAAGAAACAAACATATTTTATAAAATTGTATAAAAAGAAAATTTATTCAGAAACTTGATAAAATCCTGAAAAAACAAAATCAAATATTTTTTTTACTTACTAACTTAAATTGCTACAGTTCAAGCTTAATCTATTCATTTAAAAATAAAATCCATTTTTCTTGTTTTAATTTGCGCGAAAAGATCAATAATTTTCTCCTTGATCTCTGGATGACAGCTGAGGAATTTTTTCTCCATTGAAAGCAATGCAAGCGCATTTAGTCTTTCCGAATTCAAAGTGCTTCTTAGAAAGATTTTTATTCTTTTCAATGTTGAAAAGCAGCGTTCTGCCTCTGATGTAGTCATGGGAATTGTCAATAGGATTTTTATCAGTTTCGTAATTTCACTAAAAACATCATCTAGATTATTTTCCAAAATAAATTTCAGCAGCTCAATTAATTTGCAACATCCATCAGTATCAGATCTACAATAGAATACTTTTAGTTCAGTTTCAAGCTTTTCTTTGTCAATCATGGGATATGCTTCAATGGTCAGTACTATCTCTTCTGTGGGATGTTCATTCTTAAAACTACTGAAGCATTTCTTGTTGAACAATTTAGCAGCTACTAAGTGTTTAGTGGAAGAATATATGTCCATGATATCAACACATATACAGTCACACACTTCCTTAGCTTCGGCCATGAGCGTCTTTGAAGGATTCTCACAGTACTTTGAGTTTCTCAATTCTAAAATAGCAGTTTTGAAATTTGCTATATATTCATTAACTTGAAACACTAATTTCTCGAGATTGCATTTGGTTGTAAATTATTTCAACATGCGGCATAATTTGATGGAAAATTGAAATTATCATCATTCAGGTATTTTAAAATTCCTGTTGCTTCTGCAATTGTTTGATCTGAATTTGATGTTGACTGAATTTCAGTAAGACAATTTTTTAAAGGTTGCAAATTTTCATGAACTCTGTTTATAGTCCGTATATTGAAGTTCCACCTTGTAGAAGATGGACGTGGAATGCTGACTTCCATATGCTTCTTGAGAATAGACACACGTTGCGGTGATATTGAGAAGAATGTTGGTATAGCCAAAATGTTAGAGAAAAATATTCTTGCGTTTCGTGTAATACTTGCTGCATTTCTCATTATTAAATTAAATTGATGTGCATAACAGTGAATGAAATGCGCATTACTATAAACTGCTTTTATTTTTGCTTGAACTCCTGCTTCTTTGCCTTTCATGACATTTGCACCATCAAATGTCTGAGTTATCAATTTTTGTTCATTTCCTTGAAGGATTATGTCCAATTGTTCTAAAATACGTTTTGACATGCCATCTGCTGTTTGATTTTCTGGAATAAAGAATTCCCCAAAACGCTCAAATATTTCTCCATTCAATACGTACCGTAGAACAAGAACCATTTGAGTGTGTTCCGAAACATCTGTTGTGTCATCACTGATGACAGCTACAAAAGGAGCTTTTGAAATTTTCGTCCTTATCTCCTCATGGTATATGTGTAGCAGGCAGTCAAGTATCTCATTCTGCATGGTCTTAGAAACACCTTTGAAGACTGGACTAGTTTCTAAGTGATTCTTTAAATCTGAATCTAATTTAGATGCAAAATTTACTAATCCTCTAAATACCCCTGGATTTATTGAATCGTCTTTTTCATCATGTCCTCGTAAGGGAGTTTCAAAGTTTCCACAAAGGAAAATGCAGTCTATTATTTTGGACAAAATTTCACGGTTCTTTTTAACCTTTATATTATGCTCATTGATTGAAAGTCTGTATGCCTAAAAGTGCCAGTGAAACTACATTATCAATGTGCTTCTTTGATTTCTCATGCTTTTTAGTTTTTTCTTTCATTTTGTTTACATTTCTAAAACCATCTTTTGTCCACTTTGCATCACCTCCAAACAGCAAACACGGGAAACAAAACAATGTATTTTTTACTTCACAACCGCAAAGCCAACGTTTCCGTTGGTACCATTCAGAACTAAAGCTACGAATATATTTCTTGTTGTTGCTTATACCTGGCTGAGATATTAGAATATCAGGTGTTGAGCGACCTTTTTTCTTAACTGCAACTTTCTCATGGAGAGACAACTGTGAAAACTTAAGCTGTTGAAGTTCACTTACAGTCACAGAACTTATTTCTTGCGGATGCAAAGCCATGGCTAAAAGTTTTCTGTTAAATAAAAGAACCGTAAAAATGAATCAAATAGAATAGCTGGAAGCAGGATACTAATCTAATTTTAGACTTTATCACATTCAAGAAAATGATACACGGTTTTTAAGCCCAACGCATGCGGAGTAAAAAAAAAAAAAAAAAAAAAAAAAAAAAGTACCTTCGACCAGCACACAAAGGTCGGCACTGTGGGAACGACAGTGCCCTCTCTCCCTTGCAACCTCGCGCGCAGCTTCCTATGTACACATGTGCGCAACAGCAGTCAAACACCTCGCAGCTAGCACTGTGAAGCGCACAGTTCCACGATTATTGAAACTGAAAATGAAAGTAATGTTTCTAGCTCCAGACAGGGCGGCGCTGCAGGTGAAAATACATATTTATATCTATAGACCGTGCTACCAATGATTTGAACTATTAAAGCTACTGGATCCTCCCCGCGTAGAACTGCCGGCGGTCATGTAATCGATAAGCAACCAGGGCAAGCAATCGATCAACTGTAGGGACAGATTCAACTGAAGCCATTGAGCAAAACAGTAGTTATGATGGATTTATTAATGACAAACTCCTGTTAATTTAACTCCAATGCAATTAAACAATTTAGTCAGGCCTACTGACGAAGAAAGCATCTTGCAAAGTCACAACTTCATTGGATTAAAAATTTAAAAAAAAAGTTTTAAGCACATACTTTTACTTTAAAAAGTGGAAATAAAAAGTAAAATACGAGTATAATTTTTGGTGCCTGTCATTTAAATAGAAATTCATAAAATTAATAAAGCTAAAGGTTTGGGGCGCGTTTAATGTAAATTTTAAATTGAAAATATTACACAATAGAATAAACTTTACCTTTTTTTTAATTTTATGAATTCCGATTTAAATGTGACACCAAAAATTATTTTGGACTCTTTTCATGCACGTTTTAAACGTGTGCTTAAAATACTTTAAAAAAATTTTAATAATTTTTTATTTTATTCTTTTTAGTCTTTATTTTTTAAAAAAAAAACATGCTTTTACATACCCACAAAACCAAGAAAGCCATGGAGATCTGAACATGAAAGAGTTCGCAGGCAATGAGAAGTAAATTGGATACATACATCCTAGCTGGTGGTAGTCATTTTCAGCAGTTATTGTAGATTAAGAAGCTTTACTTGTAAGCTTATGTAAGATAATAAATTATTAAGAATTGATTTTTTAATATTTTTTTATTTAATGTGACACCTAAACATAACGGGAATCAATGAATAATTCCGGCTAAAATAGTAAATACTACTCCTATTGATACAACGTAGTGAAGGAAGTGATCATTGCCTGGGATTTTAATTAAACAAAAATCACTTTTAATCCTGTTTAAGAATTCTAATTTGAATATTTTTATGCTGAATTCTAGTGTCACCAAAAATGAATCAGAATGCCAAATTTGGAGTCGTTTGAACAACGGGAAGTGGGTGAAAATTTGATTGCAATATTTGACCCAAACTAATAAACATGTGAAATTAAATAAAGTGTAATGTATAATGAAAAATAGAGGATGTAGAATAGAGGTAAAAATAATGAAAAGCGAATAATCATTGGTATCAAAAACAGTGTTTATTGTTACAACATTAACATTCTTACATATCTGCAATTGCAAGGTACTAACTAATTAAAACAAAATCCAAATAATGCAATGTGGTAGGAAATTTAATAACAGTCGACGCGTTTCGATAATATCGCCATCATCACGGCCACAAAATAACTACAGAGGTGAAAACAACAAGACTACCGAAAATATAGCTAAAGAATAGGCATGTCAACCAATCGGATTTTAGGTATTAAAGCACTGATTGGTGTATATGCCTCTTTTGTTAGCTATATATTCTGTAGTATTGTTGTTTTTTTTCCTCTGTAGTTATTTTGTGCCCGTGATAAGTGTTATTACTGAAACGCGTCGGCTGTCATTAAAATTCCTACAATGTTGCAATATCACAATACATGATACAGTACACCGGTATAACCACAATCATTAACGGGATCATTCTCTATATCTATGTTCTGGACCAATAATCACTGATGCTCGAAAAAAATGTTTTCACTTCATGAACATACGCTTGAATGCATCTAATTTCAAAGATATACCAAATTTATTAAATGCCATTTTAAAATTTATTAAAATATTTAGAAAATATCCGTTACTAATTCTAGCTGAAAGAAAATATGGCCAAGTGACATTTTTATTTGTTAAATGTCTGATTTATAGGTGAAAAAAAAAACACGTGCGGTTACGATTTACGACGTCAACCTGCCATGATCTTAGCACCTTATTATTAAAAAAATAACACAGATGAAAGAAATATCTTGACATTACCTTGTGCAACAGGTTTCCTGTAAAAAAATTTCTTTGAATGTTTACAAAATGTACAGTAAAAACCGAAATACTGGGTAACAAGCGCCCGTATCCTTACGTTGAGTAACACGCTCCACTCTCTACTACTCCCTACAGTTGATCGCTTATCTCAGTCTAGTACTTATCGATTATGTTATTCGCCTGTCGCGTCGCGTCATCCAGCAACAGCGCGGATGATCCAGTAGTTTAATAGTTCAAATCATTGCGTGCTACTGACATTAAGCTTAAGGATTATATATTGTCATACAATTATAACGAAAGAATTAAAGAAAAAAGGACTCATTATATTAAATGTTATCGATAATATCAAGTTGAAACTAGGGGTGCTGCAGTTCCGCAGTGCCTATGGACGAGCCGCCACTGGTGGTGAAAAATAAATCCCTAACTCATTGTAATAACCAAAATATATCGCGCAACCGACGAGGAAGACAGGCCTGGGCCAACACCACCTAGAGAGAAGGCCTGCGCACGGAAACGTCATACATTGTTATATCATCACACGAAGTCATAATTTAGATCTTATTATAGGCGTGTTTCAAAACTCGAGATCTCAATGGGCGGGGCAAAAAAATCTGCCACAACGTCATCAAAAACGTCACAGTTTAGCTCGAATTTTGAAACAACAAGCATTCACATAGTCTATTCAAAATAGCGCTTTTAACTATGAACAATCATCTTCTACTATTGAAGATTATTAGTTCTGAAGAGACAGGAAGGTTTTTTAAAAATCATCCATTGGATGCATATGATCTCGTATGATCATAGACGTGCACCCCCGTCGAAACGAGCGAAAATAACTATTACGAACCGACTATCCAGAAATACACGTATTTAGATGATTTTAAGTCAATTAAAGTCGGATTAAAACAGTGTTTCCGTCTGAATGATACAAAAATTCCAGACGTTCAAACCAACAAGCAAAATAAAAACCAAGCCCAACAACCCTCACGTTACCTTTCGAGGTTTTTTTTTTAATTAAATGCCATTCAAAATTCGTTTTATCCTTAATTATAATATTAAATATTAAAGAAATTTTGACAATTTATTTTTTCTTTACAAATACGTTTTTTATACAGTTTTAATTAATTCTGTTTCATTCAAATCTGGCAATCAATTTTTCACCCACTTCCCCATTATCAATTATGAAAATACTAAATAAAATGAACGCGCCGCTAAACGTTTATTATATTCAATTATATGAATTCCTATTTAAATAAGAGGTGCCAAAAATTATTTTTTACTTTATAGTGCACTTTATAAAGTAAAAGGCTGTACCTAAAAAGCTTTTTTTTAATTATTTTTATTTAAGAAAATATTTTGAAAATTTCGAAATATATTGGTAACCCGGACAATCGAAAAAATATTATTAAAAAATTCGTATTCAACATCATAGCCATGCTGGGCGTAGCCACCATCTTGACGATCCAGGCGTGTTTTTAAACCGAGATTAGCGAGGAAAGTGAGATTAGCGAGGCTTTCGAGATTAGTGAGACGACTTTCAGAAGTCTCCTTCTCCTAGTTTTCATCTAGCGAATGCGACGTCAAATCCGCGTCACGGACGCAAAATCTCGATCTCCTCGAATTTTGAAACACGCCTTATTGGTAGAAATACGATTAAAAATGATTGTTTTAGATGATGTAACAATGTATGACGTTTCCGTGCGCAGGCCTTCTATCCATAGAAGGTGTTGCCTGAGCACTCAAAACTCACCTGACCATACTAGTCAGAGCAACAATCCACCCTTCACTGGGCGAGGTCAAAAATATTAACACCGAATTGAGTTAGTGAAGAAAATCATTGTTGCTACGATAGTCAAGTTGATCATAACAACACCTCTACTAAGTGGTGTTGATCATAACCACCGAGAGAGAGGGCCTCTTGGTTGACATTTTTGACCTCACCCACTGTTTCTAACAGGCGAAACAGCACTGATTGGAAGTTTGGATCGCGCCAAGATGGCGACAATGAAGTTTGGATTGCTGTTCAGACTACTACGGCCATAGCAAAGTCAATAGAAGGTATGATCCAAGGTATGCTCATCACTTCCTAAGGGGCTCTGGTTGACATCTGCCACCCTGGTCGTGGGTTCGAATCCCACCATGGGCATGAATGTTTGTGTTTGTCCCGGGCTGCGTACAGATATAACTTGTGTAAAAGGCGCAAAATGACCTTAGTAGTCGACGTCAAAATTTCTAATAAACCCTAATAAACTTATGCATAGGAATTATTTCACTCGGAAAAGCTTTTGCTTTTGGAAGAAAAATTACCAATTACCAATAGTGAAGATTAATGTAACGTAACAACAACGGGGAATGACCCGCCAGAAAACAAATCGGAAGGCCAAACCCCATGTTGCCCCCCAATAGGCCAAAGGCCCAAAACGGGGTTAATGAGGTCACATATAAAACATAAAGAAAAAAGAAAAGAAAAACAAAAAAGAAACATTGTAACTTTATTTATTTACTAGCAAAGGTACCCGGCGTTGCCCGGGATAATTACTTGGATGTAAACAGAACAATCACAAAAAATTAAATTAAATTTTGCAATATCTTAAAAATAAACACATGAAAATGCTTAGAATTAATACAGTAAAAATTCTTAATGAAAATTCGAAAAAAATCTTTTTAAAGGCTCACAATGGCTGGACCTCTCCAAGGATGCCACTGCTATTTTAAATAATTTCTTACTCACGTAATCTTACCTTAGATGTATACTTAGTGTTGTTGCAATTTCCACTCTTCTCTCGATGTGTTGAAGCAAAATTTGGCCATTCATCACTTTGGGCAGTCTAGCGGTCGCGGATTCTTCTATTTACTTGCTTCCCATTTGCTCAATACATCACGGAGCTAAAGGAGTGCTTCCTCTGTCGTCTTTCCACTCTTTCTCAATAGTCTGCTAACTCTCCATTATCTCCATTTACTGATCATTTTTAAAGATTTTCAAGAAATTGTTAAGTACTAAGAACTCTCTTTTCTAAGAAAAGCCTGAATAACAGGAATTCTATGCATTGTTACAAATTGAAACTTATCCATATTGCATCATCATTTTATGTTCATTGTTATAATTCTTGGAAAGGATTGCTTTATCATTGCATCATCATTTTGAGCTCATTGTTATTGGTGAATTGCGTGTTGAAACTATTGTTGATACCTATTGTTGCACAAACTTTTATTTGCATTGTTGGTCATGAGATATATATTGTTGGTCCGTGCAGAGTGTTTGTGAATTGCGTGTTGATACCATTGTTGCAAAAACTTTGTCTTGCATTGTTGGTCATGCGATATTTCTCATTAATATGCCTTGCCATAACCATGAATATCGATTTTTTATCGATAATTATTATTTTTTCGAAATCTGAGGTAGACAGTGACCTTCATCATGCTTTGAAGGTCATGTATGCGAAACTTTATCAAAATCGGAATAAAACTGTAGATTTGTATAAAAAACATACAAACAAACAGACCCACAAACATCCTTCTTTATATATATAGAAGATAAAAAAAAAGAATATTAATTTACGAATAAAGTACATTAAAAGTATTAGGTTTCATAATTGATCGATTATAATAATCGACAAGTTTATATCTTAGATCTAGAAATTTGGCGTTAGTGCGAAAAAAATAGATAAAAAAAGAATTGATCTAGACCTTAACGAACCCTTTGAATAACGTAAACATAAATTATCCAAAAGAAAAGGAGCATCAATATAATTTTTAAATAGCTTGATAAACCTGATCAGCAAGCAATTGTGTAGAGATATCATGGTTAAGATGATCATTCCCCTGAGGGCCCAAGGTAGGAAAGAAAAGTGTAAAAAATTTCTTCAATTTAAGGTGTAGACGGTGTGTTAAAAATTTTTATCTTAAAAACCAAATTTCAATAGCAAATAGAAGACGCGATTTAACCAAAGAATTAAAAAGAAATTTAAAAGTTTTATTACATTTAAAATATGAACGCAGCCTCAAAAACAGCCCCAACTTCCTTGAAATATCACTAATAACGGTAGAGATATGCCGATTAAACGAGCCGGCAGCATCAAAGATAATTCCCAAGTCCTTGAATTCTTTAACCCTCGCGATTGGCTTAAAATCCAACAAATATTCAAAGATAATTGGATTATCCTTTTTTGAAATCGACATGACATGTGTCTTAGCGCAGTTGATATTTAGTTTATTCTCGTTCGTCCATAAGCAAAGGTTAGTTAATTCTCGCTGTAAAATCTGACAATCCGCCACATTCCGAATCTTACAAGAGAGCTTTATATCGTCCGCATAGACCAGCAAGTTCACCGAAGAAAGATCGATAAATTTACCCAAATCTATGATGTACAGTATAGAACAAAAAGTAAAGGACCGAGCGGCGAACCATGCGGAATACCGCTCCTGACCTTTACAGAGTAAGAAAAAAGACCCTGCGAACATACTCTGAAGGATCTATTTTCAAGAAGAGATCTCATTAATAATTTACTTTTATCACTCAATCCAAGTGCACCCAACTTTTCAAGCAATCGAGAGTGATTCACCGATTCTTTTGTGGAATTTATTTTGGAACCAGACTGATTTTAAAAGCACGACATAATGAAATCAAGAGCAATAGAAATCAAAGTTATAACAGTGATTACAACAGTACACTCACATGCCAAAAGTCATGGGATAGCACCTAATAACGTGTGGGACCTCCTCTGACTGGCGAAGTGACACAGTGCGACGTGGCATTGATTCCACAAGTCCCTGGAAGACTTCTGAAGACATTGCCAACCATTCCGACTGGAGAGCTTCCCACAATTGCCCATTACGGAGCTACCATTGGCTTACACAGTGCATGCTTGACAACTTGGGTCCATGGCCTGCATGGGGTCTGCGTCACACAAGAGCCCTACCTTCAGCTCGTATCAGCTGGAATCGAGACTCATCAGACGTTTCCAGTTGTCAAGTGTCCAGTCGATGTGTTCATAGGCCCAGGAGAGACGTTGCTGATGATGTCTTGTTGTTAGCAAGGGCACCCTCGTGGGTCTTCTGCTTCTATATCCCATGGACACCAGATTTCGTTGCACAGTTCGCATCGACACAGCTCTAGTATCACCCTGGTTAAAATCTGATGTCATCTGGCGTTGTGTCAATTGCCTGCTAGCGGTGATCATCCTACTCAGACGCCGTTGGTCCCGTTCATTGAAAAGGTGTGGTCGACCACTGCGTTGTCTATGTGGGAGGTAATGCCGTCAAGTTGGTACTCTCGGTAGACTCTTGAAACTGTGGACCGTGGGATGTCGAATTCTTGAGCCACCTCCGATATTGAATGACCCATACGCTGTGCTCCACATACGAGACCACGTTCAAATTCGGATAGCTCTCGTCGTGTAGCCATTGTCACACTGAATACTTACCCCTTACTCATGACAGTGTAACTAAACCTACTGACACTGATTTGCATATTTATACTGTTTGCACATGATGCTACTGCTACTTGAAAAATAGTCTACCGCTATCCCATGACTTTTGGCATGTGAGTGTATAATAACAGAACACTTTGCTATAGTATTGATGTGGTATTGCTATATGTTATTTATAAAAATGATTGAAGCAGTTCTTTCTATAATCTACTGACTCATGGGGTTTCTCAAATAAACTAAACATTAGAATGGATTGACGTCCTGCATTATTCTCTGAATTATGAAAATTCTCTTCTAAACTATGTACCTTCACATAACGAATCGATTTTAAATGAAAATTCCATTTCGACATAAATGTGAATGATGGGGTTTCTCAAATAACCGATTTATATGTCAAAACCGATGAAACACGCCAATTCAGTTTTGACCTGATATTCAATGAACCTAACTTTTCCTAACATGGCTTAATGGTGTAAGCGCTAGCAGAGAGCTACGATTTCGTCCCTAACCTAATCAGAAACTTACTATTTGTTATATTGCACTTACTGAAGAAATTAATGCCTTTGTAATTTTTCTGTATTGTTTTGTTTGCTATTACAAGTTACCTTGAAGTTTAATAAAATGTTTTATTTTCAATGTATCTGTTTTGTTTTTTTTATTTTTATTTTCTATTTTTACAGTTTGGAAATAAATTGTTAAATCATAGTCAGTTAAATTGAAAATGACAAACAAATCTTATAATCACTTTGAAAAAAAGGCAACAAGATTTCATGCTCTTTTATGAATCTCAAAGCAATGTTTTAGTCTTCTATACATACAACCTCTGACAATTAAGTTCGGTGAATGAGTTCACACAACAAAATGCAAAACAGATAGAGCCACATTTACTTTATTGTCCTTCGAAATAATCACCCTGAAAGGCAATACAATTTTGGGATCGGGTGTATAAGTCCTGGAAGCTCCTTAGGGATGGCTTTAAGTTCACGTGTCACATTTGCTTGAATGTCTGGAATGTCCGCAAATCTGTGTCCCTTTAAGGCCCGTTTCAGGCGTGGGAACAAGAAAAAGTCTGCCGGTGCCATGTCCGGTGGATGAGCTATGGATACGACCTCTTTGTTGGCCAGAAACTGTTGCGCGATTACGGCAGTGTTCCTTTTTGATCCATTATCCAGTTTCGTGCGCACGCTACACCTTCAACTGAAGAAACGAGCATCTGCTAAACCATTGCACGCACAAACGTGACCTGTCTGAACTTGTTTAAACAATGACTGGGCTTGTATTCACATGCATTGTTACTCGCGTAAAGCTCGCACAGATTAGGGTGTGACGTCATTCACCGAACTTAATTGTCAGAGGTTGTATAAAAGGCAATGTAAGTATGTTTGTCCGGTTTTAAAAGGCAACTTAGAAGTAAGCTACAAAGTTAAAATTTAACACACAGCCGTATAATGCTACCACAATGATGGAAAAAAAATCTAAAACTGGAGATAAGTCTCTTAAAAACGTAGAAATTATTAATCTTTATATCTATACATATGAAATAGACTTAGTTTATATTTGTTTCCTTGCATGAGTGAACAATCGTCTGGGTGAACAGTGGTTGATGCATGCCGCAGCCGACGAAAAAGACCAACATTCAGGTTCTCTAACGCCTAGGATAATGAAATTTGGGGAAATAATAGGGTACATAAAACTGTGTATAACGTTAAAACTTGATTGACTTCCAACGAGTAGTTTCCGCGTTATACAGTTAAGATCTTAAAATGTGCTGGGTAGTACTCGCATGTGAGCACGTTACGATGTCGACTGCGTCACGCGGAAACTACTCGTTAGAATTTAACGGTATACGCAGTTTTATGTACCTTATTATTTCTCCAAATTTCATTATCCTTGAGTTATTAACTTGTTGATCTTGGTGGTAACATTTTTATTACTGTTCATATCTCAGTTATCATTCAAATTCGGAACCATGTTCATATGAACTTTTTTGCTTAGAATCACCCATACTACCTCCCCTAAAAGTTGGTACATTGAATTTTGAATCACCCTGTATATGTACTGAACAATTCGTAATAACAAACATTCTGAGTTTTTCAAACTGTCAGCCTAAGTGTGTGACGTCATCGATTAGACCTTGGATCGCGCCGGGGCCTGTATTTTTAGTTGGCTATTTGCGAAACAAATTTCTAGTACTGTATCTGGTGCGTTCAAGTTATAAGGTCTCCAAATTTTTTTCTCTGCAGCGAGAGTAAGTAGGAAGATCCGGATGCTTTTAAAATTTTGCGGGAAATATTTCGTCTTTACTAACATAGATGGCAACACTTTGCCGCGAACATATACTTAAAATGGCGAAGTTTAGTTTACAAGATCAACGTGTAATAATTCATTTTCTGCACTTGCGGGATGAAACACCCATCGAAATTCATCGCCAATTGAGTGAGATATGGGATGAAGGCGTTATAAATGTTAAAAATGTGCGTTCATGGGTGCTAAAGTTTAAAGAAGGTCGAGAATCATGTGGGAATGAACCGAAGCAGCCTCGACCACGAACCAGCCGGACGGAAGCCATGATTGCTCGTGTGGAACAAGTTGTTATGAAAGACCGTCCCGTAGGTGTGCGTGATATTGCCTCTGAACTTGGCATTTCCTTGGGGTCTGTGGAGTCCATTTTGCATGATGAGGTGAAAATGCGCAAAGTTTCTTCAAGGTGGGTCCCACGAATGCTGACCGACGAACACAAGTCTGCACGGGTGGCAATTTCTCAGCAAATGTTGACACGTGATGCAGCAATGAATGGTGCTTTCTTTTCATCAGTTGTGACGATGGATGAGACGTGGATTCCATATTTTAACCCCGAAACGAAACGCCAATCTTCACAATGGAAACATACTGATTCACCGCCACCGAAAAACTTTAGAGTCACAGCCTCTGCTGAGAAAGTTGTGGTGGCCAATGTTTTGGGACAGCGAAGGCGTAATCTTCACGCATTGTGTTCCAAAGGGTACAGCTGTGTATTGCTAATTCATGCGAAAATGTTTTGAGAACAAAATTCCTTCCAACATTGCATGAGAAACCACCAAACAAGACTGGACGGGTGTTTTTTCATCAAGACAACGCCCCTGCTCATCGGGCACTCCTAACTCAGAAATTTCTTCATAATAACAACTTTGAGGTGGTTTCGCATGCTCCATACTCACCAGAACTCGCTCCTAGTGATTTCTGGCTTTTTCCAATCACGAAGGACACTCTCCGTGGCCGCTCGTTTCCCAACGAGCTGCCGTTGCTTCAGCGATTTACCAGTGGGCACAACATTACCCCTAAAGAAGAGTTCTTAGCAGCCATGGTTGTGAAAAATGTGTTCGACTTCACGGTGATTACGTCGAGAAGTAACAGTAGTTACAACTTTCTGGGTTAAGTATTTTGTCAGAAAAAAATTGGAGACCTTAGAACTTGATCGCACCTCGTACTTGGATATTTAAAGGAAAAATAAAATTCACTTGAATATTTAAATGAAAATAAAAATAAAAAAAACAAGGATGGATAATGTTCGAAAAATACAACAATCGTGCTCATTGTTGATATGAAGGGTTCCTTCGGAAAGGATTTCAACAAACATGGTCGTAACCAAGGCTTTTGCCTGCTCCTCCCCCCTCTCTAAATCCAGTAAACACAAGGATTCGATTTTTGCTGAAAATAAGGTGTATACGTAGAAACTTTGGAGTATTGGCATTGGCTGTACTTTATTCATCAAAGATGAAGGTGGTATATGGTGCACTTTTCTACTTAATTTTCTCACATTTGACTCTCTTAAGTGCGTCTTGGCTTCCCTAACATAAAAACAGTTCAAGATAAGAATAATATTAAAGGTGTGGATATAATCCTTTTATAGAGAGTTTTTAAAATCATATTTGAATATTAAAATTTAGGAAAATAATGTAGCACCTAAATTACTATATTAAAAATAAGTTATTTTATTTCAAACAGATGGCAATGCTATATTTTATGATAATCTCGTTAACAATAAGAATTTTCACAACTCAATCGTAGAGCACCAATATGTTAGCTGCGGCGTCCCGGATAGGGGAGACCGGTTTCGAACATGAAAAGCATACTTACCTGGCGTAAGAGTTAAGACCACAGAAATAAACTGTGGTTAATACCGATCACGGAGGGTATTCTCTCAGTTGGAGGCTTAGCCATTGCACTTCGGTTAAGCTGAAAGCTGCGATTGCCCCAAATGTGGGTAGCTCGGACGCACAATTTCTGGTAGTGGGGTCTGCGTTCGCGCTCTCCCCATAAAAGTAAATCCAAAAATAGATTGTTTTTAATATTCTTCATGTATAGTGGTGTTTTTTTCCCGATGAATAAAACATCGGTATTTAGAAATATTCGATTTATATTTTTAGATATATCGTACATTCTATGTTTCATGTATTCATTTACATTTATTCTAACGCTATTGTATTGACATGTAAAATCGTTGGCCTAATTGGCAAACTTCGTAATTTATTTTATTACAGTAGTCGCCGCTTATTGTAATCACTTTGGTTACAATAACCGAAGATAAAAAAATGAGGCTTTTTATTGCATACAGTATAAATAGGGTTTATTTCGATGTTACACAACAATACAAGGGGAATAAAAAATAGAATAAATAAGCACGTACATACCGTTACAGTATAGAATTAAAGAAAATCATCTATTCTCAATTGCCTGCTTTTGCTCCTAAAGAGATCTAGCTCTCATAATCATAATATCATTTAAAGTTACTTGTTCTGTTGCATGAGCTTTCATACAAATGGCGGCGTTCATGAGTGAAGACAATTTTGTGTAACAAAATATACAATTTTCGTTACAATTAGATACTGATACGGCTAAGAAGATTGTAAAGGGTTTTTGAAATGATTTTGAAAAGATTTCTTGTCATCGAGATGTTTAATAATGGGAAAATGCGTTGATTAAAAAAAAAAAAACCGGCGACATGACGCAGCATAGACGACTTGTTTGAAGCAGAGCCAACAATAGCGTGGTTTTAATACCGCACTGCTGGTGTAACACAGTGCAACATGACATCATTTTTGATGCTGCAGAGCTGAAGAACTGTTGAATTTAATAACTCGCGGTATTTATACGGAATTTCTAGTCATTACCCATGTGCAGAAGCCTCAGTTTGGGAAAAATTTGATCACATTAACCGAAATTTTGATTACAATAAGCGGATGATTTTCACTGTACTTGTATATAACCGTTCCGTTCCTGCCAAAAATGATGACAATAACCGATTGATTACATTAACCGTGATTACAATAAGCGGCGAATACTGTATTTATATTGAATAGCCAGTATACAAAATATTAAAGTTTTACAGCTGACACTCCGACAAAGAATTTTGAAAAAAAAATTTTTTTGATTAAATTACACATCGAATCTTATCGAAAATTCGATTAATCCTAGGGCAGTGGCGATACATTCCATTTCGACCATCGATGTTTCGAAACACATATAATACGATTTTTTAAAAAAAAACCTTCACCTATGGGTGGCCCAAAAAAATTACCTTGAGAGCTGATAACGGTTTTATTAATGAACAGATTATAATGATATTTTAATAAGTTCGTTCATATTGGCATAATGCGGAAATTTTTCCAATCATAAAATATAAACAAGGGATTTCCACCTTTCATTGGATAACTTGCTGGATATAGCTACCTTTTCTATCACCATATTTAAAAGGGCTAACGAAATTGAAAACGGCAGATTGCGACATTGCCTGTGGGATTTGAGCCATCTCTCTTCTGATGGAGTCTTTCAGGTCGCAGAGGGATGTTGGATTGGTAAGATAAACCGTCAAAGATAAAAAACAGACCTCCTATCCACAATTATTTTTATTTACTGAATGTACAGGGTATTGCAGATAACTACAGGGCAGTATAACGGGAAGCCTACCCGCTCATCATATGACATCAAATGATACTTGGGTAATTTTATTTTGTTAAATTTGTTTGTTTGGCAAAGGGCATGACCAATTGAGCCAAGGAGGAGTGCGCGCTGTAGGGGTACAAAAAAATTAAATACACTTATGAATGCCCTCCGCAGCTAGAGGGGACCAACAAACAAACCAAAAATTCAACAGAGGAAAATAGTAAAAAAAAATAGCGTTTCAC
>JAHWFO010008480.1:7063184-7088839 GCA_023313115.1 Rhysida immarginata
ACCAAAAATTCAACAGAGGAAAATAGTAAAAAAAAATAGCGTTTCACGCTTTTATTATTATTATGTTTGGTCGTCACGGGCTAATCCGCGTTGCGTCTCGTAGCGGACACAGTACCAAAACCACGAGACGCAGCAGACCAGTTTGCTCTACTGCTGAGAAAGTGTCACCTGGATGTTTTGTGAAGTAACTTACAACAAATGTTCAAAGAAACTTCAATCTTGCTCAGCACAGAGAGCTGCCCTCTTCACAAAATCTTCTCTCACTCGCCTCAGCATTTCTGGGGTGATTGTTGCCATCGCCTGGCGGATATTGTTCTGCTGGTCAACAACATCAACTGGGTACCGAGTGATGGCGCTGCCAATAGCAAGGCAGAATTCGACTAAAATAACTGCTATGGGAAAACTTAAGTTCTATATCAGATATCGACACTTTAGGATGAATATATTGGGACTGGCAGCCACGGACTATTATTATGGCCACCCCATCAGTACTTCGTTGGGCCACCTTCTACCTTCAATACTGCGGCGATTCGCATTTACTCCACGAGATGTTGAAAGGTGATGCGAGGAATCTGACACCATGAATGCTGTTGTCTTGTGCTTTCTGGCCACAATCCGCTTCAAACTCCTTCTGTCTCTATCAGTGAGCTTCGACTTTCGGCCAATGTTGTGGTTTGCAGATGATGTCTTTCCCTGCTTCTTATAAGGCTGTCATAACAGTCTTTGCCTGATGAATAGCACTATCATCTTATGTGAAATTTGTTCTTTTGGAACCACCGTCTGATGGCTCTTTCAACTTTCTTCCACAAATGCTCAATTGGATTGAGATTTGGTCATTATGGGGGCCATCTAAGCCAGGTTTGTCGTCGTTCGTGGCGATCGCAACAATCTCGCCTTACTATCATTTTCAATTAGCGAATCAACATAGGGGTTAAAGCATACATTTAGTAGCAAAAACAATTTCTTAAAGCAAACAACGCACGGGAATTGTTTGTTCTTGAAACTATTCCTGCAAAATACAAGTAGCGTGGCATGGCGCATTGTCACGTTGGAAGAAGCCATCTCCATTGGGATACACCATCAACATGATTGCATGAACTTGATCAGCAAAGATATTTAGGTATGTTCTGATATTCAGACGTTTTTCTACACAAATTAAAGGACCCATATCATGCCAGGAAAACATGCCCCAAACCATAACAGCCCCTACGAGCTTGAACGATTGTACTCATGCATGTGGGGTCAAATTCTCATTCTGCTATCTGCATTAGGTGGTGACAACCTATTCCGTAAGCTTAAAGCGTGAACCGCCATTTTGAATCCATGGTCGAAAGTGACAACTGAGTAACTATGCCAACTGAGTAACTTGCCTGAAGCTATGCAATTTTAAATTAGGCCTGTGGTAGTATGTACAACTACATGTTCGGTTTTATTTCTTTACATAAATATCACAGAAAAAAAAATTTACAAAAAAATGACACAGATTTCTTTTGTTTTTTGTTTTAATTTTAATTTAACAACAAAACTATTCCATATTTTACCTATACAGGTTTTACTCCCATAATCTGGCTTTTGGCTGGGTTACATTTCTTGATGAAATCTTAAGTCAAAAGCAAGAATGGACGAGGGGGGGGGGGGTATTTCCCCCTCGGCAAAGTTGACCTAACCGAATCACGTCGTTCGACGAGAAAGCTCCACATACAACCGTATGAAAACGTACAATCTTGCCCAAATTCTTATTGGCCCCATTAATATCCTCCTCTCAGATGTGTTCTTATTCCGTTCGTGATTGTTCCAGTTAGATGTTGTCAGTTACAGACATCAGTTTATATAAACTTTCAAATGGTAAGATGCCTGATTAACTACCGGCTTACAAATGTTCAATGTTCCGTCCTTTCGAAGTAGCGTTTGCAGCGAGTGCTGTTCTTTTTATACAGTCTGAAAATTTGCATAAACTGATGGTCAATTACCGAACAATTCTAACGTTTAGGTACTTTTTTTTCCCTGGAAAAAAGTCGACGTCATTTCAATCGTTTCTCTCCAAACAGAATATTTTTATCAACATTGTGTGCGAATTATGAGTTTTAAAATTTTTTCTGACCTTTGGATCACCCTATATTTGTACAAACTCAAGAAACCTGCATCTAGAATTAATGTTTAATGACCAAATTGACTATAAAAAAGATTATTGTAGGCCTACAGTAATAGACAAATAGGTCATTAATTACGGTCATTTATAACAAAGCTTAAAGTTTAGCGTTTTACCTTAGCTTGAAACATGAAATGTATTTTTAAGAGCTGATTGTGCTAATACGATAATACAGAGGTTGAGTCAAAAGTAGTGGCCGATCACCGCGCAAACTTTTAAATGGGCACCAGACAGGAACCACTCAATGCTAATCTTCAAAGTAGGGTCCATCATGCTCGATGGTCTTCATCCAACGATCAGCCAGTTGGCGGATGCCCTCGCGAAACTACTCCTCCGGTTTCTGGGCGAAAAAGTCACTGACATTGGCGAAGCGCCGTCCACGCAGAAAGTGCGCCATGGACCGGAAGAGATGGTAGTCGGAAGGTGCCAGATCGGGGCACCTCGTTTGTTTCCAGCAGTTGACAATACACCTTCACCCGTTGTTGTGCTTGCGCTGGCGTCAGTTCGTGGGGCACAACTCGGCAGCTCCTGTTGACCTTTCCCATGGCGTGCAGATGTCGAACCACACTCGATTGTGATGTCTCAATGTCCGCCGCTAGTCCACGGGTGGTGCTGCCTGGGTTGGCTACCACTTGTTGCCGTAGGGCTGCGTCATCTTCTTCAGGTCTTCCGCTCCTTGGCGCATCTTCCAAGACCATGTCTCCAGACGAAAAGCGGGAGAACCACCGTCGTGCTGTCCGTTCATTGGTCACACCCTGACCTTCCACCCTGCAAATTTCGGCGGCTGCTGCACGCGCACTGTTCCCCTTTTTCCAATAGTGACGAAGGAGCCCGCGTATCACCAATTTTTCTGCCATGTTTTTACACTGGCTGACGCAGGAGGCACAATGTCTATGGCATTCAAATTCGTACTGACGGTTCTTCTCACTCTTTTCTCTTAATAAACTGCAATATACCCTTATGGTAAATGGTCTTCGCCGAGAATTAGTAAAACTTAAAACCCCCCCCCCCCCCTCTCGAGTCGGCCACTACTTTTGACTCAACCTCTGTATGGGTATTAATGATGCTGTTTTAGAATATCATTAAACTTCTGTAATAATTAAGCAAAATGTAATTTGAGCTTTATGTCATTTTGAACAACTTCAAGAAAATGATTGAATATATATATAAAAATGTTAATAAGTGATTGATGTTAACATATATGAATATAGCTTCACTTTTCAACAATCGAAATAATTTACCTGTTATTGTTCTCACTGAATACTTTTTTAAATGCCATGTAACAGCTGAACATTTTGTGGTACGAAGGCATGAAATTCGTTACATTTTAGATGATGATTATAGCATACTTGCACCTCAGCTCTTAAAAGAGCTGTCCTCATTCCTTTCCTTTCTTTTGTCCACAACCGTCCAACCAGTTATACGAAGAAATGATCTTACTCTAAAGGATAAAACAGACATAATACGGAGGCTTGATAAACTTCCGAAAAAATGAATCAACGAAATGCAGCAGTTCAATTGGAAATTTCCCAACCTCTCCTTTCCAAAATTTTGAAAAACCTTTGTGCAATTGAGATGCTGCCGTGCATAACGAAAATGTAAATAGCCCTAGAAATCGGAAGGGTCAACAGGTGGAAAGGCGTTGAAAATGTGGTTTATAGTCGTTCGTAAAAGAGATGCCCGCGTGAACCAGAAAGCTGAAGAACTTGCGACCAAAATGGAAAAATCAAATTTTGTTGCGACAGATGGATGGTTCCACCACTGGATAAAACGTGAAAATATCGTTTACAAGCGCATATGCGGCGAACAAATGTTTTCAGCTGCAGAAAATTGGTTAATTAAGGAATGGCCACAAAGTTGTTCAGAGTTTTCTCCAGAGAATGTGTACAACGCAGATGAGACCGGACTTTATTGTCAATCGCTACCTGAACAGATTTATATGTTCCAATCTGATGTGGCAAAAAGTTGCAAAACGTCAAAGGATCGTGTGACAAACATGGCTGGTGATAAAGAAGGCTTTCGGGATTAGTGATAAAGAAATTCTAAAATTACAGTCTGCAAGTTATCATTTACAATTTCCAAAGATTCCACTAACATCTTTATCATTGCTATTTTTTAAGAAGTAGAACGGTTACCAGTTGACTACTACGCAAACACCAATGTTTTATTGTAGAGTTTTACAATCAATATTATAAGTTTCACTGTCATCACCTTCGGGAAAGCAATACTGCACTGAAGGTAGAAAATGGTCACTCAATAAGCTCAGATACTCTGGAGACTTCATTTTATTGCTGCACAATGTTACTGAGCCTAGTCCAGCCCAGCAAAAGCAACCCCAGATCATAACACTTCCTCCAGAGGCTTGAACAGTGGGTACGGTACATGACGGGTCCATTGTTTCATGCGCTTCCCTTCTAACTCTGATGCGACCATCATGTTAATGGCTTTCATTGCACCACATAATCTTCCGCCATTGCTCAGGGGTCCAATTTTTATAATCCTTGCAAATTGCAATCTCTTTTTCCGATTAGTCGTAGTTACTAAAGGCTTTCTTGTCGCAACACAACTGTTTAAGCCCAGTCTTCGTAGTTCTCGTCTTATTGAATCCTGTATTGAAGCTTTCTATAAGTTCTAGGCTGTTTTTTTTACGATTGCATTTTACCAATCGTTTTAACGATCTGCGATCACGATTGTTGAGGATCGTTTTTGACCACACCTTTTTCCGCGAGGATGTTTGTTTGCTCTTTTCTTTCCGCGATTTAGTAATACGCTGGACGGTTCGCAATCCGATGCCGATGGTGCAGTCCAATAATTTGGACCTTCTTGAACTCCGAAGCGTCTTTTCCGCGATCGCGTGTTACATCGTCAGACATGAATAGTTGAACACTGCTTCTTCACTATTTGAAGGTTGTCGTGTGCGCTAACATGCAACTTTTCTACCTATGTCAGCTTTCTTTCCCATTTCAGAATTTGTATGTGTAAATTGACATCGTGACTTTTTTTTTGGCCAGCAAGTGTATATCAAACATTAATTTAGTTCACGCTTTTGTCAATTTTGAAACGCAATTCCCAAAGATCTCTACCTCCCGGGCATGGGTTGCCCGGGAGACGGGAGATTGTGTCTCATTCCGGGAGACTCCCGGGCAATCCGGGAGGGTTGGCAAGCCTAATTCTAAGACGCAGAAAGATAAAAACACACCTGTGAAAGGTCAGTGGTGAACCTTTAATATATCTATTACTACAATTTAATGCTAGACAAGAAATCGGCATTGAGTTTTACTGTGTTTGTCTACGCAAACTTCAAACGTAAACAAACACTACATAATCAAAGGAGTTGGGACACCTGTTGCTCTACCGTAAAGCCGCAAAAAGCTTCAATCAGTAGTGTGTAGGACCACCCCGAGCTGCTATCACTGCCTCCACCCTACATGGCATACTGTGCACAAGTTTACGGTATGTATCCACAGGTATTGACTTCCATTCCTCGAGGAGTGTCGTGGTCAGTTCCTGGACAGATGTAGGGCGAACCATCCTGGATCTCACACGTCGTTCCAATTCGTCCCAAAGATGTTCGATGGGGTTGAGATCAGGACTCTGGGCGGGCCAATCCAGTTCTTCAACCCGCATATCGTCAAACCAGTCGGATATGGATCTTGCTTTGTGGCAAGGCGCATTGTCGTGCTGGAAGAGGAACGGCCCGTCACCGAAGTGTTCCCACAGCGCTGGAAGTGCCCCGTTATCCAGAATGGTCCTGTAGCCATCAGCATTGAGGTTTCCGTCCACCTTGATGAGCGGGCCCAGTCCAGTCCAGAAGAAACACCCCCAGGTGTCCACAGGGGTATCCCAATTTTGATCATGTAGTGTACGATGAAAGCCATTTTTTGCTAACCAAAGCAATGGCCGACAGGCTTTCAAATGGGGACGCGTTGGTGGCGCTGAAAGCAGCTCATGAGCGATCTACTCATTTCATATCGTTGGCTACAGCAGAGGCGAGTACATATTCGAAATTCCCGATTCCTGCTGCGTGGATGAAGAAATACTGCGTTATAGTATTATTTATCTGTGGTTATAGGCTACTCGTTAAGGCTGATTTACATGCACGCATAATCGCATAATGTGTGCTGCCCGATGAAACGCTGCATTCTTATTATGGAGGCTTACAACCTGCGTTCCTTCTGATCTTAGCCTATAAGGATTAATCGTTGAAAGGTTACCCAAATAATAATTAAAAGGCTGCCTACATAATTAATAATAATAATAATTTAATAATAATGCAACAACAAACAGGGAACAGCCCCTCCAGAAAAAACCGGAAAGAAAAGCCCCGTGTTGCCACCAACAGGCTGAAGCCCAAAACTAGGTTACTAGATACACATATAAAATATAAAAAACTAAGCTAAGATTAAAGCAAAAAGGAGAATAATAATAATAATAATAATAATAATAATAATAATAATAATAATAATAACAAGAAATTAAGCCTTCCGAGGAAGGTATAGGAAAGTAGCGGAAGCCCTGAGTTCATCTATTTTTTTTATTCCTTCATCTGCACTTTTTAACCCCCCATTTTTTAAAACAAAAATTGATTTTTTCGAACCTTGTATTTAGAAAATATAAAAGAACCCTATCTTCTTTCCTTTCTCATCATTTTCGATCGAATGATATATCACACCCTATATGTTGCCATAAATTTCTAAAGACCAAGTGATTGCCACCCCCACAACTCCGACCCTATTGAAACAATTTTGCCCAAACTTTACAGTAATGTTGATCTTGCTTGGAGGAATCTGCATACCAAATTTCTTTCCTTTATATGCATAAATACGCGTAGACCTTTTGGTCCCCTCTAATTTCCGCCCCCGAAACTCCGACCCCAGTGGGCCAATCAAAACCAAATTAAATAGTGAAGGTGCCCATGCCCATAATAAGCTACATTCTGAATTTCAACCTTATATCTCAAAAAATGCGGAAATTATGAAGGGGACGGACGGACAGACAGACAGACGGACATTGTGAAAACAATAAGTAGCTCCATTCTTCCGCTACTTAATAATAATGTCAGATCATTTCTCTCGAGCGCGGGAGGCTGCGAACAAGAGAGGTGATCAGACAACGAAGCCCGCGAGAATTAAGTCAACGGCGAGTGGGGTCAGTAAGAGGTTGGGTGACGAATTACGTCAACAACTTCCCTCCTCCTTCACAGCTTTTTCGGAGCAGCCGAAGGTTCGAGAAGAAAGCTGGCGGCTGCTCATTCATTAAGAACGAAAAAATGCAAATGACTTTGGCGAATAAAAAGAGGCAAAGGAGGACCAAGAGACAGAGACTCCCTAGCCAACCCTACGATGAATTAAGACAGAGAGTCTTGGAGAAGCCTAGCCGATCAATAGACAGGAAGCCAGCCGTAAATAGTGCCTTCGTTTTTGTGAGTGTGTGACATTTGGACTTACAGTTTTCCACGCAGCAACCGATCACACAAGCGCGTGAGTGTGTGTCCCCCCCCCCCCCCCCCCGAACTTTTTGTGTGACGTTTCCTCTTTTTTTTTTGACCATGGACAGAATGGTCATGTTAATGGCGGACGGTCCATTTTCCGTCGCTACGTTCATGAAGGCGCTGTACGCTAAATCCGGAGTACCGCCTGTTTTGGCATCTGAAGACCCTTCCATCTTGGTGTTGCAGAGACTCTCCTGTACGGAGTTGAGAATACTCTGCAAATCAAGTGCTACTGCGGATCGCATCGTTGATGTGGAGTGCGTGAAAGTTGGCAACACCACCGTCAACTTTTATCACGCGGACCCTGGCCACCTCACAGTCCACGTCAGGGGAATTTCGCCGTTGTTGTCCACGGCTTATATCCGAAATTTTATGTCGGAGTTTGGAGAAGTGCTCGGTATTTTCCGTCCCGACCACGCAGATACTCCCCGACTCCAAAACGGCGACATATATTTCGATATGAGGCTGGACAAGGACATTCCAGATTCCCTTATTTTAAATGGAGAACGTGTCTTCCTGTACTATAAGGGGATGAGACAGTGCTGTTGGTACTGCAAGAAATCTTCTCATGTCACGAGAGATTGCCCTCTCCAGAAAAAGTGTATGAAATGTTCACGCTTGGTGGGCAAATACCATCGTTGCCCGGAGAAGGTTGACAGCAGTGCAGCAGCAGTTACGTCAACGCCTCTTCCGTCACCGAAGATGACAACTTTAGATCATGATGCAGAGCCACAACGACTGGCCCAGCCCGTATCTTCTCCACGTACGTCGCGTGCCATTTCACCTAAGCCATCGTTGCCTACACTTCTACCTAAAGACGAGCAGGGATTAGTGCCGCCATCATCACTCCCTCCGTCTTCAGAGGTTGCTGAGGATACGTCCCTGCTTCAGCCATTAAGCGACGTCGTGATGGAGGAAGAAGTGGTCTCTGCAGAGGGAGACATTGACGCCCCATTGGGTGATGTTTCGACGCCTTTGGAGGAGGAATTTCCAGCTCTCCCTCCTCCGTCTCTACCAGCGTCGCAGCCAGTGGGTGTCACCCGTCTTCCTTCGGCGTTTCCTGTGTCATCTTCGGCTCCAACGGCGACCATCTCCACATCAACCCAGCCGGAAGGGCGTACGGAGAGCAAGTCTCTCCGTAAAAAGAAAAACCGCCATCGTAGCAGAAGGGACAAGAAGGCATCATCATCGTCTGAGAGGGACGGCAGTGTGAGTAGCCGCCATAGTTCCTCTCATCGGACGCGCTCACCGCTTCTAAGGACTGCTGAGCCACATTCTTCATCGAAGACGGACCAGCCTCCATCGAAATTAGGTCAGCCTCTTCCACTAAATCCTCTGAATGAAGGTCATCTCGCTGAACATACGTTCCCTAGGTTCCTATTTTAAGCAATCGGTACTATTAACTTTTATTGTTCTGTACAGGCCAGATATCCTTCTTCTGCAGGAGGTTAAATTATCTTCCACGCAGAAAGGTTATAATCTACATGGCCTTCGCAGTCAATTTCTTTATAAGCTCATCTTCACCTGTTGGACAAGGGGTTGTTACAATCATCTTTAACCCTTCCATTCAGGTCTCGAACTGTATTTATGACTGCGAGTGCAGAGTAATTTCTTTAGACATTTTTTCATCAGGTGTGAATTTCCGATTGCTTAACGTATATGCGCCGTGTGGAAGAGCAGAGAAACAGACATTTTTCGACGATATTAACTTTTATTTGTGTTCTGCTATGCCTGTGGTGATTGCTGGCGACTTCAACTGCCATCCAGACGATGATAACAGCTTTTCGTCTGGACATGTGCATCATTTATGTCAGCAAAATGCATTATTCGATCTATGGACACACCATCCACAAAGTAACAATCCGGGGTTCACTTACCATCAAGGACCTCTTGTGTCATCTAGACTCGATCTATTTTTGATTGATAATGCTTTTGCTGGCTCACCTGGACAGATGGAGGTTATTCCTTGTTCTTTCTCTGACCACAGTGCCATCATGTGGTCATGGAAACCTCCATGTTTAGCTTGTACCACAGGTAGTGCTTCAAACAAAAACTGGCTCCTGAATGTTTCTCTGCTCGACAACAAGGAATACTGGGGAATGTTTGTTCAGTTTATGGAAAAGCATCTCCACAATGTGTCTCCTACTCTTGCTTCGTGGCTTGTTTTTAAAGACAAAATCAAACGATTTTTTAGGAAGATTGGGATTGATGCTGCGAGGCGCCGCCGTCGTCATCTCCTTATGCTTTAACAAATTCTCCGGCTCCTCCAAAATTCCACCCTTAAGGAGGAGTTTGCGACCGATATTCGTCAGGTGAAGAGCGAAATCAACGCTCTGATGATCCGAAAAGCATCTGGCGCAGCGCTCAGAGCCAAACTCACCTGGGCTGCTGACGTCAGAAATATGTCATCGGCCGCATTCGCTGAGGAGAGACAACGAGCCAACGCCAAAAAATATCGCCAGTTAGTAGTGGAAGGTAGGGAAGTGGATGCTGATTCTGATATCTTTTCCACTCCCACTTTTCCTTCTATTTTCTATCCAGATTTTTTGGGAGATGATAGAAGAGGTCCTTAGAAGTATTTTTTGTCATATGAACATGGGGTCCCCGCAGCTCCGTTTACTTACAATACTGCATTGAACAATCAAATGACACCGGGACGCGGTGTGCGTTGGTAGGCCTAGATTATTTTATTTTTAACAATTAACACAACCAATCTACGGTAATAACTTTTAAAGTAATTGTTTGCAAAGAAATTTCAAGGTGCACATGCTTGTTTGTTGAAAAGTCTTAGGACAAACTTCGTCAAGGAGATTCCATGGTATCCAACCCCTTTGTAAAATACGATTAGTCCATATGTAAATGAACTAATTGCATTCTGGGAAAGCAATCATTTCGAACAATTACTGTAAAAGTCATACAGTAGATTGCTTGTGTTAATTGTTAAAAATAAAATAATCTAGGTCTACCAATGCACACTGCGTCCCTGTGTCATTTGATTGTTCAATGCAGTATTGTAAGTAAACGGAGCTGCGAGGACCCCATGTTCATATGACAAAAAATACTTCTAAGGACCTCTTCTATCATCTCCCAAAAAATCTGTACTCAATTCAAAAACACCCTGTATATTTAAGTTGCAAGACTGATTCTTTAGACAGTTCGTTGATGAAAACTACTGCATCTGTAAAATTCATTTTGGTCTTAAATGAAAGGTCTTAGTCTGTAGATTTGTCAAATTTAGTTTTCGTCTTCAATATTACTATTAATTAGCGCTTATTTACAATTGGAAATTCTTACGCTGGCACACCAAACAATCCTCTCCACAATGGCGTCACAATCAACAGCTTTGCTACCATTGATGATCAAATCAACCACAATTGCGTAAACAATTAACGACGATAACAATAAACAACATTACAGGGAAAACAAGATGGAGCTGGGTTGTTTACCGTCAAGTTTTCACGGGATCTCTCTAGTTAATGTTTAATAGTGTTTAACTGATCATTCATAAAAGAAGAATCAATAAAATATTGTGTTGCAAGATGGATAAAACCCTAATTGAACAACGCTCATCTATCAAAACAGCCGCTATTTATTTTGATTTCTGTTCTTATTCTGAAACATGAAACCTGTAATGTTATGTCAATTACTTTAATAAACATGAGGAGCAAAATGTTGATATGTTGTTACATGTCCAAACACACTTCGTACATTCCTTGTCCTTTCTTCTGTATATTTCTCATTTTCCATCCACGCTCGAATTCTCACAAAAAAAAGAAAAAAAATAGTTGCCATGACTTATGCGCCAATCCTCGTATTTTCTCACCGAAAATAGAGTAGAGAGAGGTCGAGATAAGCGCTAATTTTCTCTTTCCCGAAGCGATTTCTTAATAAAAATTTTAATTGATATGTACTTTATTACATCTAATTCAAATACTTGTACAAAAAAATTAAAGTCGAATTTTTCATATCAGTAATATGAAGAGATGTTTTAAGAATATTCTTCCTCTTTATAATAGAAAAGTATTTCCTCTGAAAAAATGGTGAATTATAAGCCATTTCAAATTATATTTAAAATACTCAGATTATTAGCCGTTTTTAAAAAAATTATCTCATTAACATCTGCAATGTAATGAGGTTTAACAGCAAATCTTTATCATGGCTAATTATAATGTTAATGCCAATAAATATTTACGTCACGCTAGCAGTCTGATCAAAAGTTATTATCGTTGATTGATTCTGCAGTTGTAATTAACTTATAAACTTTTATCGTTTCATGTATAATATTTTTAAATATTTAAAAGATTTGTTGATCAGACAGGGAGCTGTTATCTTCAAGTTAATTAGCTGTTCAATTTATTTGAGTTAATAATTTCTGTATTAATCGGGTGTAATCGAGTGATTCAGTGAAAGGATTGGCATTCAAATTCTGCCTTCAATAAAGAATTAACGAATTACTCTACTACCGCCTTTGAATATATTACGCAGGAGTAAATGATCATATAACCATAGTCAGTTTGAAAGACGAAGTGATTTCATTCTAACAAAATAAATATATAAGTAATATAAAACGTTTGGATATGCAGTTAAATGCAAACGGAACATAATATCTTAAACAGGTTTACAAATTGCATGTGATTTGAAATTATAAATCAAGAAAAGAAAATGTTTACGTCTTCTTTTACTCAACTTTGCATTAATTAAATTCTTCTAGATCAGCGATTTCTCAATCTCCAAGTCGCGATCGAATGAGGACAGAAACTCGTCTGAAATCGAGAGACGTTAGCTAATTAAGCGCTAGTAATTAAAATTGCCTTTTTGAAACCAAAGAATGTTTAGTTTAAAAATTCTGTTTACTAGAAGACCCCAGTGCACTTGTACAGAATCATAGTAGAAAGAGTGTAAACAAAGTACGGTCATTTTTCTAGACAGTGAAAATAAATGTGGTTAACTTGGATGCAAAAGTAAACTACGCTGGTGGGAAATGAAAAAATGCAAACCCAGAAGGTATGATGAGATTTTATGTTCAGCGTCCTGCAAATGAAACAACACAACCTGAGAGAAAAAATAGCGAACTAATTTACGGTTTTCCATAATGAAGTTTATTCAATCATATATGTACACTATATGATCAGATGTTTAGGGATACCAGCATTTCTGTGTTGCAGGCAGTAGTAAGCGATGGCATCCCTTTTACTTTAATGAGGTATACTTTCTACCAGTTTTTAGTAGCAATAAGCTGGAATCTCTCCCGTTCCTGTCTCACTCCCGAAGAAGATCCTACTGAAGATGAAGGAAGGCGTGATCTGGCTCGCAGTCGACGTTCCAATTCATCCCACAAGTGTTTAGTGGGATTGACATCGGGGGTCTGGGCAGGCCAATCCATTGCTTCAACCCCGTTGTCTCGAAATCAGTGGTGTACAGACCTTGCTTTATGGCAATGAGCATTTTCATGTTGATACAGAAGAGGCCCATCCCCGAACTGTTCCTACAATGTTGTCAGGGCACAGTTCTCCAAGATGTCTCGATAAGTAACAACATTCATCGTTCCTTTAACAGAAACAAGCTGGCCCATTCCACCAGGGATCCACCAAATCCAACTTCGTCCATCTGATTACCAAGGTGTGTACCGTGATTCATCAGTCCATAGGACACGTTTCCACACGTTTACACCACTACAAACGCCGCCTGGAATTGTTGTCAGTGATGAAAGGCTTGTGAGCAGCAGCACGAATTGTGGAAAGGAGTTTTCACGACGATATTTTTGGTGGTTGTGCTAGCAACACAGGAAGCAGAATTTCTGAACTCTGTAGCAATCATTTCAACAGAAGACCTTCGATTGCTCCGGATCACGCGTGCATGCACTCGACGATCTCTATCAATTTTTTGGTCTTTCAGTTCGTGATTGCACTGTTGTTGCTATCTAGGTTACTCACTGTTCAGAATCACATTGCTTATAGTTGTACGGGGCATTTGTACCTCGTGGAATGGTGAAAATCCTATGATAGTTCCACGTTAGAAGTTGCTGAGCTCTTTTGAACGACCCATATCTTAATAATACGAAGCACATATGTGTCTGAAGGTGTTTGATGCTATTTAAATAATTTACATGTCATTTAATTAGCGAGAAGTCTAATTTACTTTAAAAGCTTAAAGTTAACCCTTAAAAAACTGCTTTGGTTAGCTTTTTAAGCAGAATTATAAGGAATTTTGCTAGTTACACTCTCAACATTGAAATTTTCGCAACGATAATGAGTTTAGATGTCGTTAACTCTCAACATTTCGACGTTTGGCACATACCATGATTTATGAGGGGTGTCCCTAAATCTTTGATCACATAGTGTACATTTCGGATAAGGCGCATCCAGAAGCAAGAATGGACTATTTATACAGAAGTGAATCAATTTAGGAAACCAGAATTAACTACGATTCCTGCTTGGCTAAAATAAAAACAAGGGGAGCAGGAAAAAGATAAACCAATTTAAGGAGAACCCTGATTGCAAGAATTCAAGAAAAATTCAAAGTCTAATTTTCTAAGTCGATCGGTTCTCTTGTCATCGTTCATCAGTTTATCAAGAGATTTTTTCAAGATTTTCATGGTTTCAAGAAAATTTAATTTTCTGTTATCATCACATTAGTGCTAGGAACGATAGTTTTCTGACGAAGTGGAATGGCCAGTAGATGATGGCGCTAAAGCTGATTTTTTCTGGCCTAAAGTTGAAATGCTCCTAATATTAATATTAATGCAGGGCGATTTTGGCCAACATATTTCATATCACAAACACCGCATCTTACTTGCCTCCTATCCTATGTGCCTCCAATAATCATCCTGTTGTATGCTCGCTCTTGAAAGAAACCCATAGTTTTTGCAGATCTTGTCTAAGCCTCTGATAAAGTTTCTGTTGTATGGGGGGGGGGGGGGGCGATGAACTTCTGGCTGCTTTTATCGTCAATTTTTCCAAGTTTATAGCTTCCTTCAATTTGTTTTTTACAAAATAATTTTTATAAGCTTATCAACCAACTCTATGGGATAGCTCTTGATCGCTGCTGCCATTTTAATCTTCTTAAACTCTTCAAGTCTTGTGTTTTCTTCCATTGGAATAGACCATATGGTTGAATGCGGCAAGTTTTTGGCAGAAGCTATGGATGGAATTGGTTCAGATGTAGGCCAAGACATAATTTCTATATGTATTTCGAGGTTTTCTGTATATATTTCGGAACCAAACTTATCCCCATTTCTTCTGATTAGCAAGAGAGACGGATAAGGTTGACCCTTCAGCCAAAAATTTGCCGCATTAACCATATGACCCATGGAGCTTTAACTGTACCAATGGAAGAAAACACAAAACTAAAAGAGTTTAAAAAGATTAAGATGTTAGCAACGATCAACGGATATCCCATAGAGATGATTGATAAGTTTATAAAAAATTACCTTGGAAAAAACAAATTGAGGAAGCCACAACATCTGGAAAAATTTACGATACAAGCAGCCAGAAGTTCATCTGCCTCCCATTCATATGAACAAAATTCGAAAAGGCACTATTTTATTTTACATTAGATGGGAAATCATTTTCCAAAAAGATCTTGTTTTTGTATGAAAATGAATTAATTGCAAAAGAATTGGGTGTAGAAAAATTAACAAGAAATTAATCCCCCTAAGGAGAGTGTAAAAAAAGCCCTGAGTTCATCTATTTTTAACCCCCATTTTTCTTCAACAAAAAATTGATGTTCTCGAACGTATTATTTAACAAATATAAAAGAGCTTTAACTTCTTTCGTTTCTCATCATTTCCGATCGAATGACATATCACATGCCATATGTCGTCATACGAACTCGTGATACTACCCCAACAAAACTTACCCCAGTGGACAACTTGGCCCAAACTTCATAGTATTGCAGATCTTGCCTAGAGGAATCTGCATACGAATTTTGCTTCTTTACTTACCTATATACATGTAGATCAGATAGTCCGCTCTAACTCCCACCCCCATAACTCTGACCCCAGTGGACCAATCAAAACTAAACTTAATAGTAAAATAAGACATGCCTGTCGTAAGCTACATTCAAAAATTTCAACCTTCTATGTCAAACCAATAAGTAGCTTCATTCTTCCACTACTTAATAAAGCACGCAAATCTAGATGTTCTGTTGCATTTCTCTTTCTAGAAAACAATTTAATCGAGCTTAGGCGAGACCAGGGTAAGTTGATACGGGGGCGCGTTGATTTACATAACAATGTTCATGCCTAGATTTTTTAAAACATCACCAATGAAACGCTTCTTCTTCGTTTTCTGCTTCAAACTGAGTGTCTGCTCGTTATTTTACTTACACCACAATAGACGGGAGAGCTTGTTGTGTTTAACCAATCCGAAGTAAATTTTCACGAAATTTTTCCAGTAGCTGTTTCTAGTCTCAAACGTGGAGAATTTCTTCAGAGTAATTGCCTGATAAAGGGTGAAAACATGAATAAATTTGACTAGTTTTTTTCGTACTGGCCGCGTGTTTTTTTACAGTAGAAGAAACCCGTGATTACGTCAAGTGGGGCAAGTTGAGACGTTTATCATGGGATAGAAACTCGTGATATCATTCGGTATGCACACGCAATAAGTGGTAGAGGAAGCAATTACCTGTGCTGAACAAAATACATTGCTAGCAAAAAAAATGCAACACCTAGAAGGAATGGGTCGATTATTTGTAATTTTGCACACATGTAGCATTCTTAGCAAGAAATGATTCAAATTGCAAGACAATACGTCCAGAAGAACGTTGTACAGGGTGGCTTCCATGTCCCTCCTGGAGAAGAATTGTTCCGACCATTTGCATGAAATCGTTAGTTTGGCATCTACGTTGTACTGGAATGGTTGACTGTAGTTGAGGTGACAGCAACTGCAATGCCTCGCACACGCCATCGTGCTCCTGTGCAACAACTCACGGAGTTTGAAGCAGATCGGTCGTAATGATTCTGTGATGGCTCGATGTTGTCAGCAGTGGTTTACAGAAGGAACGCAATCACGTAGACCTGGTTCTGGACGCCCACGCACTACTGACCCACGCCAAGACCGTCGAATCGTACGAGAACCGTACGGCATCCACAGCAGAGATAAGAGCCAGAGTGGCACAAGCTTTGTCAAGACGGGCTATTAGTAACCGTTTGCTAGCTGCAAGACTGCGGGCAGGGATCCCTCTAGTCAGACTCCCACTTCTGCAAGAATATCGTGCTGCGTGGTTGCAGTGGTGTCGAGAAAGAGCCGACTGGAGGTCTGTGGTCTTTAGTGATGAGAGCAGATTCTGCCTGTACACCAGTGATGGACGTGTACGGCAAAGATTCTGCCTGTACAACAGAGCGCCATCTTCCACAGTGCATCCATCTACGGCACGCAGGTCCGAACCCCTGGCGTAATGGTGTGGGGTGCGATCAATTACAATTCGCGATCACCCATAGTGTTTGTGGATGGAACATTGAAAAGGATTCGGTACGTTCAGCAGGTTGTGGAACCTGTTCTTCTGCCCTTCTTGCAACAGGAGGGTAATGTGTTTTTCCAGCAGGATAACGCTCGTCCACACACTGCCCGTTTTAGCTTGCAGGCCTTACAGCATGTGGCACTACTTCTCTGACCAGCACGATCTCTAGACTTGTCGTTAATTGTACATGTGTGGGACATGATGGGACGTAGCATTCATCGTCGCTGCACACCAGCTGCAACAATTCCACAACTGCACCAGCATGATCAGGAGGTTTGGGACAACCCACCCCAAGACGACATCCAGCATCTTTCTAATCGTATGCATGCAAGAGCCGAGGCCTGCAATCAAGCTCGCGGCGGTTATACGACCTACTAGTGTGGTCTATTGGGGCATGGGAACAACCCTGTACAACGTTCTTCTGGATGCATTTTCTTGCAATTTGAATCATTTCTTGTATGCCACCAATGCTGCATGTATGCAGGATTTCAAATAAATTGACCCAATCCTTCTAGGTGTTGCATTTTTTTGCCAGCAGTGTATTTAAAGGAAAGGAAAATTCACATCAATTTTTAATACAATTTAACAACAGAAATATATCCTAAACTTTTAATTCCAGGTTGTTCAAGTGAAGCCTTATGGAGTTCAAGTTTCAATCTCTTATAAAAATATCCATGATTTGGAGCGCGGTTGTTGAATGATCGTTATCTATACAATCAGTCGTTGGATTTAAAATATAATGAAGGTTGCAATATAAGAGTGGTTACCGCTATTATATTTATTGGATTTTTTTAATGTTCATAATTCTATCAGACATTTATCTAAAATAAAGGACGTTCGATTGACTTGAGATAAACGTCGACTGAATTTTCTAAACAAAAACAAATCAAAGATAAATGTTTTTCTTCTATATAACTTTACTTCTTACCTTTGCGTGGTATAGTAGGCACTGTTGTAAAATAAAAGAGAACAGTTAAAGAGTGGGAGCAGTGCCAAATATTTGGAGAGAAATCTCGCGGAGACTACAACGTTAGGATGCATTCACATTGTCGACCTGTGTCAGTTTGAAGCAAGTTCCCTATTGGACATCTTAAGCAAAACATATGCGAGTTGTACAATGTTGATTGAATAGGAGTCTAGATGCTGACTTTACAATTTTCTGCGATAAAACTAATCATTACTATTGTTTCTTCCGATAAATCCGGATTGAGGTAAAGACAAATCTTTCTCACCTTCGAGTTTGTGTGCGATTGTACATTCATCCGATAGCCTCGTGGCAGGGCTGGATTAATCATTAAGCAAAATAAGCACGTGCTTAAAACTCCGTGGGTCTTAATCCGGCCCTGCCTCGTGGAAATACTCAAGTTAGATTTAGAGATTACTCTCGCCATTTACCCATGCTTTGATGAATTTCTACAATTTTTTTTTTTAATTTAGAAAATCCCAACCTGCGGCTCGTACCAGTGCTCAGTTGGTTGTTAGGTGCGACACTATCTAGATAAAGAAGGCCTGCTCAGTCATTTGTGGCGTCATCAAAAGAAGGCTTGCTCAGTCATTTGTGACGTCATCAAAAGAAGGCTTGCTCAGTCATTTGTGATGTCATCAAAAGAAGGCTTGCTCAGTCATTTGTGATGTCATCAAAAGAAGGCTGGAAATTGTGCTTTACAGGAAAGTATCGCAAGCAGCCCCTAGCTGATGCTCCACATGGGCTGATAGGATCATGGATAGGATAATTAAGTTAGCATTAATTTACAACTTCAGATATTTAACTCAACACTTACAGACTAAAAGTAATATTTCATTATTAAAAATAATTCGTATATTTTAACTTCTGATGTTTATTATTTTATTTAATAAAAGTGTCATAAATTTTCCAATTTAAATATTTATAAGCCAATAATAAATATTTAAAAAAATTTAATACGAATCTTCAACTTTTCCTTTTACTTTTTATAGATAAATTAAATGTGGAATATTCTTCATATCATTTAATTCAAAATTGAGATTTGGAAGATATGAACTGAAATTTCTAATTTGACGGACATCCACTCTTATTATTATTATTAGGCTAAGTTTTTAAATTTTATTCCTAAATTTATTTTTAAGCTTAAGTATTGTTAGAAATTTTAAATTAAGTTTTGAATGTTTTAAAAAAATTATACAGGATGATTCAAAAGTTAGTGTGCAGTGGCTGAGTCTCACATTGAAGCTCGATTGCAGTGGGCTCGAGAACACATCTCCTGGAAAGATGAGTGGTTTCAGTGTCTTCTGACGAAAAAAAAAAATACATTTTTGAATTCCTTTTTTAAAACATTCCTATTGAAACCCATCAATTCAAAATATGTTTATTCTAAATTTATAATGTAACATGCACTACTGCACAGTAACTTTTGAATCACCCTGTAATTATCAATTGATAAATTTATAATAATTTTTTTGTTTTATTTATGATGGCCTTCCTGTGATGACGTCAGAAGCGTGATACGTCAGAGTGCGCAGGCCTTCTTCATCAAGATGGTGTTGTTAGGTGCCGGACGAAGTGTATTAAGCCACGCTCAGGGGTAGTACGGGATCGTTCTTCCGACTCTTTGCCGGAATTGAGCATATCATGCACGACAGGTAGTTTCGAAATCCATCGATGTGACTTGTTCATGAGGTAGTCTCGGGCTTGAATACTAAGAATTATAGTGGATCTCGGAAAATAATTTTCCATAACATAATGCGCGTTACTGCTCGGAAGGTTTACGCGAACTTTCGATAAGTGCTTAAAATGACGCCCTGAATGAGCAGGATTGTGGAGTTGGAGTCAGTAACATTTTTGTGAACTCAGAATTTAATCGGGAGGAATCTACAGAGACTGACTCCCATAATATCAGGTTGTTGCAAAAGTTTCTTCCGGTTCTAGAACCCGTGCCCAAGAAGGGCTCATTTTCCGAGGGGGGGTGTTCATATGTTTTCAAATAAATTATTGCATTCGATTCCTGAATATCTTTGCTATATTACATCCAATAATCAACTTTCTGACTATACATCTGTGAGTGCCATCAACGGTCTAAAATGGACCTTTCACGCGAGCATATTCGAGCAATAATCTTCTACGAGTATTCTGGAAAGATCAGTGCTGCGCAATGTCACCGAAACATTTGCCAACGTTTAGGTGATGGCACTGTTAGTTTACGTACAATAGAAGAATGGTATCGCCGGTTCAGACGCGGAGATAGCACTCTTCAAGATGCACCTCTCTGGTCGGCCAATCATGATTTCAGATGGTGATCTACGCCAAGCAATTGATGAAGATCACAATGTAACAACGACGGAACTCGCCGAACAGTTCAAGGTTCACTTTTCAACCATTGCCCGGCATCTGCATGAGCTGAATCTGTCATTCAAGTTCAATCTTTTTTGTGTTGGAATAAAAATCCGGAAAAAACTTTTGCAACAACCTGATATATTTTCCAAATCTATTTCATAAGAATAAAAAAAAAAATTCAAAGTAGTCTCCGATGCACGATACTTTTCAAGTATCCTTATACATAATAAATATACATTCTACATATTTTATGATATACATGTATTACAACTAGAGATGGAATTTGAAAACTGGAGTTGAGTCAGTCGGGTTCGGAGATACAATATATTTTTATGATTCCATAGCCCTGAAATACAATTTCATTTTTTTATATAAGTGAAAATTTTTTACCTTCGGAAGTTAATGAACGAAAATATCAAATATTAAGTACAGGGTGATCCAAAAGTCGCGTACCGGTACATCCAAATTTAAATTCGATTGTCTATATACATATAGTGTAATAGTTGAAAAGTTTCGTCGGCTACTTTGAAACTTTTATATTTTGAGCATATGTTGTAAAAATATACGAGGGTGGGCTGAAAAGTAATGCCTCCATGGCTGTAACTTTTTTATTTTTTAACCGATTTTCACATTTCTCCTCTATGTAATGCACTATTCACTTTTCGACATAGTCCCCATCCCTTTCCACGCATTGTACCAATGCGTGACTAGTCGGGTGAACCCGTCGGAGGGGAATTCCGGGGTTGTTGTCGACACCAAGACCGAACGGCAGGTTTCACCTCGTCGTCAGAACGCAACTCATGCCCCTTAGGGTGCTCTTTCCTCTTTGGGAAGTGCTGAAAGTCGCAAGGTGCAAAGTCTTTCATTTTTGAACTGCAGTTTTTCATCTTTGAACTATAGGCGCTGCAACCCCCTCTGATGTGTGGCGATCGTGTGCGGACGGGCATTATCGTGCTGCAGAAGAGGATCCAAAGCTGCCATTCAATCCTCGTGTCGACGACAACCCCGGAATTCCTCTCCGACGGGTTCACCCGACTAGTCACGCGTTGGTACAATGCGTGGAAAGGGATGGGGACTATGTCGAAAAGTGAATAGTGCATTACATAGAGGAGAAATGTGAGTATCAGATACAAAAAGAATTTTGAAAATCGGTTAAAAAATAAAAAAGTTACAGCCATGGAGGCATTACTTTTCAGCCCACCCTCGTACAATTGGACTTGAAGGGATCCACGGAAAAGCCTGAAAAAATGATACAGCCGAGCTTCATGGTCATATTTCTGAAAACAGAATTTGAAATAGTTAATCCGTTCTTAAGTTATCGTGCAAACGGCGAACGGCCGGATAAACGTACAGATCAAGCACATCATTTACTCAAAAATGCTGAAATTTATTTGAATTTATTAATGCTGTACTTTATTTCCCTATAAAGTATATATGCTACGATTAATTGTGGAACACAATTTACGACAAATGTCCCTCACGACTCTGTTGGCACACGACAAAATTTAAATCTGACTCTTATTAGGACACCACTTATTTTAAAACCTTTTCTCTTTTGAAGTAAAGAAAACACTAGAAATACATTTATTTTGTATTATTTTTTAATTTAATTTATTTATTCTTATGTATTGTCTATATCATCGTGAAATTAAAAAAATATATATAAAGAAAATCAAAGCAAAGGTGGAAACATGACGACAAGAAATAAAGGAATCGAATAAAATATAAGTAAAATGGTCCTTCTCTCCGTGCTGAATTCAGGGCCTTTTGCACTTGCCAGGCATTTGGGCGAAGCGGAGTTGGTTTCGGATGCACTGTAGGCCGGTCGCACAAGTTCCCGCGTAGTTCCAGAAGCCACCGCAGTCCTGGCCTTCACCCTGAAATAATAATCCAAATGATCAGTTAACTCTATTCTGGAGGTTAATCGCCTTCCTTATCGCTTTACTTTAATCTTTCTTTAAGTTCCTGTTTTCTTTTCATTATCTTTCTATGGTTTGAATGATATGATCTAAGAAAACAAAAATAACCTGTAAACATAGCTCAAGTTCAATAAACATTTCTGTCCTTCAACTCATTTGACACATATACGTATCAAGAAAAGATAGTGAAGAAAGCCAAGAAAGGATGTCCAATACGTAAACGCAAGAAATGCTTTAAACGGTTATATATTTTAAAATCGTATTTCTTTTTTATATTGATTTAACGAAGATCATACAACAAACTTTAAAAATTAGAATGAATGTCCTCTTTAATATTTTTAGCTCTGATAGTCAAATCATCTTGACTTCAAAAGTATTTCCTATAATCTATAAGTATCAAATCCTGCAAATTGAAAAAATATTTTACAAATCTTAGCTAGAAGCAGTTAGGAAAATGGTGAGTTTGAAAACTTGAATTCGTGTCATAATATCATATTCTATATCTTGCATGTGTGAAAAACTGAAACAATAAATGTAAGAATTAAAGTTGAGAAAAAATAAATTCTTTTTCTATTTTTGATTAACTATTGTCCTTGATGTAATATAAATAGCTGCCGTACGGCTTTGACCCAATTCCTACACATTCAGCATGATTGTAACTATCTGTTTATTTGTGACAATCTATAGTTTGATTAATTTTCAAAAATTATACCCAATCCTAATTAAGCTTCAAATTGTTGTAAGCAACTCGAAAGTTTGACAATTCGTTTTATGTATTGTCAAAATAAGAAAGAAATATATTGAGAAGAAATAATAAGAGAGTAAAGCATTTTAAAAATAAGTAAAAATTGAACTTAATTAAAATTAGGGTAAATACAAATTCAATGATAAGTTATTGGCTCAATTAGGAAAACAATGAGAGAAGGGAAATGTAAAAAAATAAAAGTTGTAAATAATCTAATGAAATTTAAAGCTAAATCATAAAGTTTAAATAATTTTAAAATAATTGTAGTAAATATTGTTTAAAGAAATTTTAAAATGAATCCTTGATTCTATGCGACTTTTGATTTAATTAAATTCCTTTTTTGCATCATTAAGTTGGAGATTTTTTATAATAATTTAAGTAAAAAAATCAGATGAGTATGAGCAAGCTATCATTACCAAAATTTATACTTATTAAAAAGTCTACTACTATATGCACATATATAAGTCGCATCGGTATTGGCTGTCATATATAGAGATAGTGAATATCGATTTTCGATAATTATGATTTTTCGATAGTATCCGTCAGAATATTGACCACTTGTCAATACAAAAATTTATTGATTTTATGTGTACTATTAAATTGTTTGGTTCCATTTTGCTGTGACTCGCATTTTCGAGTTATAGCATATTTTGGAAATTTGACTTTTGGCCGATAACTCGGGAACTATTGGTCCCACAGAAATTTGGATGCGATATTCGTAATCATCGATGAAAGGCTCGTTCATTTCATATATCATATGCCCCGCACCTTGAAAATAGTGCGGACAGACGAAAATATAGAATTCAGATAAAATTCTCTACCTTGGCGCAAACTCCTTTGCAACAATGGCAAACATCATCAGAGGATCCGTTGAGGCATTTCGTTAAATCGGGACATCTGTTACGATTGCATCGACCGCAATAGGAAGGAATCGACTGACTAGTACTATGAATAAAACAAATAATAAACTCATTAATAATAATGTTTAAAATAAAAAAAAATTGTTTATTTGAATCTGTATTATTTTAAAAGTACAAAAAAATTAATATTTCATTAATCATAGAAAACTTAATTCCAGATGTTTGAAGTAATTCTAGAAAATTTCTAATCATCTACCTGAGACAGATAAAGTGAAGGAAAAGCATCACCAAAATTAAAACGGAAAATCTTGAATTGGACATCTTGCTAACTGGCTGTCTGTTAATTCTTTACTTTCTAAAAAAATCCAATCATAGAGCATAAGATTAAAAACCAAAAAGTGAAATTGTCCACGACAAAAGCGATCAAATTACGTTAGTTCTATTCTTAGCTTACCTTAGGAATTGTGGAGCTTCACTGTCGATCATGTAAGTGAGTCTGCAATGGAAATGTCAGCACAAGGCCTCTCTCTCTCTTTCTCCTTCCCTTTCTCTTGATATGGAGCTTATATTCGTGTTCATTGGCCTCCCACTTTTCCTTTTTCCTATCCCATTTCCTGCTTTATTTTGCGTTGGAGTTTCTTCGAAACCATTATCGTCCGCTCAGATTATAACGAACTGAAAGAATCAATTTCAATTTTTCTACAGAAATCATTCCCTATCCCTCCCCTCTTATTTTTTTTTAAACTTTTTTAAAAGGTTTGCGAACAGAACTTTTTTTTTCTTTTACTTATTTTTACATTTTCAAACAGATTGTGAAGTCAGATTCAGTACGTGCAGAATTCCCCGCATTTTCTTTTAGTGAATCACGATTAATGTTCAGTGTTTAAAGTCCTCTTTATATGACAAGCTTTAAGCAATTTGAATGACTTGTGGTCATTCGTTTTATTAAACCGCAATTTTTTTCGGGTTCATTTCCAGCATTTTTGCATTGACTCTGAAATGATGAAAATCTTTCAGAATCTCTGAAATTGTGAAATTGAAACTTACTCTTACAACATTTCTGCCCTCTAGTGACAAAAAACGACACTTGTACTCGATCTTCTACCGTTCTGAAAGGGTGTGGTACAATGGTACATGGAAACTGCAAGCGCTGTTGTTTTATCCAGTCAGGAACAAAGAGATGGAGGAACCTATAAAACTTACATTACTAAAAAATTTATAAACATTCGAAGAATATATAAAAATATTTCTTTTATTTTTGGCCTACCACTCTCTAAGAGTGAAGGCCTTTGTTTTCGTTTCAGAAACTCAAATTTTTTTTTTGCTGAAATCGATTTAAAAACTCATGATTAGTAAAGATATGTTGAAATTTTGAATAAAAAATTTTCCGTCTGTACATATGTATGTATGTACGTATGCAACCAATTTTGTGCAGCTAACTTCTCTGAAACGGCAAAAAGCCGAACCAAATAAAAATTATACCTACTTAGAGGTTTCCTTAAATGGTGCCTTAGCGTATATTTTATTTCAATTGGATAAGCCTTTTTCAAGATATTAATTATTTTCTAAAAATTAAAAAATGGCTGTAGCGTTCAAACCAGCGAACCAAATTCAATAAACTCGACATGTACGTACTCTTCTCATTAAGGCGAATTTTTTTTGTAAATGATTTATTTGGCTGTGATGAGCCGTTTTGGAGTTATTTACTATCCCCTCCCCCGG